>VYXC01001264.1:420627-558299 GCA_013397175.1 Platysteira castanea
CCTGGGGCGGGGGGACACCGCTGAGCAGCCCCTCCGGCCCGCACAAGGGGCTGCGTGTGCTGGGGGGTGCTGGACTCCCCCGCGGTGTGCACAGGGCCGGGCCGTTCTTGCTCCCACCCACCGCTCAGCTGACACATGTCAAACCCCGTAAGTGTGGCTGTCCTTGGGGTTGGGGCCACCCCACTGTCCCTAAGCACCCCCCAGCCCCACACCAGGGCTCATGCTGTGGTCCGAGGGGCAGGGCGGTACCTGTCCCCACGCAGGTGACACATGTCGCCCCCAGAAGTGCCGCACTGTCCCTGAGCATCCACGGCCCCACAGCCGGACTCACCCCCACCCTCTCTGCACTGTGTCCCCTTGTCCCGGAGCCACATTCCCAGCGAGTGGCCCCAGCCTTGGGGCAGGGACTCGCAGGGGGCAAAGGGGAATTGAGGGGGGCTGAGGTGGGGGGATGTTGTTTTTTCAATCAGCTGCAGTGTTTGAGCTCCAAAGGCTTTGTAGCTTTTGGGCTCGGCGCTGTTTTGCTTTGCGCTGATCCACGGCCGTCCCTCGCTGCCCGGGGGCTGTGCAGGGTGGGCAGCACCCGCTGCCGGACCCTCGGGGTGGGTTTAGGGCCACGGGCAGGAGGCCAGGTCCTGCCTTCCCCAGTGTGGGGGGTCTTCCCTGGGAGTTAGGCCAAGCCCACGTCAGGCAGAGGAGCTGTGACGAGCACGGTGCCATGGAGAACTTCCCCTTTCCCGGGAGTTACGCCCTCTGTGGAGGAGAATCCAAACACCGGTTACATAGAACAAAATTTATGGCAGATTTTAAAATGTATCTATTTCCCACACACGTTTTCCCCACTGCCCTCCTCCTCCTCACCCTCTCCCCTTCTCCCCCTCCCACTCCCGGAGCCAGGAGCATCGGCACTGATGCAATGTTGGCGCAATTGGAGTATTCCGGCTGCTATTTTGTACCTGTCTGTTTATTTGAGAGACAGCCTCAACCTCCTAATGAACGCGTCTGAATATTTATCTGCTGCTCCTGAATGGTGCATTTGTGTTTCAAATGCTTAACTGTTATTTTTATTTAGCTGCAAATTGCTGTTTTTATTTCGCTGGCGTACCTGCTTGGAAATTGCTCTAGCATGAGGTTAATGCCGAGCTGTTTTCTATTTCTGAATTTTTTTTTTAATTAATCCTGTGCTGATAAAAGTGTAAGGACTGGCTCTGAAGTCCCCTTCTAGCTTGTCGTGGAGCTAAGATGTGAAGATTGTGGAATCAGCCTCAGAAGGAACTGGCTTATGTGGAGGAATGATGAATCCCGACCAGCTGGGGTGGTAGAGGAAACCTGGGCAGAACCCTGGGAGATGGGAAACCCCAGTGACCAGGAGCAGCTCTGTTCTCCTATGCTACACTTCCTGTACTAAGTAGCAGTATTTCTCAAAAATCTCCTTTTTTCCTCCTCCTAGGTTTCCTCCCCTCCTCAGTGATAGAGGCTTGGTCCCTGGGGCAGCACACTGCAGGATGGAGATGGGCCAGACTGGTGCTGTGAGCCTTCTTCCCTGGATAAAATCCTGCCTTGCACATGGTGCTGACCCCAGCAACGTCTCTCCTTGGAAATAAAACCTGCCTGGGACCAGTTCCCAGCACTGTCACCAGCTGGTAAGGGACAACCTCAGCACAGGGGCCGAAAAGATCTCCTCCCTGCCCATTCCCAACTGTGAATGCAGCTCTTCACACAGAGGACTTTAAGAAGCATCTGGCTGAGAGCACCTATAGAGCAAGACCTGTCCTTGTGAATAAATCCCTCATGATGTATTTGACTGCCCATGCTCTTGGCTAGCACAAGGTTTGGGGTGTACAGTCAACTTGAACTTCTAAAGCTATGTTGGGGTTCTTTTTAGATAAAGGAACAAAGCAATAAAAGAAGAAAAAAGGGAAGGAAAAGGAGGGTGAACACATTTTTGAAGCAAGGTTAGAGGTGGGTGAGTGGGGAGAACACAAGGAAACCCCAATTGCCCCTTTTGTGATGGTACTGCTGAAGGCAGAGAGTGTTGATTTGGAGTCCTTGCATCCAAGGCACACTGCTGGATCCTTGCTAAGTTGTGCAGGGTGGCAGGAAAATCAGGCAGGTTTTTGCACCAAGCCACAGCTGACACGAGAGACTGGGAGCAAACTGGATGCTCAGAACTGGGTCGCATCTGGGATTGGTTGGACCCCATCTCCAAGCTGATTTCAGTGGGCTTTCAGGAAGGGCTAAATACTTCGGGGAATAATCAAGAAACTAATATAAGAACTAAAAAAAAAAAAGCTGTACATCCATGTGGAGCTGTGTGGAAGGGCTTTGTGCATCCTCTGCCAGTGGAGAATCTGTGGACTGGGGCACAAATCCACAGTGTGCCTGTGCCATCTTCCCCATCCTCCTGGGTCCTGGGGTGCTGCCAGGCTGCTCTGACCCACTCCATCTGAGATGATCTCTGTGTCTGGTGCTGGTTTGCCAAGAGGACCCACTGCTGGCAGCATCTTTGACACCCCTCGGTGGTTGAACCACCAGTGCTCCTGGGCACACCATCGCCACTGGCTGACACCTCACAGCTGCCCAGGGCACAGCTTTCCCCCTCCTTTTAAATCTGATTTCAGCTCTGTGCCTCTTTCCACCTGATAAGCAGCCTGGCGGGGGCTGTTTGAACATGTCCATGTTCGTTCTCTGCTCTGTGCCGCCCAAAAGGACCCCAAGGGGCAGGATGGGAACTAGGAAGTGCATTACTCCATCCCCTTCTGGGGTGGCCTTTGAAAAGCCATTTCCATTTTCTTCCCTGGGTATGAAATGGGACACTGTCACCCCCAGCACAACAGGGGAGATTTACTGCATGATGGAACTTGCAGGGAGATACAAAGGAAGAGGGGGTTCAGGCCTCGCCCCACCTTTCAGCCTGCAAACTTCTGGGTGCCGAAACAGAGAGGTATCAGCACCCCTGAAAGATCTGGGGGGTGTGAAAGACATGAGAAGCAAGAGAAGAAACGTGGCTGTGTCCTCCTCCCCGCTCTCCATGAGGACCAGCAGCAGTGGGGGAGCAACGAGACCACAAAATGGGAGGCAGGAGGGAGCCTGCAGTGGATGTGAAGGGATAGAGAGGATAGCAGAGCCCTGCTCCTGCCACAGGGGATTTTTTTTTTTTTTTTGTTTTTGACGGAGGGAAAGGAGGAGAAACCCTTAGCAGAGGAGTAAGGAGGGGGAAAGGTGCAGGAAGGGGAGGGGGAAAGAGCCACAGGCAGGAGTCCATGGCTGCTGGGATCGGCGCGGCTCCTCGGTTCGCAAACACATTCACGCTCTGCCGCATTTACGTCTCGGCGCATTTTCCTGGCAGATGCTCCAGCCCCGCTGGCAGAAACCCCTCGGAACCCCCCGAACGCGAAGGCGATTCCCCCGCATGCAGAGGCATGGGGGCGGGCGGGGGGTGTCGGAGGGGTCTGGGCCGTGTCGCTCGGCCGGGGCAGGGAGGGGACCGGGTCCCGGTGCCACTAGATGGCAGGCGGCCCCGCTCCCGATCCCATCCCGATCCCGCTCCCGCCGCATCCCGGCCCCGGCGCGGGGCCTCCCGGCTCCCCGGCATCCCCGCTGCGCTCTGCGAGCAGCGCCCGGGACAGCCTTTCCGTGCCGGCATCCCTTGGAAAACCGAGGGGCACCCGAGCCCGAGCCAAAGGGTCTTTCGCAATGCGGGGCGACGGCGGGGACGGTCCTCGGAGGCTCCGACGCCTTCCCGAGACAAAATCCTCCCTTTCCCTTCCCTCCCGCCCGCGCTTTTGGTTTCCTTCTGTTTTTCTTTCCTTTTTTATTTTCCCCTACCCCTCTCCAAAGGGCTGTCTGCTTTTCCCTAGCTGGTTTCAAGCGTCAGGGTTGCAAAATCAGACAGATGCACCCACCAAACGCAGACTGAGCTGCAGCAACGTGCACACAATGTCCAAGCTGATTTCCCAGCACTGGGGGATTTTTAGGCTGGCAGTAAACTAAGCAGGGCCTGAGGCAGTCTAATAAATAGTTTCACCTGGCTTTCCTCTATAGGACTGCATTTTTTTAGCCTTCGAAACTGTGGCTGCATCCAGCCTGCTCCTAGGGTACAGGCCCCAGCTCCTGCCTTGCTCCAAGGAAAAATGGTGAGAGAAATACCTGGCCCTCCTCCAAACCCATGGCACAGAGCATGCAGGTATCCACGAGATAAATCCCTAGGTCCTGTTTTCATCTCTGGGGGTCATGTTGGCTGCAACAACCATCTCCACTCCTTTTGGTGCATCCCTCCTCCTATGAACCATTGCAAGGGTGATGCTGCTCTGTCCCTGGGCTACCTGCAGGGAAGGATGTTCTGAGGGTCCATCTGCCTGTGGAGCTTCCACATGCTTTACTGTCATCACTCCTATTCTGGACATGAAGGATTGGACTATTTGGTGTGCGTGTGTGGGAGACACTCTGGATGTTACTGAAACTCACCCCCTCCTGGGACAGGGCTTTTTTTAGACTGAAATAGGAAGCACAAACCTCACCCTGAGCTTCCTCTAGGGTTTGGTTCTTCCTACAGGTTTCTCCTTACTGGAAATTTCTTTTCTGCACCTCTGGCCTGGATCCAGCCAAATGCTTAAGCACAGGCTTAGCTTCAAACCTGCATTCCCGCAGTGACTTCTTGGACAGGTCGGATTGTCGTGTCCCTTCTCACCCTGGGAAAGTTCCTGCCTCTCCATGCTCCTGCTGTGAGATGATGACAGTGGGAAGCAGAAGTGTCAGCTTGCTTTGCTTGTGCACCAACCACAAAACTAACCCTGTAGCTGTGCAGGGAGAGAGTTATCAAATCTGTGAGGGCATGGGAATGCTGCACGTGAAGATTTGGGGTCCCCAAGGATCAGCACCTGCAGCCCTGATGTCTACAGCTCAGCCCATCCTCATCCTCGCTGCTCTTCTCACCAGGGGATGGTCAGGTTCTGCTTAAATTGCCGGTAGTGCCAGTGGATATTTGATACTGGCTGAAATGGCCAAGCAAAATCACAGCTGCTGTCGCCAACAGGGACTCAAAAATTTGCCTCCATATCAATGACAAGCCACAGCACCCATCCTCCAGGGACTGGGACCACCAAGAAACTCTGATCCATTCGGTAACACCCTCCCAACAGCTTGGACTCTTGATCTTCCAGGTTTGGCTGTGTAAGAGCTCTGATGGAAAGCCATTATGATTTCTCGACCCCTCCCCTGCCATGAATTTAAATCCCTCAAACCCTAATGCAAGGAATTGAAGTGCATATTGATTTAGGGCCTTTTATGGATGTCTTGCAGAGCATATTAAAAATTATTTAAAACTTGCATTCCAGTATTAATGACTCTTGTCTCCAGCACTTCGCAGCAATTCAGTCTTGACTTTTAATTGAAAATCTTTAGTTAAGACAAATTCTTACAGCCAGAGAAGATGAAGTACTCCTCCAGGTATGTACCATGGAGGGGCTTTCAACCTCAAGGTTCCCAAGTGGCTGTGACACTCTGGAGAGGAGTCTCTGTCCTTCAAGTGAGTGAGTGGGGGCTGTTCTCTGAGGAGCCAGGTCTTTGGGCTTCCTCTCTAGGTGCTGCAGAACAGGTGTTTCACTGCTCCATCACTCAAAGCAGTGAAATGGGAAAGATTAATAGCCTCCTTCAAAAGGGCAGTCACTGCATCCATGTGCAGAAATATGTGGCACCTCGAGGCTGGTGGTGCTCTTACATCCCATTTCCAACAGCTCCGCTGAATATCCACGAGCCAAACAAATCTCAGCCAATTACTGCTGTCACCAGGTTGAACACCTCGTGCCTCCTTAGTCATGTTTTCTTCTGCCTCTGCATCTGATCCCAGGTGGCTTCCAGCCATGAAGCTCGGGTCAGAAAGGGCACCTTGGCTTGAAAACACCCCCAGAGAGGATGTGGCATTTTGTAGAAGGAGCAGCAAGAGATGTCACCTTGGGACTGCCAGCACCTTGATGGAGACAGCACTTTATTTAATATTTGCTGGATCCATGATGGCTGCGGTCTGCGTTGTGGTTTGGTGTAGGAAAACCAAGATCTTGCATGTTATAGAGCCTTGTTTCAGTGTTACCTTCCTGCTCCATGCCTGGAGCCTTCAACATGACAGGGAAAGGGGCTTTGTTTTGCAGTCCCTTTGCCTCCAAGGAGAAACAAGCCCTCAATCTCTGAATGTGCCTCCTCGGAAAGGAAATCAGTAATTTCCATCCAGTCTCTGGTGGGACAGGATGTTGAACAGCAATCAGTGCCTTCACCCCCCTGCATGGGCCTGGAGCCAGGGGAACTCCAAGACCACAGGGATTTCCAGGTCACATCAGCACAGGACAGGACAGTCCTCCTGTGCATCAGAGGGGACCTCTGACTGTGACAGCGAGGAATCAGTACTGGCCACGACCTGCCATGATTCTGGTTTGAAAAACCTTCCTCCCTCCGCTGGTTGCACGCTAAATGATTGTTTGATTTTTTTTATGACTGCATGTAAAACATGAACCAGCTGGGACCCAAAGTGCTTCTCTCCACCATGAGTGGCTTTCCTATAAGTCTCATCAAAGCCACCCGTCACCAGACACTGCCCCAGGGACTGAGCTGTCCATTCAGCCTGTCACATGTGCAGTACAGCTGCGCTTCTTATGCATGGGGGAGTTGGAACTGGATGATCTTTATGGTCCCTCCCAACCCAAACCACCCTGTAACTCTGTGATTTACATCCTAAGAGGCGTCACAACCACTGGTGCCATTCAGGTAGTGAATAACCAACACCCCACGGAAGGCTACAAAGAGAAAATATTTTGCCAGATGCTGCAATTTTTTCCCTTAAATATTCATTTTGTTCCTTCTCTGTTTTTAGTTTCTTGGTGCTTTCCTTGTCCCACCCATCCTGAAGAGAGAGAAATAAGCAGAGCTTTAGTTTCACATCCAAAGATGGTTGTGCCTCCTTTCCTCCCAGGTGGTAAAAGTGCTGCTCCATAACTGACTGTGCCATTGTGGTGTTTACAGGGTAATGGAGTCTGCCTGTGTTTCCAAGGATTTTTATTGTTCTTTTTGCTGATTTTTCTTTGTGAGTCACGCACTTATGGGCTTGATTCTCTGGGTCAAGTGCTTGGCTGGAAACCATGGCCTTCATCAGATTGCAAGCAAACCAAGCATTTGCCCCTGTGATGTCCAGGAGTTAAAAATCATGAGCTAAACCTCCAAAACCCAATCTGAGGCATCCTCCAGGCCCAATGCCCACATATTGTCCTAATTTTTTCAGCTTTTTAACCAACAGTAAGAGCTATAAACTCCAAGGTTAGGCAGGAGTGCACCACCTATGCCTTAACCATCTTAAGGAGTGTGTGTAGTGCTGTAGTTGTGAGTATGAAGAGGACCTTGCCAAACACCACCCAGACTTTCCAAATTGCAGTGTTTTGTACACATGGAGAGACCTGAACGTAGCCTTTGTGAAAGAGTTCATCAAATAACCAACACGTCCTTCTCCTCCCCAGTCTCCAGAGCCCACAGGTGACAGTGGCATTTCCAAAGGACTTGCAGCAGGCAGTGAGTTATGATTGAAATGGTGGTTATTTGTAATAAATGGAGCACTCAGATGGAAAAGTCCAGTTAACTCTCCTAATTGTGCCCTGGGGTGGCTGTGTGCTCAGGGACTCCCTCCCCTTGCTGTTGTACCACAGCACTGTACATCATCTTCCAAAATCATGATGAAGGGGCTTTGGTTTTGCTTTGAGGCAAGAGTTTTGTTGTTCACGGACAAATCACGACTCTGACCTCTTCCCACACCCCTTTCTTTTTTTGGTTGTTTGGTTTTTGTTTGTTTGCTTGTTTGTTTTAATTTGAATGGAAGGCTGGAGTTGCTTTTCTACACACAAAATGAGGATGCTGGTGGAAACCCTTGCAGAGATGGTACATTTTATGTCCAAGCAGTCTCAGATCTCAAAAACCCAGGCCAAGATGCTTCTTTCCTTATCCCTCAAGTGCTCAGCAGCAGGAGGTAGTAGCTGGGATGGAAACGACCAGCAGGTGAAGGACCACTTGGAGGATGCCACAGCTTAAGATGAAGAAAACCCACAGAACACCATGTGTTGCTTTCACCCTGGTGATTTTGAAGGTTGTTTTTCAAAGTCTGATGTATTTCCTGAGTGGAGACACAGCTGCATTGCTGTAATATTGGGCTTCTTCAAAACTGAGACCTACACACAGAAGGATCTCACCTTCCCAATGACCCCCATGAAAATACTCAACCCAGACACTCCTCACCACTTAGGGCAACTCAGAAGACAGAAGTGAAGTGTTGTAACTTGAACTCATCTCTAATTATCTGGAATTTGTTCACACTAAATCAAACAGAGTGAAATGTCCTACAAGCATAGTCTATAATTCACGACTCTGTTGATTTCTCTCCTAGGCTACAGTGACATCAGTAAATAACAAAAGACTCTATCCTGTCAAAAAAAATCAAGGGGGAGATATCTGAGGAACTGGGCAAATGCTCTCCAAGGGACATGAAAACTGCAGCAGCCTGCCATCACCCTGTGAGAAAAATAGAGTGAAGCACATGAGATTTAACTCATTAAAAATGTGGCTTTAATGCAGATTTGTGTTTATATGTTGTAGCATCTGGAGTTTCCAATGAGTGTGACCACATCCTCCTTGGATTCAGCAAGCCTTTAAGAGTGAACCACAAAGGAAGCACAGAAATTACTTATTTAGGGACAAAGAAAAGCTTTTGTTTTCTGTTGTTTTACAGAATGGTATTCTGACAGAACCCTGCTTATTCTGGGACCCGTGTTATGGAAGCAGATCCTCCTTGTCCCAAAGGACATACCCAGTCTTCCATCTTTAGGACATATTCCATTCTCCTGCCTTTAAGACAAGGTAATAATATTTTCCTAACACAATATTACTGTGGTTTTATCCTTCTGCAGTATCAGAATAATGTGGCAGAATAAGGAGACCAGACCTCACCTGCTTTTTTTCTCTTCAAGCTAGTGACAGACCATATCAGGGCCTCCTTGATTTTCCATCTCTCAGCCTCCAGCAGCACCTGTCAGCAGCCCATCTGTTGGAGAGAAAACCCATTTGGCTCTGCTCTGTAGTTATTTAAGGAGAGGGACAACAAATGCTTACATCATTCAGGAGCCTGACTCCTGGGGGAAACCATCAGGTTTTGATTCTTAACACATACCAAACTTGAGCATTGCCTGGTGGCACAATGCCGGTGGGATAGGAATGTGTTCCCGTGCTCCCAAAGCCATGTTTTTTTCCCCACAGCTCCACTTCCCACATTCCATGTCCAGCAGTGCCATGTGGGGACAGTGGCCCTCAGAAGTGGCCTTTCCCCTCAAGACAGGGGGGGAGGTGAACACCAAGTTTTTGTGCTGGGCCAGACAGTCAAGGGGAAGCATCACCAGCAGGATCAGCAGCTTTTTTCCTAGAGGATGATGAATCAAGGCCAGCGAGCTCCTGGCTCCAGCCCTGGTGTCCAGTCCAGGAAAAGAGAGAGAACTGGTGGTGGCTGGGTTGGGCCATGAATGTGGGAAGATCTCTGAAGGAGGGAGAGCCTTGAAAGCAGGAAATTGAAGCTCAGAGGGATGTGCTGAACTCGCTCTAGACTGGGTGGGGCAGAAAACCAAAACATGAATCAGCTCCCGAGCACTGGAAAGAGGCTGGTCTTGGCCATTTGGAGCTGGCTGCCACTGACCCTCCTCACTGCCAGTCTGCCCAGCACAAGCTGGACAGGATGTGCCTGGCAAAGGGCCTGTTGAAGAGGATGAGATCACCATGCTGAGGCTGCCTGAAACTTCCTACACCCCTTTCTGGAGTGGGAGCACCACTGACCATTTCCCATTTCCCATCTCCCAGACATCCACCTACAGGGGAAGGGTGGGGCAGCTGAAGTGTGTGCTTGGTTAGTGCAAAGGAAGATGGACCATTTTACTGATTATTGCTTTTTCCCTGAAGGATATAAGAGCAAGAAGGGCTGGAGCAATGAACCACAGCTGAGGAGAACCAAAACCACCACGGGCTTCTGTGGCTCTCTCCCTGTTCTGTAGGAACCAGGAAGGATGAATCAGGAGGCAGGACAACCTGCTCAACCATGGGACTGTGAGACACCAGATGGAGATGGCTCAGTGGAGAGGTGGCCTGGAGGGACAGAGAGCTGAATCCATGAAAGCCAGGAAGCTCTGCCTGGCTCCCAATGGGAACCTGGAGAACATCAAGGAACAAGATCTCCCTGCAGGTCCTGTCCTATTTCTCCACAGGGGCTGACCTGGGCCCCTCGCTCAGACCTACCAGCTCTACCTCATTTCTCTTTGTGTAGGTGAGTTGAGTTGCTCAGGAGGCCAATATGTGGGATGCTCTTTCAGTGAATTTCATAGGAAGGAGCACAGGCCAGGGCAGCCCTGCCCTGATTATGAGCAGAGAGCTTTATTATGGATGTAGGTTACAGAGTGGGGAAATACAGGTCAGGAAAGGTTGGGTGAGTATCCAGCAGAAAAGGGCAAACCCAAGACAGTTTGCATGGAATGACAGAGTTATTTTGAGATTTGGAGCACAGAGAGCAGAAAGATGGGTAGAGGGCTTGGGGAAGATGAGCCTGGGCCAGCTGCAGGGCATCCCAGCAGGGAGGTTAGAAGACCAGCAGGGAGATCTTATGGCAGGTAATCTTTCAAACAGTGCAAAATCTTTAGAAACAATAAAACAGTCATTTTATATCAGGTTAAGTATCTGGCTCTTGTAGCCCTGGTGTTTACATCTGGCCCTAAAACTCAAATTATTGCTGATGGCTTTGGGTGTCTTGAAAATCTCACATATCCTCTACAGTATAATTGATCTAAAACATGTTTTCCTTGTTTTTCTGGTGCCAGCACCAGTCAGGGCTACAAGTTTTGTAACCTGCTTGTTTACACTGCTTCAAGCAAATCAGAGTCAAGCCTCTGGATGTTGTGGTGCCTTTCACCACATTCTTCCTGCAGTCTTTTTTTCCTGCCTTTTCCACCCCATCCCTGACAGGGGAAGCACTGTTCTTTCCATGCTCCTTGGTTCTGTGTTCGAAGCAGTCACAGAAAAAGTGACAATTAGGAAAGAAAGAGCCTTTAGTATCTGCTTTGGCAGGCACAACACATCCCACTGCTGAGCTGCAGCGAGTCAAAGCAGCTGCCTGCCTGGGTCAGATGGAGATTTTGCTGCCTTGTATTCTGGGATCTCCCCAGAGAGCCTGGTGCTCTGCCACGCTGCGGAGGGAGTGAAAACCCAACTTTGAAGTCAAGCAATGCACGTTTATAGCAGTCCTGCAAGGAGTGCGGAGTTGGACTCATTGGTCCCTGTTATTTTTCACTTTTAGGGTGGGGAGGCCCTGGCACAGGGAGCCCAGAGAAGCTGTGGCTGCCCCTGCATGCCTGGCAGTGTCCAAGGCCAGGTTGGAGCTTGGAGCAGCCTGGGATAGTGGGAGGTGTCCCTGCCCATGGCAGGGGGTTGGAACACAAAGATCTTTAAGGTCCCTTCCAAACCAAATTATTCTAGGATCCTTCTGGGACCCTTCCAGCCTGAGATATTCTGTGATTTCAGGATGCTCAATAGCAATTCAGGAAACAGTGGTGATTAGAAGCAAACAACAAGGCTAGATAAGTTATTATTTGGGAGATGAAGTAACCTGGGGCAGGGTAACAGGCATCAACTTCGTTCTTCCCACATTATTGTGATTTATGATTTGTGATTAAATGATTTAAAGGTTGCTAAGCAATGTCAGTGTTTTTCCCCCAAAGTGAAGGAGCATAACAGAAGTGAATGAGTTCACTGCAGTAGAACTGAACTTAAATCTAAATATATATTTATATAATCATTGCTACTGATGATTTCTGTTCCTTAAAGCATTCCAGGCAGCTGAAAAATCTAATGAAAGCCAAGATCCTCATTTCATGTCATTTAAAGTCTTCTGGATCAGCCAAGGTGGACCTGCAACCCCTCCTCTAGGTCTTATCTGGCCCTGGTTCAGTGTCCAAGGCTGTTGCTAAATGCTGCATGAAGCCCCTTTTTCCTTCCTTTCTCAATCCAGGGAGAAGGAACCAAAATCTCCACCTCAGATGATAAAAAAGAAAATCAAAGCACGACTTTATGAAGGGCAAGGGAGACAAAGAGAGTGGGAAGAAAGAGAAGACAATTTCCTAAACCATTAAACAAGCCTAATTTTCCCACGCCATAGCTTCTCCCTCCTTATTTTTATGAGGCAGCAGCCAGCCCCTTCCTGTCAACACATCACCTCTGTGTTTTGTGGGTGAACGGGGAAGGGGTGAACAGGGGAGGGTTCTGGGTCTGAAGGTCCCTCTGGAGCTCTCTGCTAGTCCCTTCTGTCCCTGCTGCTCACCTCTCTCATCTCCACAGGACACTCTCTGGGGCCTTCATTAGCAGAGAGGACCTAAAATCAGCATTTTCATTTTCATGCCCACGAAAGGGAGAATTTCCCAAACAGGCTTTTGGGACTATAGCAGAGTGCCCAAAGAAGCCTGGAAGTGACACAACAAACAGTAGATGCCATAGGACAAGAGATGAGGACTTGAAATTGTCCCGTTCCATCTCACAGGGACACAAAAAGGAGACTGAGGTGCACAGCAGGAAACTCCCAGTAGGACAGGAACCATCAGCACTCACTGAAGGTTCACCTGGCTCCTCCAAGTGAGGACCAGGCAGCACTGGAGACATGGAATGATGTGAAGCTAGTGCTGCCAGCTCCCTGCAGTTCATCCGTGCAGTTCATCCCTCCAGATTTCCTAGTATTTGTTCTCCTGTTCTGGGAAGAGTCAAGAGCTGCAAGAGGCCCAGCTCACAGGGATGTTTAGAGAAAGGAAAATCCATTGTGTGAAAGACTTTGGTATTTCAGGGTTTGTTTTCCTTCTGACACAGAACAAAACACCACCATGTCAAAACCCTCTGCAAGGCAAAACAGAATAATAATTAAAAAAAAACAACCAAAAAACCCAAAAAACAACAAACAGTGGCATTCAGTTTGGACATGGTCTGTGGAAGTGTTTCTCTTTGTTTTTGGGCTTTTCTATCTCAGGATCTACTGTTGTAGCTGTTTCAGGAAAATTAAAAAAAAAAAAGAAAAAGAAAAAAATAAAGGAAAATAAAAGCCACACCAGCGCACAGAAGAGAAGCCTTTCCTGTGCCGGGGTCCGGCCCTGCCTCGGTGGGTTTTCTCTGCAGTGGCACCAGCATCAAAGTGTCTCCCTTCCTTCTACCCTAGGTGGGATGCAGAGCTGCAAAGGAGCCTCCAAGTTTTAAGCAGGAAAACTTGGGAATGGGCAGTGCAGCCACCCTGTGTGACATCAGCAGAGCTGTTTTGCACCAGCTTTCCTTGAGCAGAAGGACTTGGGCCAAGCAGTCCAGAAACTTTAGAAAGGTGGCATGTAAGGGTTGGTTCCCAGCAACAAAACTGGGGGGAAGCCGCGGCTCTGGGCGGTGTTTCGGGTCAACAAAGTCCTTGCACAGCAAGGGCTCCGAGCCCAGCCTGCCCGCCGGCCCTGGGTGCGCCCATGCCTCTCCTCACGCTTTCAGCCCCGGGACGGGGATGTTTTGTGGGTGGCGGGGTGAGTTTCGCGGTGGGGCGGCCCCGGGTGCCGATGCCTTCCCCGGCGGCAGAGAGCAGCTCGCCACCAGCTCTCGCCGCGCTTCCCTCGCGCCTGGCAGCGCGCCCGGCCGCCTTTCACTGCCGCCTTTTCATTCGCCTTAATTCACTGCGTTTCCTTTCTTGCTCCTTGCGAGGAACAGAGGGAGAGCTTGTTCCAGCAGACGGGCCCCATCCGCTCCACCCGGCTCCGCTGGAGCGAGGGCTGGAAAAGCGGGATGCAGGCGGAGGGGGATCTCCCACCCCTGCGGGGCCCCCGCGCCGCCCGCGCGCCGCTTCCCAGCAAATACGGTAAGCGCTCAGCCTAAAAATGTGAGTCTGATCTCATGACACAGGGTGGCCCCGCATTCCTCACCTCTGACATAACCCGCTGGGAGTGTGCTCCGCAGAAAAACACAAACAAGATGTCCTGGCGGGCTGGCGGCGGGGGCCGGGCGGCTGGCAGATGTTCCGCAGAGCCCCCCGGGTGCCACAGCTCCGGCACAGGCTGTACCCTGGCGGGGAGGGCACGGCCGCAGCCCGAGCTGCGGGCACAGGGCCGGCCGCTGGTGCCGGGCGGGTGCCCAGCCTCCCCCGGCCCTGGGGAAGGTAACGTGCTGTGGTTCTCTAGCACCCGGGCAGGCAGCTGGACCGCTTCCCAAAATCTCCCCTGCGATTTTGCTTGGCCGGTGCCCGAGGGCATTTTGTAAGGACTTTGCGGTGCTTTTGCAGGCGGTCGGTGGTTGTTATTTTTTTTTTTTTGGCCTTGTTTTTTGTTTCTTTCCGAGTGTCCCTGGGACAGGCTCTGCTCTGGGTCTTCCATGGCCGTGGTCCCCTGTGTCCGTGAGCCTCCCGCTCCTGCGGCAGCTCCGCAGCGATCCCAAGGCCCTGTTTGCTCTGTGTCGTGCCCAGGCTCACGCTGTGCCCCACAGAGCTTGGCACCCACAGCCCTGGGTGTCATGGGGCGGTGATTCCTCCCTGCACCCAGAAGCAGCGCTGGGATGGGATGATTTGCCAGGGATCACGTGGAGAATCCGAGTCCCGCTGCCGTAAACACCAGGCTGACTTTGCTCCCAGCCAAACCCTCCTTCAAGCACAGCCTTGTCTTGAGCAGGGGCAGATCCTGCTCTCCCCTCTAGCCCGGCCACGCTGCACCACTTGTTTACTTTCCCCTGCAAATGCCCTAAACCTTGACAACGACCTATTTTTCCCTTCTGTTACGCAAAGCTTCTTTCCTAGAAAGAGGCTTTGTAACGCTCGGTCCAAGCAGCCCAGCTCTCCTCCATGTGTGTGAAAGCAAACTGTAAGAGCCTGGCAGGTTCAGCTCACCTCCAGCACATCCAAAACCCACACACGGATGAGTCAGGAGACTCGGGCAGATGTTACCTGAAACCATCCTGCGAGACAGCTGGCCCCGTTTGCGGGGGAATCAGATAAGCAGTAAGGCAGCCTTCAAGTCCACCCGTCAAACTTTGCTTTTTATTAGTGCTTTTCATCCATCTCCTCCTTCTCCAGCGTTCAGCAAAGCTGGGGGACAGCTTTTCTCCAGACATTTCTGTTTCTCTCCTTACCTTTTCACTGGCAGGGAAAATACCTGATATATTTTTTTAAATTTCACATTTTAAAAAAAGGATGTTTAAAAAAAAATAATTCTCTTCCTTCCTCCACAATACTTCCAAGTTTTCAAGATTGCTACTCCTCTGGCAGAGGATGGTTTGCAGGAGAACACAAGACAAACAGTGGTAATGAGAAACAATAGTAACAAGAGAATAAAAAATGTTTCAAATTTGCTCCTCCAGAGCACGCAAGGCTTGACCCCAGAGCAGAAGAGAGCCTTTCCTCATGGATCCAAGGCTCTTTTCAGACACTCCTTTATCCTGGGGCTCTGATCCTTTCTTTTTTCTCGAGGAGGTGCTCTGGCCATGCTCAGGCTGTTGGCAGCACAGAGTTGTCTCCTCTTTCCCTCACTGGTGATCACGAACAGCCCCTTCCACAATTTCTTCTCCATCTCCAATCCACAGCCCAGCTTTTTAAGCTCACACAAAGTCAGGGATGGTTTATTTTAACATGCCAGGCTGTAACCTGAAGCTAGAGGTACAAATTCAGCCTAACAAGTTTCCCTTGGCCAGCTAAGAGCACAGGTTAGAGATTAATCCAACAGCAGCAGATGGTCTGGGCTGGACGCTTGCTGCTTCCCACAGCTGCTCTTTCCTGTCCCCTCAGTACCTGCAGCCTGGCTTGGCTTCTATCCCTCCTCTTGCCTGGACAGGGATGAGCTGCTTTACACAAAAACAAAAGCAGAACTTGAAGCCTGATGTGCTGGGGGCAGGGTCTGGCTGTGAATGGCTCACAGCACCAACCCCCACACGTGCACACTCGTGTTTTCCATCGCTTGGAACCGTCAGACATCAAATCACTGCCAGTGACTCCTTGTGTCTCTGTTACCTTGTCCATGCAGGGCAAGGATGATGGGGAGGGCTCTGTTTAAGCCAGAGAAGTTCTTCAGTGGGTCTTATCCCCTGTTCGAACCAGTTTGAGGTGACCCAGTGAGTGCAGATACTGGGGTAGGTAACAGACCCCTGCTCCTTGGGAAGCCACTCATTAGAGGAGGGAGTGATCCTGAACATGACCTGGGTCTTCCCTGGTTGTAAGAGTTCAGGTTGAACCCTTGGATGGGTTCTTGTTTCCCAGAAATAGTAAATCCCCCCTTCTTTCTCTCGCTCCCTCTTCTCTATACCTGGCTGCCTGTTGGCGCAAAGCTTGTAGGCTTCAGCTCTTTGGGAATGCAAAAGTACCATCAAAAAAAAGCTGGAAATTATCCCTTAGCTCACAAACAGTGAATAGGAAGTGACAGAGAAGCTGTCTGATCACATCTACCTGTTTCCCTGCCAAAAATGCCAGAGACTACTTAATCCCAAGGTGCTGATGAACATTTTGGGTATGTTACCCATAACAGTCTATGCCAATTCCCCCATTTTCCATGCTTTTAGACCAAGAGGAGGCAGCTAGAAAGTCAGCAGGAGTAAAAGGCATGATTTTAATTTACCTGGAGAGGTACAGATCAGGTGAGGAGGAGGTGGACATTCCTTCCCTCTGTAGAGGAAAGATAGGACATCTGTGGCCACAGAGGAGCCATGAGGAAAGCTTTCCCTGGCCTGAGCGTTGCACTTAAAGGTATGGTGGATATAAATGCACTGAGGGGCTCTACAGACCCCCCCTTACACCTCTGGAATTCAAGGAACCAATGGAATTCAAGGAAACAATGATTCCACTGGTAATTCTGAAGAGCATCACATGGGGGCTTTTCCCAACTGAGGGCAAAACTTGGAGAGGGTCACCAGGGCATTGTGACTTCCCAAATCCTCCTGCCTGGATGAGCAGGGCTGTCCTGCTCCTCTCCCCCAGCCCCTGGCCGAGGCAGGGGTCTCACACATGACTGGAGAAGGTTTAATATCCTTGGAGGAGGGAGCAGCCTACAAGATGGGTTTGTAGGAAGTTTTTTACTTATTCCAGCTGGCTCCTTTGGGGTGAGATGAGCTGTGCTCTAAAAGGGGCATTCCTGGCTGGAAAGAGAGCACAGGGGGATTTACTCAGGGACTGCAGCTGTGACCCAGTGGAGCAACAGAGAGCCCTCAGCATCAGCCTCTCTTGACTGTCCCTGGGATCAGGAAGATGCAATAGCATCCTGGTATTTTTTTTGCAGGGACCCAGGTGTCCTGCCTGGAATCTAGTGGCAGGACACAAAGCTGCTTTCAGTACCCACGAGTCTTCCTCCCCGAAATTCTTTCCTGAAAAAGAACACAGTCCCTGTGTGGATTACATGAGCCCTGCCTGGAAACCCCACGGAATAAAGGGTCCTTGACTGGAGCTGTTCTTTGAGCTTTGATAGCCCTGCAAATAATTTTCCCAGGTTTTCTAGCGAGTTTTGAGTGTAACACTAGGCTGAGGTGATCTGAAATACAAGTGGCCTTCCAGGGAGCGTTATCCACTCAGGCTATTTTATTCTTTGCCTGCTTCTAAATGCACATTGAACGCAAACAAGTCAGGAGCTGGCTGCTGGGCTGCTTCCTGTGCTTGGTTACACAGGGATTATTGGGCACCTGGGATTTCCAGCGGCACAGCATTTGTTAGGGGTGCTAACAATGTGCTGTAGCAGGGGCTGGGTTTTGTACCTGATGTGCTGGTTTTGGTACTTTGGCCCATAATGATGAGCAGTCAGTCCCAGCATCCCACAGAGACAGAAGCTAGAAGTTGGATGCTATGAGCAGAGCAGGGCTGGGAGGTTGGCAGGCACCTTTCCCAGGGAGGCAACACCAACCTATTTCCAGTTCCATCGGTTTTCTCCATTTTAAAACTGGAAACTTCGGAATCAGCAAGTAAGGGAGCACCAATCTTAGGATTAAATATAAAAAAACCCTAAAATTAAAAAAAAAAAAAAAAAAGACACGAAAAAATCTTCTTTTGAGCATCCAGAAGGCACAGCAACCAGGGGAAAACAAACCATGTCCCAGAGTTATTATCTTGCTGTAATTCCGTGCACAGCTACAGGATAAATGGCCTATTCCTGGAAGTGCTCTTTCCATGGTTGCATCTCCGCGCTTGGATTTAAGGTCAGATTACCTGATTTAACAAATTGAGGAGTGTCAGCTGATCCCAGGAACCAACCAAGTGCGTGCAGCAGTAATGCTGTGCCTCCCAACCTTCTACCTCAGTGTCTGAAACCATCTCCCTTAAACCAGCAGTTCTCAAACCTCACTGTCTGGGCTGTGATTCAGCAGCACAAGGAACATCCCAAAGTACAACCCCTAAAGTATTCAGGCGTCAGCTAAAACCTATACATGGCCCCCGTGCTTGAAAATTCCTTTTTTCAAGGCTTTCAGCATTTCAAAGCTTGAAATTGCCTTTCACATCCACTTCTAACTAAAGGATGTGAGTGAGAAAACACAGCCCTGTGTGTAGTCACTGCTGGGCAGAAAAGCCCCATTGCTGCTTCCTCCATCAGGCAGGAAGGACCTCCAGGCTGATGCTGGAAGGTCACATATTTCACTGCTGTCTTGTCTTCCATGAAACTGCAGCCAAAGCTGAGGATCCAGCCCCTCTGGGCTCACTTAGGAGATGTCACTGACTTGCTGCCACCCCTGGGTTTCGCTGATGAGAAGTTGGGCAGAAAGCTGCTGATCCTCATCGCACTGGTGCATCTGGAAATCTGCTCAGCTTTGCTCCAGATCCAGCCCGGCATCATGAGCCCAAGAGCAACACGGGGGCACTGCAAAAGTCTGCCATTTTTAATTCTTCGCTCTGATTTCCTCTTTCTGAACCCAAATGTGCCAACAGTTGTGTTTTCTCTTCCCTGAGTCTCCCAGAGCCGTAGGCATGCAGCAGCGAGTGTGGGATTTAATGAAGTTTGTGCTGTTGGTTGAGCCAGGGAAGGACTGATGTGGATAGCAAGGCAGTTCCCAAAATCTGCAAGGAGAATTGCACGGGCAGCATCATTGTGTTCAAAGAGTCACTTAGTTTATAATACCCTTACAGAGGAAAACACAGACCCCAGGCTTTGGAAGATGCGTGACATGGAGGAGGAGGCCTGGAGCCAGTGACCCTGAGATCCTCAGCTGGATTGTGCCAGATGCAGCAGGAGGCTGGAAAACCTCAGGAATTTGCTTGGACCACATTCAACTCCCTTCCTGTGGGGTGTGATAAAGCCTTAAACATCAGCAGGGCTGGGGACAGGTACAGGCACTGTCATCCAGAGCAGGGATGGACCCAGCATGCTCTGCAGCCTTCAAACAACCCTGAGGTGGTGCTTTTATTCCTCCCCGCTGATGAGGTGCAGGACTAGGGGCCTGGCAGCCCTGGAAATGGAAAATTCCTGATGTAACCATGGTTTTCACGATAGCAGTGGGCACTGAGTCTGTAACAAACTCTGTGGCTGGCAGCTTGAGGAGAGCCCTTGCTTTCACAGTGCTGTATCCCTGCACAGTGGCCAGGTCTCCCTGATGTTTGCAGCTGGAAAACTGCAAGGAAAAAAGCCCACGGTACCCCATTTGCTGCAAAATAAAGCAATTAAGGACCGGAAACACTCCTGATCAAAGTGCTACAGAGATGTGGTGGTGTTTGTTCTCTCTGGAGCTGCGCCCAGGGCCTGTGACTGAACCTGCTGAATCCCCACACCTTCAAAGCCAGAGCCTGGTCTGTGCTAATGCTCTCCTATCTTGGGGTGAGAGCTTTCCTGGAGCCACCAAAAGAGCCCAAACCCTTTCTTCTGTAATCTGTCCCGCCTGTCGGGATGCCAAGAGCCACGCCAGACCTGGAGCCTGGGCCAAAATTGCTCTGTAGGCATGCCCAGGGAGGAGAGCTGGCACAAGGAGCTGTATAAAGTGAGATATGTGAAGCTGCAGGCAAATAGTTTGGTAATCACCTGGGGTAGGCTGGGCTTGGCATGTCTGCTCATCAGGGAAGGAAGAGGCAAAACAGCTTGGGAAAGGTTTGGGGCCTGGTTTGGTGGGAGCTCAGGAGAGCTTTGAGGGGTTAAACAATAATTCTCTGAGGAAGGCTGAGGTGAAGGGTATCAGGGATATCAGTGATATCCCAGCGAGGCCACAAACACCCTTTCAAAAGAGGTTTTCCCAGGGGAAAAAAAGGTCACATCCTGATAATGAATCCCATTCCATGATGTGGCTCATGGGGGGAAGAGTGTGTACCTTGCTCAGCACTTGTGCAGGGGGATATATTCCCTGGTTCTCAGTCCCTCAGTGAACATTCCTGATCAAAGCCTTCCCAAGCTGATCTATTTTCAGCCCAGCCCACTCAATACCTTGATTGCCACACAGCTCTTTTAGCTGCTCTTAGGTAAACAGGCTGTCGCTCCTTGGCATTTTGCCTCACTAAGCCCAAAAATACAAGTGGCACAGAAAATTAGAGAAGCTGCTCCCCCTCGCCAGGAAAAATGATGCTACTTCTGACATAAACTGGTTTTAATACACCTCACTGGCCATGCAGGGATAAATATGCATAAATACACTTGAACTGGAGGTTCAGCTGTTGACAGCTCAGTGCGGAGACTGAGGCAGAGAGAATTATGTGTCTCACAGGAGATGAAGCACTGCACAGGACACTTTTCACATGTCCTCCCTCAGCCAGCATCCCTGGGGCTGAGCCACAGGGTTGAGCAGATCGAAATCAGAGCTCCATGCACGGCAGGTCTTATTTGTGAGGAATGGCAGGAACACTGGCCAGAGCTGCAAATTGTGTTTTCAGTTTCCCCTTAGTAAGTAAACACAAAGAAGTCAACAACAGATGGAGCATCACATGGAGTTCCACAGGTCAGCACAGACTGCAGAGAACCCCTGAGTCTGAAAAAGGAATAATTTGGAGGGGGGAGCAGCTGGGAGATTTTTCTGAGAGATTGAGAAAGCAAGCAAGAAATACTGGCATGAGCAACCTCCTCTGCAAGCAGCAGCTGAAAACTCTGGGTTTGTGGAAGGAGACAAAGATGGGCAGGTAACAGGGCAAGCTGACAGCTCCTGGGCAGGAGAGGTTTTGGGGTTTTTTTATTTGGCTGGAGTCTGGAGAATGCAAGCCAAAAGGTGTTGAACTGATCACAGAACAAGCAGGACTACAGCAGGCAATAAGCAGAAGAAAACTGGATTTTGTGTAACGAGCAGATCGAAGCTCTGCCTGGCAGAGGAGAGATTTTCAGTGGTTTATAGAGTGCTGTGGGGAGTCTGGGGTGAGAGATGAGGGATGCAGGTGAGTGCAGTGCTGCAGTAATGGGCTGCAGTGTGGAAAGATGAAAGGGAGGAAAGGGAGCAGAGGACACCTAGAAATAAAAAAAAATCCCCATTCTTTTAAGATTTATTGATACCTCAGAGCCTGGGAGTCTCCCATGCCTTTGCATCTTTGAGCTAACATTATCTGAGAGTGGGCAGTGGCAGGGATCTGTGATGAGCCTTTGAGTTCAAGTGGAGAAGAGCTCTTGATGTTAATTTGCAGAAATGAAAAGAAGACTTTGGTTAACAGAGATTTCAGCCTGAGAAACCTGTGCTGCAGTAGGAAAATGGCATTAGTGTTTCTGAAAACCCAGCTGGCCGTTGCTGAACGTGCACTGCCATGCATCAAAAATGCAGTCACTTAGCTGGGGACCTCAGGATGGTGGCTGTGGATTAATTCAGCGCTGGAGGGAAAATTGATGGTTGCCCTGGGACCAGTGTTTGCTGGCCAGTGACATTCAAAGAAAGGGCAGCCCCATCTGGTCATGGGGAGAGCAGTGACAGTGCAAAAGGATGAAGCGATCCTGGACAAAGAGCAGGCCATGAACTCACCCCAAAGGAGAGGCAAGAAGGGTTTTGTTGTGGAGGTGCAGGGCTGAGTCAATATGAGACAGAGGCAAAGTTTATTCCTTGCGGGGTGTTAATGAAACAGGTACTGAGAAGTTCCCGTCAGAAACAATGCTGGGAAGTTGTGGATGGTGAGTCACCAAAATAATGTGATAATAAACGTGATAATAAATATTTATCACGGGGAGAGGGCTAACAAACAAAAGCTAAAATTGGGAGTGGACTTCATTACAGCTGAGGATTGCTTCCGAGGGGAGAGGATACAGGATACAGGGCTGGCTGACCTCGGGGAGAAAAATGTGATCACAGCGGAGAGCTGGCAAGCAGCTCCAAGGGAATTTGTATTCCAGAGGAGGCAGCTTTGGTAACATCGATGCTGGCAAATGATTAGGGCACACTTACAGGGCAGCACTCTCTGTTCCTCACACCACACCTTGTGTGCAGCCAGCAGGCCATGGGGGGATGCCTCCAGGGCATTGTAACTCAACTTCCTGCTGGGACAAGAGGTTCCCGGTCCCCGTCAGCTGCTGCATCAGGATTCCAGCACGTTTAAGTAGATGAATGCGGAGCCTGATACTCTGAAATCAGTGCTGCTCGCATGGCAAATGGAGCTGTGAGCCAGAAGATGGGCTCCCAGAGGAGTAACTGGTACCTTTAATAGCCTGTGAACCTCCAGAGGTTGGGATTTTCCTGGCTCCAGCCCGTGCATCCCCGCTCAATGCCCTGTGAGACACGCTGGAGGTAATGCCAGGCAATTTTTACCTATCAGCAGCTCTCCATGCTGAACAAATATTTGCCTTACCACGGCTCTAACGTGCCCATCTCAGCTGTAGCTAAATGTCAACCCCAGAATAAAGCTGTGCCACCTGGGAAAGACCCCGCGCTGCTTGTGCAGCTCCGGACTGATCAGAGCATGGGGGCAAAGTCCAGATGAGAAGCAACAGGAAGAAACCCTCCATTTCCAAAGGTGGCATTTGACAGGGGCATTGTGGCCTGTTGAGGATGCTTTTGAAGTCCCTGGAGAACTGGTGCTGGGTCTGGCGATGAATGACGATCACTGAGAGCACCCCCTCTCCCCGCGTTCCCAGGCTCGGTTGTTTCTGACACCGCTTTGCTCTCTCCGGGCTTTGCGGCCAAGTTTCTCGTCCGGTGACCGCGTGTTCCCCCTCCGGAAGGGGCTGCTGCGGGGAGCCGCGGCTCCCCGGGCCACGGTGACATTTGCAGTGACCGGGAGGTCACTCAGCGGAAGAAAACAAAAGCAGCGCTCGGCAGCCGCGGAGCTGCCCCGCAGAGGGGAGAGCACAAGAGGGGCATTGAAGACCTGCATTTTGCCTCACACCACGTTCCTTCTACTTCCTATAAAACATTTTTTAAATCGCTGGCAAATCTTTTTTCTTTTTTTCTTTTCTTTTCTCTCTTTTCTTTTCTCTTATTTGCTGGGTTTTTTCCTTTCTTCTCCTTCTCCTTCTCCTTCTCCTTCTCCTTCTCCTTCTCCTTCTCCTTCTCCTTCTCCTTCTCCTTCTCCTTCTCCTTCTCCTTCTCCTTCTCCTTCTCCTTCTCCTTCTCCTTTCTCTGGGACATCCCCCAGATAAAACCAGATTCTTCTGGAAGTCTGCAAAAACCCAATTCTGCAGGGGGTCCCGCTGTAGGATCCTTGGGGTTACACATGAACTGTGCTTCAGCACATCCAGGAAAAAGGAACAGAGCTGGAACGGGTCTGGAGCACAAATCTGACGGGGGCAGCTGAGGGAGCTGGGAAAGGGGCTCAGGCTGGAGAAAAGGAGGCTCAGGGGGACCTTGTGGCTCTGCACAACTCCCTGACAGGAGGGGGCAGCCGGGTGGAGGTGGGGCTCTGCTTCCAGGGAACAAGGGCAGGACCAGAGGAAATGGCCACAGTTTGTGCCAAGCCCAGGCACAGGCTGCCCAAGGAAGGGGTGGAGTCACCATCCCTGAAGGACTTAAAAGGCGTGTAGATGTGACACTTGGGGACAGGGTTTAGTGGTGGCCTTGGCAGTGCTGGGTTAAGGGTTGGACTTGGTGGCCTTAAAGGTCTTCACCAACCCAAGTGGTTCTGTGATATTCAGGTCTGGAGGAAAACATTCAGCAGGGACTGAATTCATTCAGTTCTTCACTTGCCACAGTCTCTTCACCATCCTTAATCCAACCTGCACATGGACCCTGGTGAGCTCAATGACTTGTGCTCATGGGATCAGAGAGTAAATGAGGTTGGAAGGGACCTCAGGAGGTCACCAAACCAAATCTGCCAAGAGCAGGAATCAGGAATAGCCAGGCACTCGTTGTCAGGCTTCCCCTCTCAGTTGGCAAGAACGGGTTTTAAAGGGGTTAAAAAGTATTTTTGAGTATACACAATGTGTTGCAGCATCCTTTGAGTCAGAATATTGTTTGTTATTGCAGTCCCTGTCCACATGTCACCTTCCTTTGCCTCCTCTTACGCTTTCTTCCTGTGCCATTCTTTACCTTGGAAAGGGCTCTTCTTTGCACCTGCTCAGCATAAGGGGGGCAGGGGGGAAGCTTTGGTAGGTTTTACTATTGGGTTTTTTTGGAAAGATTGGTGGTGGTTGTTTTTTAAAACTTTAATGGAAAATTTCAACACTGAAGCTTTCCATCCTGGTAATGGGGCTTTTGCCAGAAAACAAAAGAAAGGGGAGGGAAGCCTGAAGGAGCAGTTAAATTTAGCTTTCCAACTCCATTGCATAAAGAAACCCTGACAGCTTTTACCAAGATTTGCACTTGCAGAAAGACATTTTGTTAGTGATTTGCAGGGTCTGTTTTTACTTTAGACGAAGACGAATAAAAGCAAAGTCTTTGCTACAACACAGTTTGTGTTTACCTTTTCCATTCCAGGTCTGAGGACAAGGAGCCACAGTCAGAGCTGCTCCTGAGCCCCAGAGTCCTCTGGATTCAGGTGCAGCCTCCACTCTGCCGAGCCCAAGGAAGAGCACAGGCTGCCAGGAAGGAAGCAGACCCACAACACCAGAGAGACAAAGCAGAGTTCAGGGCTTCCAGCCTCAATTTGTCCACTCAGAACCTCACTCCTGGTTCCTGGGCTTGGTCATCCACGATAAACAGCTGGAAAAGCAGCACCCTTGGATATTTCACACACAGCCTGACCCAAAGCCCTTTGGAGCAAATAAGGAAGAGACCCTTGCTTCCAGGAACAACCTGGACAGGGTGAAATCAGGGAGAAAGGGCAAGAAGAGTTGTGCGACCATCTGCCCCTCTTCTCTGGGAGGAAATAAACGCCAAGTGCTGCTTATTCCCTCCCCTGTTCCCATCCCCTCCTTCGGGGAGATGAGCCCCAAAGGGAAAATCTGATTAGTTTTGCATTCTGGATGGAGACTGGGCCCGGGGTCAAGGCTGCCAGCCCTGTGCTGGGGACACAGCACGTGAGCAGGTTCAATTAAAATGTTTCACAGCAGTGGGAGCAACAGGGATCACGGGCATGAGGATCTGGCTGACCTATTCCAGACAAATCGGTCTTATAAATAAAATGAATGTGTGCAGGACAAACAGGGAGCCTGTCACCCAGGCGAGCCATGCTGGGGCGCTGGGAAATATTTTATTGGGATATAAAGCCTTAAATGCCATTCTCCATGCATGGATGGGGGCTGTGTGGCTTTTCATCAGCCAGCCCCGCTGCCTGCTCCTGCATATTGATTCATGGCTGAGCAGGAACCTTCAACTCCCTTTGGGGGCTTCAGAGAGCACGGCCGACACCCCGCAGGACAGAGGCTGACTTCAGCTCCCTGGTGCCCAGGAACACAAAGAGCAGAGCTCAGGGCCATAGGGACATCCCTGAGAGGAGTCCTGTCCTTGCCAGGCCAGGCTGCAAGAGCCCTGGTACTCCCCATCACACCCTCTCCTCTCCACTGATGCCATTAGCATGGGGGCAGAGGGGACTTCCCTTTCCAGTCCTGTTTTTTCCCAGCTCCACCCTCAAATCCCGCCCTCCTTGGACAGAATTAGGAAAAAAGTCCAACCAAAACCAGCCCCAAGCAAAACAACAAACTGAATTCCCATCTTTTTCCCACTGAGTTTATTCACACTGCAAAGGGCTCAGCCCCTCTCACCCTTTCTGAGGATGAGGGGCCTGGGGATGTTCAACAGGGTCAGACCCAACCTCCTGAAACCCCAAAATAGACCAGGTGGGTGTAAAAGAAGCTCTCTAACCCCAGCAGACGTTTAATGGCACTTGTACCAATGCTAATTACATCTTAACATTTTCCCTCTGTATTTTGGTGTTTATTTTGGAAAAGCTCCTCCCTGGACTCATTTTCTTCCTCAGCTTTAAAACAATAACACCACCACGCTTGCTTTTCCCTTGGCTGTTTCCCTCATTATTTTAACTCTGCCATTCTGCTCCTGTACAGTCAGCAGAGGAGTTCAATCAGCCTGATGAGTAAAAGTGCATAATTTTATGGCTGCATATCAACTGACTGTTATTAAACTAATCAATCAGCTTCAGTGCAGCTACCAGTACAGCACGGGAGAGGACAAGGCAGAGGAAATGCTATGCTATTATTTTTCCAAAAGGAAAAAAAAAACCCAATACAATCTGGCCAACCAAATTCTTCAGCTTGTCCTTCTCTGCAGGGGGAAATGACTCAGTGAGTTATGGCAGAGGTGACCTGCAGCAAGGTAGCGAGGAGGAGTTTGCTCCGTCCTGCTGACCCGCAGTGCTCAGCCACAATGCCCAGTGATTGCTGTGCTCCAGAGACCAGGGAAGGCACCCGCTGCTCTCCCACCCCACCTTGCAGCATCCCCCTGCCGCTGTCTCTGACCTCCTCCAGCAAAGCACTTAGGCACATGTTAAATTAACCCCGTTGGAGCCAGTGAGGTCATCGCCTGTGCCCATTTGTCCAGCTTTAGGGTCAGCAGTCATGGAAGAAGTTAGGGAGCTGATTTCTGGAGGTCTTATCCCAGTATTCTCTCCCTCATGACCCCAATGAGACTTACGGGGTGGCACATGGGAGGAAGATATGCCTGAACCTCCTCTCCCATAAATATTACACTCCTTCACATATTCACTGCCAGGAAATGCAGATCTGACCTCCCCATCCCGTTTGGGACATGGCACACAGGCCAAGGTCTGCTCCTGAAAGGCTGCTGAGGACACCAAGGGACAGTCTGTTCTCTGTGTTCCTCAAGGACAGGACAAGTAAGGGATGTGCTACAAGCAAGGGAAATCTGGGATAAGGCAAAGCTTTCTGCTGGACAGGGGTGAGCAGGTCATGCTGCCAGGAGGTTGGGGAGGTCTCTTAGAGCAAGCACCAGTTGTTGCTTCTTTTACAGCAACATCTGTTAGGGCTGGACCTGCTGGTTCTGCTTGAAGCCACACGTGGGCATGATGGCCTTGGGGGTCCCCTGCCACTCTGCATCCATGGAAAGGAACAACCCAGCTTTCCTTGACTCCCAAGAGGAGGGGAAGATGTAACAGGGCTTTGAACCTCAGCACAAGGCAATGGGATCTTCTTAATAAACACGGACAGAGAGAGGGAGAGAGGGGAAGGAGTGAGGGAAGGAGGGAGAGAGGAAGGAAGGGAGGAAAAAAGGAAGGAAGGAAGGAAGGAGGGAAGGAAGGNCAAGGCAATGGGATCTTCTTAATAAACACGGACAGAGAGAGGGAGAGAGGGGAAGGAGTGAGGGAAGGAGGGAGAGAGGAAGGAAGGGAGGAAAAAAGGAAGGAAGGAGGGAAGGAGGGAAGGAAGGAAGGAAGGAACAAAGGAAGGAAGGAACAAAGGAAGGAAGGAACAAAGGAAGGACAAAGACAAGCAGATCACTTGCCAGCTTGTGCCTTTCCCTCGGCAGCTGGCACACTTCGTGCTTCCCTCTCTCAGCCATGCTCCCTCCATATCCTACAGATAAAGAGACAAGTGGTGCAGAACAGAGCAAGCAAAGCTCTCTGTGCTGTATCCTCCAAATGCTTTTAGCCTGGATGTGCTTCCTTAGACCCGCAGAGGAAAGGAGAGCCGTTCTCAGCCAGCCTGAGAATCCTTCCCCAGCTAACTGCATTCACTTAATCCAGACTGAATTGCTCTGGCTCCTGCTTGGGCTCTTATTTATCCCTGGTTTTATTGCCACATCCACAGGTGCAGAGTGCTCTGTGCTGGGCACTCTGGCCCATACCAATAACTGTGGTCGCTGTGCCGGAGCTTGCCACGCTGGGTGACCGGGAGTAACTCGGCGTGGACCCGACCCAAAGGCTTTTCCCGGGCAGGGAAATCAGCCCTGCGAGCCCCCACGCCATCCCGCTGGCCAGGGCTGACAGCTGACGTTCTCCCCGGCCCGTTTCCCCCGGCCGCTGCCAAGCCGCTCGCAGAGCGCTCCTCCAAATGAATTTTCTGGAAAACAAATTAAAGGAGGGGTTACATCACGCAGCAGACAGCCCAACCCGCGCCGGGCTGCGCCGGCAAACCCTGCCTGGGTTTTGGGCTGCGCCGCATTGCTCGCAGCTGCTGCTGGAGCCCGCAGCTCCCCGAGCGAGCGCGCTGACACAAAAAACCCATCAGAGCAGCCCGGTGTTGCTGTCTGCTCTCCGACGGGCAGAGCGGGGGCTCCCGGAAACCTCCGCTTGCTTCGGTTTTTCCCCTGCGCAAAACCGCGGACAAACAAAACGGGGGGGGAGCAAAGGAGACTCCGGTGGGTGTTGCGGCAGCACAGCCTCTCCGAGGTCTCAGGAGTCAGGAAATTCCAGTGCCGGCAGCCTGCTGGTCGGAGAACAGGGAGGCCAGGGGTGAGCAGGAGGGGACAGGACATTCTGCCTGCTGGGAAAGCATCCTGAGCTAGGCTGGGACCTCGGTTACTTGGGCTCCCTCCCCTGCACTGCCACATCCTCCTCGCACAGCCCTGGGCATACCACTGCAGGTCCTTCTGGCAGGAATCACTGCCCTCCATCAGGCGTGCCCATCCATCAAGAGCTTCCCTGGAAAACCCAGTGTGCCCCCAAGCCCTTCCTCCAGTGGATACTGGTAAATAAAGCAAGCAGGGATGAGTTCCCGGTGCCAGAGGCTCAGCAGAGCTGTGTGAGGGCATGACAGCAGCTGGACCAGCGCCAGGATGGGGATGGGGATGGGGTCTCTGGTCTTTGTCCAGTGCAAAGGGACCGTCCCAGCCCACACCTTTGCTTGTGCAAAACCTCCAGCCATCCATTCTCCCCCCAAAATCTTTATTCAGGTGAGCTCATCGGTGCTGCCATGGAAAACAAGCACTGCTGCAAATGAGTAGTCATGAATAATCATGCTGGCTATTTTGAAAAGCTTTTTATGCTTTCCATAAGAGATCCCAAGAAGATACGCTTTTTAAACAGAAGAATAGTCCTTTGAAACGTTTGGTTCAGTCTCCAATCAGGAGATGATCCGCAGCATCTCACCCCGGGGACAGCGAGTCCCTGCCATGTGCTGCCACAGGGCCAGGCAGGGAAGGAGGGAGGATGAGGCAGTGGTGGCAGCACCAACTTCTGAGCGTCCATCTCCTTCACCATGGGCTGTCTGCGGGACCTGCCCTGCCTCAGCTCCCAGCTGCAGAACGGGGAAAAGAGCCACGTGCACGGGCATTAAAAGGTGATGGAATTCTATCCCAGACAGGCTGAGAGAGCTGGGGGTGTTCAGCCTGGAGAAGAGAAGGCTCCAGGGAGACTTCAGAGTCCTTTCCAGTGCCTAAGGAGTCTACACGAGAGCTGGAGAGGGATTCTGGACAAGGGGGAATAACCTTAAGCTGGAGGAAGGCAGGTTTAGATTAGATATTAGGAAGAAATTCTTCACCAAAAGAGCAGTGAGGCCCTGGCACAGGCTGCCAAGAGAAGCTGTGGCTGCCCCATCCCTGGAAGTGTTCAAGGCCAGGGTGGAGCACCCTGGGATAGTGGAAGGTGTCCCTGCCCAGGGAAGGGGAGTTGAAACTGGGTGGTCTTTAAGGTCTCTTCCAACCCAAACCATTCTATGATTCCATGATTGCATTCTCTACAGAGGAAGCTCTCTCAGTGGCTGAAATTGAGGAATGAAAACAGCTTTTGCATAAGAAAACCTTAAACCCCAGCTTCTGCTTGTGATTAACATGGCTCCAGTTCCTGGAGAGGTTTCTTGTTACCTGTTTCCACTCAAGTTGGGTACATAACACCTATTATTTACAGAGATAATTTAATTCCTTCCCCCACCCAGTTCCTCTTGTCACTGCCCAGTACACCCCAACCAGGAATTAAGTATACAAATGCAAAATCTCCACTTGTTCTTTAACGTAAGCACTCAGTCCAGCTCTCCAGCCTGCCCTGCCCAACCCAGGAAAGCCCAAAAAAAAAAAGGAAGAAAAATGAAAACGAAGAAAATGCTTGCTTTGCTCTAGTTAAGCCCATAGAAAAATATTTCTTTTGCTACCTATTTATTACTATTCTGCTACACCAGTGAAAGGGTTATCAAAACAGTTATTGGACCATGAGAAACCTCTTTTTTTGCTGAGAATAAGAGATTTTTGGTGAGCCGCCTCCGGTAGCTTGATGCACTTCTTTTCTGAGGAATATTTTCATATTCTCAATTTCAGTGCCTGATGACTGTTGTGTTGGGCCACCTGGTGCACATCTGGTCCAGGCAGAGCAGAGATATGCAGGGCATGTTCTCAGTGTGATCCTCTTTCCTTACACCTCCCCTCGAACCCAAACATCTGCCATCGTGCCCAGCGGTTTGAGCCAAACAAGCCACCTTCAGAAAACAAACCCAGACCCAACTGATGTTAGTGAAAAGGAGTAGAAGCATGGGAGGGGAAGTGAAAGCTGAGAGAAGGTGGGAGGAAGAAAAATGCAAGGAGCAAATAGCTGGAGAATGATCCGATAACCACCACAGAGCAGCAGCCCCTGACACGTGAATGGCAAAAAAACACAGGCAGAAAGCAGGCAAAATTTGCAGAGAACATGAGAACAAGATTGGTGGCAAGTAGCCGTGGGCACAGGCTGGTTGTGCAGGCAGGTGCTTCTGGCTGAAGTGGGAACCACTGAAAATTCATTTTGGTGTGGCCACAGGAAAATGCGAATGTTTCGGAGCAAGTGATGGGGGTCACACCTAAGGGATGTGTGTAGGGGGGACACATCCTGGAAATCGGTGACTCAGAACCAAGTGGAATGGTCCTGGTAGACAACTGCTGGTGTTTGAACTCCCAGCAATGTCTTAGCCAAGAAGGCTGGAGTAATCCTTGGCTGCGCAGACGGCAAATATGAAGTGGGAGTGCTGAACTGATATGATCTCTGTAAACAGCATTAGTGAGACCATTTCTGAAAAGTTATGTCTATTCCTGATGTTCACATGTCCAAAAAAAGATCTTCAGGAAACAGCAGAGATTCCTGCCAGGCATTGAAAGCCTGCTTTAGAGGGAGAAAAACATATCCAAGGGAAAAACAAAGTGACTTTACTGCAGGTTATCCACATCTGCACAGGTATAAACCCCGGAAATGGCATCAAGGAAGGTTGTAACGGGATGGACTCTGGGAAATTCAGATTAAAGCCAAGTGAGAGATCTGAACCAGCTGTCCAGAGGTCAGTTTTTCCCCATAAAGTCCAGATGTCTACCCACAATCCAACATGGCCAATGGTCAGCAGGTTTTTCATGCCAACTGCTCATCAGGGTGACCTTTGGCTTGGTAGCTGGCTGACCCCAACTTTGGAGGAGTAGAATGGCTGGGTTTTGGTACAAAAGCTTGAGTTTATGCCACTGGTATGACCCAGAGATGTGGGTGGACCTTCTGTTATTGTTATAGGTCATGGTTTTGGGGAGATTTGGTGGGGCTGGGCGAACCACAGCACACAAAGTCACTGTGTGTGTGCAACAGAAAGCTGGCACAGGGAGATTTTTCTTAGGTTACTCAGCCAAAAAGGTAGCAGCAAAGGTAATCGGGCAGGAGAGCCCTTCTTTTGCTAACTGCGAAAAACCATGGAGGAAAACAGATGGATCCAAAGTTGTTGATGTTGATGGGGATCTTTCCAAGCGCCTTCAGTGGGGTTTTGGCTGAGGTACACATGCTCCTGGATATCAGTAGGCTGATCTCCACAGCAAATGAAATGGCCCCTGGATGTCACTGCTGTGCTGCAGTAGAGCAGAAGAGCCTCATTCTATGGGATGTAAAGAAGATGGAGTTAAGGCCCGGAGACAAGGCCTGGAGAGCTGGAAGCATTGGCTCGGGCCCTTGGGCTGCCTCCAGCACAGATTGCAAGCGACTGTGAGTTATCATCTGACAGATGCTCTGTCGTGGCTGCAGTCCATTTCCTACTGCACAAGTCTATACATCACAGCCCGCGCTGCCGTCAAGCCTGCGTGGTCAAACCAGCCTTGGCTGCTGCTTCCTCTCCACTTTCTTCTCTTTCCTTCTTCAAACCCCTCCCTTCTCCAGGGAAAAAAAAAAAAAACAAAAAACCAACCAAAAACCCAGCCAAACCCAATCCGCTATCCACCACAAATTGAATTTGTTCAACATAAAGTCTGAGCCTCATGGTCTCGTAGAAGATGTAGGAAACCAAGTTGCTGATGTCTCCTTCAGTTTGCAAATTCCAGCGTGAGAGATGCTTCAATTCTTAGCAGGTTGAAAACAATGAAACCTAATGATGGCATTTAAACGTATTATTTCTATAACCAGTCTGCCTGGGGTTTAATTTGATGACATTTAAACGTATCATTTTATCAGCACTTTGCCTGGGGCTCGGTTTGATGGAAGGCCTTCAGATGAGTTGCTTGTTCCTGGGAAGGCACAGGACTGGATTGTTTGGGGTGGAGGAGAGAGAAGAACCCAAATTCCTCCCATTACCCCCACAATAATCCTCATGAGGGAAATATGTGTAAGTCATCACAAGAACTTGTGGGAAGTGCAGACTGTTGGGGTGGAATACAATAGTTTGAATTTAATCTGAGAATAAGAAAGGAAGAGTGGGGTGATTGCGTCACTCCTTTTCCTGCTGGCTGCACTAAAAACCTTTAATTCAGCGCTGAGATTTCTGCTGAATTCTTGTCCACTGCACTGAAGTAAAACAGCCTTGCTTCAGAACTGACTTTGACTTTGCAAACAAGTCTGCAGGAATTCCTACCCAGCTGACCGCTGTCGTTTATTTAAGCAGCTCAGTGCAGGATTAAGTAGCCCTGGAGCCTGGGATAGCCTTTTATCTTGAGAAGTGACCGTTCCAGGTAAGAAACAGGGATGCAGCAGTGGGAGATGTGGGATTTCTCTCACCTGACTTCATGTATCCACAATGCAGACGTTTCCAGCAGAGCCGGTCACCTCGGGCTCCCTTTGTAGTCGGCAGAAACAGACACTTTTAGGGCATGATTCATCTGCCCTATTTTCAACATCTGTGTTGGGTTGGGATAAATTACAACCAGGACTCCAGAGCCTGCACAGTCGAGGGCCTCAACCAACTGTCCCCAAATATACTGTGCTTGGAGATGTCCCCCTTGTTCACCAGCTTCCCATGTGGCTCCTCCCCAGACTCACTGTGGGGACAGTTCTGGTCCTGTGAGAGGCCTGAGAGGGAACAGGATGCCTGCAAGCCTGCAGGGCTTCTCATTTTTGCCGTATTAAAGCTGCGACACCTAAAACCTCTGAGATTTGTCACCTTATACCAGTTGTGAATTGTCCAAGATGGTAAAGATTCAGCTCAGGATTGACAGAGGAGGATATTCAGCTGTTTGGGACCCTCCTTAGGTCAAGGAGAGGCTGTTCCTTAAGTGCCTTGGCACTTTATTCTGTGTTGAGACCCCAGGAAAAGTTTAGGGATATGTGGGACACTTTCAGGTTGACTCATAGCTCATTTGATAGGGAGAGAGGAAGATGCATTACTTTTTGGGAGAATCTCTACATGGTTGGTTGGCTCCAAACAGGCCATGGAGCTAAACTCATCCATGGAAAGTTCTGTGGGAATTTATAATCACAACTCCATCTCAGCCTGGTCTGTCTGGGTTTTGCTCAGCAGGTACCATTGTTTTTTCAGGCTCAAGTATCTATTCCTAAAGAATCTGAAGTGTGCCCTGGCCCATCTGGGATGGGTTTTCAGTCACCTCCTCATGTATATTCTCTAGTCGGGTTGAAGATGTCCCTGCTTATGGCAGGGGGACTGGACTAGATGGCCTTTAAATGTTCCTCCCAACCTGAAACATTCTATGGTTCTATGACATCCCTGCCCTGGTTCTTCGGCTTTCCAGCCACATGGAATCTCAAACAAAAAAGAGAAACCACGCACATCCACACACGCTGTTTCTGAGCCTTCCTGTCCTAAACGTGGCCTGTCTGCCCCTTAACACCCCCTGGCTGGAACAGCTGGTGTGTGGTCTGACCTACACCAGGGCACCTTCTTCCAGCCCTCTCCTGGGGAACCTTCCACAACCCAAGACTTCTGCTCCAGCAGTGGCTTCGTGGGTGCTTCCAGCACCCCTCCTTGTACAGCTCAGGTATTTCTGAAAACCCCACCGCGCATCCCACACCCCGAGGAGGGTTCATCCATCCCTCTGCTGCTGCCACCTTCCCCTGCTTCCACACCGGAGCAGAGGCAGCACCAGAGCTTTCCGAAGGGCCAGCAATCCCTCTGAGGCAGAACTGTAATTACACTGCAGTTACATTGCAGTTGCTATGCAAACAGCCGCTCGTTTTGCTCTTCAATATGTAATTATCACTAAATCATCGGGGTGGAGGTTTAACTACCTGAGTCTGTGGCAGACCAGAGTATTCTTATGTCCGTCCGGGGGGCCCCACCAGGCAGACTCAGGACTCAGGCAGGATTCCCAGGATTCTATTCTGGACCCATGTCCATGGAAAAGGCTTCCCACATTGCGAGAAGAACTGCAACGCTGCAAAAANGCCCTGGCACAGAACCTTTCAAGATCGAAAGCTAGCCACAAAAAACTCTATGGACTCTGTGAGGTTGAAAAACATAACATGAGTCGTTTACTTCCCTCACCCCTTGGCACCAGCTGACAGGACTGACCACCCGGAGGAGGCTTGGCAGGGTGCAGCAGGGCCCCAGGCCTGTGGGCATCCAGATGCTGAAGGAGACAATCCCAGTCGGATAATGGGGAGCTGCCACCGCTCGAAGTTCAAATTGCTCTGGTTCAAACCCAGCCTGCCTTCTCCCCTTACAAAAGCAGTCAGTGGGTGTGAGCCGCAGCCCTCAGCCCTGCTGAGGAAGCACAGAGGCAGGATTTCATCTTGCGAAGAGGCTGAGCGGCGGTCAGTGACCCACGGAAGCCGTAAGATGGCCCATGGAAGGCTGGATTCCCCCAGGGCTGAATTAGCTGTAGGAAACTGCTTCCCCAGAGGAGACAGGGTCATCCATCACCTGCTCCCATCTGGGCTCTCCGTGGGCTTTGGGCCTGCAGCCCCCTCACGCCTCCACCGCGCACTTTAACAGCAACGTGCCCTACCCTGGGGGCAAGACAGAGGAGATAAATAATTAACTTTGTGGTGAGCTGCGCGAGGGACAACGACAAAGATCCCCTCAACCCAGGCCTCTTAGCCTGAATGTTCTCAGTCCAAGAAGGTTTCGGCTTTGTCAGTGTACAAACCACACACAAAGACATCAGAGCACCCACGGCAGCATTCCTCAGCTCCTCAGGGCTGAGGAGCCATCGCCTCGTGCCCTGCACGTGTCCCCTCTCCTTCAGCACGGTGTCTGCCACGGCAATTATTTCTGTGGCACACACACGTGTTGAGCTGGCATCAAACCACGGCTCCGAGCTGAGCCAGCTCCAGGGCCATTAGGAACCTCTGGAATTGTGCAGCCTCCCTGCTGGCTGCCTTTTACGATCCCTTTAAATTGTCAGCTAACAAGATGGTGGGGACGTCAGTTTAATGATCATTAGCAAGACCCAATTAGCAGGGAAGCGTAATGAATCCTCGAATGCAGGCTTGCTAATTTAAATACAGATAATTCATGGCACCAGTTGAGCGCTTAAACAAAGATTTCAGAGGTCTTTCTGCGTGTCAATAATGTGGGCACAGGCCTGATCGATCTTCATGAATGACAATGGATTGGAGGCTTTGGTGTGTTTGTGAGAAATTTAACACGATTTCTCTGCAGCAGCAAGTGCTTCAATAAAGCTCCAGCTAAGAAACAGTCAAACTTCCACAACAATTTATCAGATTATCACACAAGAGGAAGGAGTGAAAAGCAGGAGGGAGAGAGAGAAAAAAGGATCTGAGCACAGCTGCAAAATTTATTATCGCATTGTACCCTGAAACTGTATTTCTTCTTCCTATTGTGCATGTGACTGGGTCATTTTACCAGCTAATTCCTGCATCTCAGAAGCACTCAGTATCACAAGGCAGTGGGACTTGGAGTCCAGGCTGTCAGCTGAACTCTGGAAGTTAATGGGCCAGGCAGCTTGCGTTGGCGGGAAGTGTTCCCGGAGAAAACATCTTGATAAAAGAAAAAACATCCAAAGAGTGACAAATGGCCCTATGAAGCCGGAGAGGGAGCAAAACCAAGACAGTGGAAAGAAAATAACGCTGGGAGGAAAAGAGAGGCTCATAAAAATATACATTTGTGAATACCTGTGTGTGTCTAACAGAAAGCACTCGGTAAAAACAGGCAGCCCAGGCACGAGGAATGCAGAAGCAGCTGTGGTTTCAGGCAGATTTGTCACAGAGTGGGACTGGGTAGTTTGAAACTTGTAGGAGGAAAAAGAGATGAGAAGAAGTTGATTTGATGAAATAATTACGAGCGGGACAATGTCTTGGAGAAGGGAAGAGAAGGCTTCACAGCTGGCAGGCAAATGAAAAGCATGATCAGATCTTGCAAAGGATGGAGGGTTTAGCTCCCTTTTTTTGGCTCTTCACATCTCTCTCATGGTCTGAGTGCTGCAAGGGGCTTTGCCCCCACAAGCAAAGCTCTCCAAGCTGGGGAGGACAGTATCAGACACTGCTGCTGCAGACCCACGGGCTGGTTTGGGTAAGCTGGAGCTCATTTGTCTCTGTGCTCAGCCCCACCTGCTTTCCAGCACTGCCCTGGAGGCCTTGTGCTCCCTCCCCCTCGAGCTGCCCTCCTCTCTGAGGCTGTTCAGGCAGTGAGGACTCCCCACATCCCCCCTGGAGGGTGAGGGTGCAGCTCTTGATGTGTGGGATGACAGCACTTGGGGATGAAGTGCCCACAGTCCATGGGAGACCATCACCATTTGGCTCAGAGACCCCCACCAAGGCCATTGCTGAACTCTTCGTTTCCCTTCTCACATCTGCCCCTCAAGGAAAGCCAGGGATGTCCTTCATTACTCACACAGAGTGGATTATTAACCAAAGAGGCAAGATAAGCACCAGTTAAGTGCTTCCTTGTTCATACTCAATCCTGAGAGGCTGGGTGGGCGCAGCAAGACACGGGACAGAGGATTGTCCCTGTCAGCTGCAGGCAGCACATCCAGAACAGGTTGACCATGGCATGGAAGAATAATTCTGTCCTCTACATAAGGGGTGAGAAGCTCCAGAGAACTCAGGACAGGGGGCTGACGTGTCTGGCCTAGAACTTGCAGAAGACCTGTGCCATTCTGACCTGGTGGAGGCCAGGTGGGACATCCTGGGCCACCTCGAATGGCACCAGAAAGCCAGGGGTAGGCTGTGACCCTCTCACAGTACAAGCATTTGATATCACAGACATGCAGATAGGTGGCTGGTGAAACCACCTCACATCTCCTGACCACCAGAACACTGCACAGGGAGGTTAAAAATTAACTTCCCTTAGCAGCTTTGCTGGCCTCGAGCAGACAAAACTCGAGGGCCAGTCCTCAGCAAGGGCCACTTTTCAGTCCGAGATGTTAAATTAGTAATTGTGATTTCTTCTTAGCTTCATCTGTGCTGACATGTCTAAAAGTCACATTTAGAGCCTTCTAGCTGAAAATGGAAACCGGTGACTCTCACACCCTCCTGGACTCATGATGGAAGTTCTGTAAAAACATAGAGGAAGAAAATGAGACCTTCATAAAAGTCAAAAGTAAAATACCCAGGGGCCTTTTGCGGGCTTCCCATCACCATGGCAGCCTGAGACTCCAGACAAAACCATGAGAAATGGAATGGTCACTTCGCAGCATCTTACCCAGCCTTGACCCAGAGCTGAGCTCAGGAAGCTCTCCCTTCACGAGTCTTGAAGATCAAGAAATTTCCTTATTTTCTCCTTCCAGAGAAGGTCACCCTTGCATAGTTTTCACTGACTTTCTTAGAATCTCAGTATCATTAAGGTTGGAAAAGACCTCTGAGATCATTGAGTCCAACTGTGCTGGCACTTTGTTGGTGCTGTTGGCAGATCAGGGGTTCTCTGGGCTGGATTTATTTTGTGCAGTAGCACAAGCCTGTAAAAAGTGTTCTCAGACTTTTGGAGGGCTGGCTGAACTGTTCCCAGAAGCCAAGGTCTCTCATTTTCTCTAGAGACATGTGTGTTCTTGCCCATTTGGAAAGCTTTTATTTGGTCAGAGGAGCAGTAAATAAGGTTTTACTGACAACACCAGTGCTGTGAGCAGTGATGGATTGTCACCACAGGAGCGTAACTTCTCAGTGAAATAAGCTCCTATTTAGTGAAGAAATGCTCCTGAGAGTGACCATCCACAGCAGATCCCGAGCCAAGGGTTATCTCTTTGAAAAGGTTGGTTAAATGACAGAGCTGCACAGCATATTAATTGCCAAAATCCTTATATGTATTTAATTTTAAAAACAATTGAAAATCTAATTAAAATTAAACTCTCTGCTTTTGAGTAGTCCTTCAGTCTTGTTGGTCTGGAAGCAGAAAGCTGACACTGAAATTTCTTAGCCTGGCATGTGATTTATTGATAAAGGTACTCAAATATGGAAACTGGGCCTTTGATCTTTTCATGAGAAATAGTTTTCCCATCTGTAACACAGGGGCTTTTCTATCAGCTACTTTATTACTATGTAATAGCTGAAAAATATGAAATGAGTCAGAATAACTATTACGGAGGTGGGATTTTCCTCTAATCAATTAACTTCTGAAAGCCCTCATCCTCCAGCAGCTCTTCTAGCACCAATCCACAAATGGGATTGCTCATGCAAAAAAAAAAAAAAAGAACACACAAGGTTTTTTCCACAAGCCTTGATGTCGTGATGGATCTTCCTTTTCAATTAATTTGGAAAAACCCCCACCATTTCTCTGTATGTGGTTGGCATCACCAGACCAAGGACGTTTCCTTATTTTTCCCCTCTCGTGAGCTGTGTTAATAATATCAAGACAAATCTGCTCTTAGGGAAAATTGCCTGGTGCAAGTGAAAGCGAAGCCTTTGATCCATGAACCTTCTGCCCCCCAAGAATAGCTCCCCAAGCTTGCTTAGTCTACTGAAATGGGAGCTGCGATGGGATGCAGCTGCTGTCTGCACATTTATCTCAGGGATAAACATGAAAGACCAAAATTAAGGGCAAATGAGCTGAAAGTGAGGCCATGAGACCGAGTGGTTGCAAGGTTTCTGACTCCCAGAGCAGAGCTGTCCTGGGGCAGCCTCTGAGGAAAGGAGAAGGGGCCAAAAAACCTCTGCTGATTTAACACAGGGGCTCTGAGTGGGGAGCAGGAGTGGGGAGGAGTTCTTGGAAACACTTTATCTTGCCAGTTCCTGCCTTCTCCGCTCCCATCCTTACTGTTCCGAGCAGCGGCCTTGGCCACTGGATAATGGAGGAGGGAGGAAACCCCAGAGAGGCTGAGGAGAACAAACTGCAGAGGTTAAAAAGCACAGCACAAGTCACTGAGAGCCTCTGGGGAGGAGTTTCTGCACCATGCTGGGGGTTGCAGGGAGGGATGGATGCATGGAGGGATGGATGGATGGATGGATGGATGGATGGATGGATGGATGGATGGATGGATGGATGGATGGGTGGATGGATGGATGGATGGATGGATGGATGGATGGATGGATGGATGGGGCAGAGATGACTGTCACTCGAGTGCAACACCCCAAAATACCGTGACCACCCCCCAGAAATGCCGTGTCCCGCTGGCACCCCACAGCTCCACATTTCTCCCCTCCCAGCAGCCTCTTCCCTCAAGTCCAGCACTTTGCCTCCGTTTGGAGGGTGGTCCTGCAGCTCTCAGAGCTGAAGCCCCTCACGTCAGCAGCATCTCTTTGGAAGCTGAGCGTGCCTGTGAAAGAGATCAGAGATGCTCTTTGAAGAGTCGGCAGAATTTTTCATTACAGATTCCCAGCTGCATTTTCCTGCTAACCTTGCATTCCTGAGGATGCAAAGTGAGACGGGGACGTACGTATGGAGAACATGTTACCCCTCTCACAGGCTACTCCCACAGCCAGGAAAATATGTCCTGTGAGTTTCCTCCCTGAAGAAGGCCAAAAATCAAATCAGTTTTTCCCCCAGAATTTTCCAAACGCTCCCTGGGCCGTTCCTGACTGTGTAGAAAGCTCACATTTCATCCCACAGCCCACAGAAGGTCCAGCATGGATATCTATCACCATAACACTGCCATCATCTTCCCTGCTGCAGCTACCCTTATTTAATTCTTATTTATAGCCCTCAGCTCGGAGAGGAGCAGCTTGTGTTAGCACACACACAGAGCAACAGTAAGTGACTGGTGACAACCAGTCCCTGGCAAGACTCACCACTCCTGTACTTGCAGAAGGAACTGGCATCTTTTTATTGTTATTTTTATTATTTATACGTTATTGCAGTGCCCAACACAAGGTGCACAACAGTGGACAAGGGTGGGTTTGGGGTATTTCTTGCTAAGTTTCTCTAAGCTCTGCAGTGGGGAGCACAGATGTTGTTTGAGCTTGGTGAGGGATGGAGAAAAGGGAGCCAGCCCCAGCTGCAGAACAGGAGATGGTGCAGGAACCCTGGAATATTCCAGTTCCATGTCCTGCTCCCAACACGTGCTCTGCCCAAACCAGGAGCCCTCACAAGTCCACAGTCCTTGAAGGTGATGCCGAGGTAAGGAGGGTAAAGAAAGGCTGGATGCAGTGTCAGGAAGGATTCCCTGTTCCCTCCTCAGGGACAGCCAGGACTGATCCATGCCCGTGACAATTCCCAGGGCACATTCCTGATCCCAGTGCTGTCAGTCCTGTTAATGCCTCTCCAAATACAACCCATCGTTAATTATTGCTCATTAGCAATAGTATTATCATGACTACTATTGTATGAACATATATAATTAATTATTCACTTTCTTAATTAAATACTTAATGGTACTAATGGTTTAAATCAGGCCATTGGAGCATTTATAGCTCACATGATACCAGCACTGAAAGAGACCTTCATCCCCACCAAGGCCTGTCCATTTGCTTCTGGGTTAAAAATTAATAAAAATTCTAAATAATTAATGAAAATAATTAATAGAATTTAATACAGAATATTAAATATTAATAAAAATAATTAAGAAATTATTTGGCTTAAAACCTGTGTGCTTTGACTCACCACCACATCATCTCATCACTGTCTTGATGTGTGAAGTCATACAAACTGAAAAAAAAATAAGGTGAGATAGACAAATGTATGAGAGACAGATGTTGAGGGTGCACAGCTGGAGCTACTGCAGCATCCTCCAGCCTGTGTGCATCCCACGGGGAGGGGTGTGCCCAGGGTCCTTCACAGTGATACTTCCACAAGCTTGTGGTGAATAAAGGAATTCACCCCATCCAAGTACCCTGGAACATGCAGGTTTTGTTTCTCACCTGGGTCAGGCAGAGGATCCAAAGCAGCTAGCAGTCACCAGAGTGGTGAGATCAAATCCTGCTGCTCCTGTGCAAATCCTCTCCCCAGGTTTGGGGGCTTGATTTTGCTGCTCACGCAGAGTGGTGCAGGTGAGATGCCAGCAGGGGTGTGGGATATCCCTGTCCGCTCGACGAAAGGGCTGCAGAGCATCTGCAGCATCCTGGGTTTGTGGTGGGAGATCAGGAGAGAGACTGCAGGGTATCACAGCAGTAAGAGATCTCTGTCTGCCCGTGGATGGGCCCTCCATGCGTGATGCCAAATCTGGGGCTTAAACCTGAACTGAACCTACTGTAACTGACATGGAAAAGGGAAGGTACCCGGACATTTCATCAGTCGCAGCATGGTTTGGGTTGGAATGGACCTTAAAGATCATCCAGTTCCATTCCTCTGCCATGGGCAGGGACACCTTCCACTATCCCAGGCTGCTCCAAGCCTGATCCAACCTGGCCTTGGGCACTTCCAGGGATGGGGCAGCCACAGCTTCTCTGGGCACCCTGTGCCAGGGCCTCACCAGGTCACTCTCTTCACATTTCATGGGAACTTGGTTCACTCAGGACAGGATCCAATCATCCAGCTCCTGCTGAGAAGTGAGATATGACTCCATGACCATCTTTGTAGCTCTTCAGTGCTGAATTTCCCTGCTGCCAGCATAAATCTGGGGTCACACCATCTAAACCCTTGAGTGTTTGTGCTGTCTCCTGGGTCCCCGCCTTCCTGAGCTGCTCAGTGTTGGTTTCTGTGCTCATTGATTTCTGCAGCAATTTCTGCTCAGTGTTTTTCAGTGAAAGGAATGACCTGCTTGCCACCCTGTGCTGACGGATTTAACCCTGCAGCCTGCACTGACCTCAGCTCCCACACCCAATAAAGTGCCTCAATCCTTTCCCCTGCAGCTCGTGCTGCCTCTCTGAGGTGGCAGCACATTTTGGTCACAGAGTGAGTGCGAAACATTTACAGGCTGAAAACAATGTGCAGCTAACTCGTGGGAGAGAAATTCCTGAAGGGCCATTTAATGCAGGGGCAGCACTTCTGGAAGTCCAAGAGCCACAAAGTGAGCCCAGGGCCTAGTGCTCAAGGCAATGCCACTGCGTGTTTTCCCTGCTCTCACACTCTTCTCCAAACTCTTGATTCTCTGGTCTCAATTCCTTGACTCTTGAAGCCTTGGTGGACACAGGACTGGAGCTAGATGGGCCATGAACCAATGTGCGTGGATGTTCTTCATTCTCCACTGACTTCCAGGTGTCCTTTTGTCAAGTACCTCAGCTTGCACCAACCCATCTAATTCCTCTGAAGTCATTGTGACTTCAGGGTGCAAGAAGCAGCCTCAAGGCACCACTGGTCTCCTCTTTCATGTATCTGTGCTATCTGGGCTGCACAGACCACTGAGTGGTGGAGACTGGGAAATGCACCGAGACAGAAAGTGCCATTGTGTAGGGGTTGGTGTCAATTAACTCTAGGAACACTCTGAATAAATTAAATTATGCTGCAATCTGAAACAAAACTGATTCTTAATTAAAAGATAAGATTTTTTTAATCCTCAGATGATTTAAATGAAAAAAAAAGTAGTGAAGTGTGGGAATTACAGTCACCCTTCTCAGTGGCTGAGCGGTTGCAGTGCTAAGGCCCTGAGTCACTCAGAGTAACCTCAGAGCTGTCCACTGCTACAGCCCTGCCTTGAGCAGGCTTTGGGCAAAGTGACCCCCAGAGAGCTCCTTCAAACCAAAGCAAGGGCATGTAGGGATAGGACAAAGCTTAATGGCTTTAAACTGAAAGAGGGCAGATTTAGGTCAGATATTAGGAAGAAGTTCTGCCCTGCGAGGGTGGTGAGGCCCTGGCACAGGGTGCCCAGAGCAGCTGTGGCTGCCCCATCCCTGGAAGTGTCCAAGGCCAGGTTGGACGGGTCTTGGAGCAACCTGGGATAGTGGAAGGTGTCCCTGTGGCAGGGGAGTGGAACTGGATGATCTTTAAGGTTCCTTCCAACCCAAACCATTCAATGATTCTGTGACTCTCCTTTACTCCTTGCATTGTGAGCTCAGCTGTTGGATGTTGAAGGATCAGGATCTGGTTTGGAGACCTTGGTGATGAACAAGTGCAGCAATCAGGTGTGAAGGAGCACGGTGTAATGGGTCAGTAAAAGCCTGAATATTTCCTTTTTTATTTCCAAGTTTCATTCTGGAGAACAGTAGGTGGGTTCCTCTAATACCCAGAGAGTGGTCTCTGTGTACTGAGAAGTCCTTGTTCCCAGGACCAGGAGTTTCTGTTCTTGTTTCCCACTGATTATGAGGACTTGGAAATCTTCTTTTTATCAGCCCCCGATAAACTCTGAGAAATATGGAGAAAACCCTCATTCCAGTCACTACAGACAAAAGAAAAGGTTCCTGCTTTGTCTTGTTGCTTACAGGGGATGTGCTACAGCACAAAGGTATAACTTATGGCTAAATAATACGCTGCAAGGAGACATAAATCACCACAAAAAGCCAAGAAGGAAAGTCTTATACAAGCCCAATCTAGCCCGTGGGAGGCAGTGGGTTTTGAGGCTGGGAGGTATGAAATCTCAGGCCTGATGGTTTCTTACAATGATTTAGCCCCACTATCACCTGAGCAACTCCCCCTTTATTTCAGCTGTGTGAGTGAAGAATAAGTCTGAGTAGTCATTTTGCCTTGGCAGTCCCAATGCAGGCTGTCTTTTTGTTGACTCAAACTCATATTTTTTTTCCCCATTATTAAAATTATTCTTTTCAGTCATGGCCTTTTATAGGATGTTCTCCTGCAGTACAATAAAGCACACATTTTAAAACATCCCCATAAAGCTGAAAGCACTGCCACAGTCCACGCCTGGGTCTGATCCTTTGCTTCTGGAGGAAGCCTCAACACCCTGGGCATCAACAGAGCTGCTCCTGATTTATGCTGGTGCAAACAAGGGGCGAAGTTGCCTTCCCACTTGATGGCTCATCACCTTGAGCGCCAGCAGGTTTGGTTCCCTCGATAGGAGAATTTAGGTTTTTGTGGGATGTTGGCTTGGACTCGTGCCTCAGCTGAGGTCCTAAACCAGTCTGTCTCCATAAAAACCCTGTAACAAACTGCCCCCTCATGTTTCACAAGTCCTCTGCCTCTGCTCCTGCAGTGAGCTCCACCATATTTCAGGGGACTGAGCTCCCATCTCTGAAAACCTGGGGACAGCGATTTTAAGACAACTTCCCCTGTAAACAGCAAACTTTTATGTTTTTCATAATGGCTGTCCTGTTGTGTCTTAAAGCCATAATAATTTCTCAAATTCTTTTCCTCTCAGATCCATAATCTGTTGCAATAAACAAAATTCAGTGATTAAAGAGGCTGTGCTCTTTCCTTCACTAGGGATTTTTTCAGCATTTTTATTTAAAGTCCTACCCTTCCCCAGCTGTAAGGATTTTATGGATGTACTCACAGAGAGAATCAAGATAGATATGTAAAGTTAAAGCTTTATCAGCTCGCATAGAAGTTTTTATTTTCACGCTTCTACTCTGGAAATTGAAAATCATACCATCTTCTCACAGATACAGTTAAAAAACTCTTTTTCCTTTCTGTGTCAGAAATTCCTAAAGGAAATTTACAAAGCTGGCCCAAAAAGTCATAAGGAACCTATTTTATATACAGCTCTCTTCCCAAGAATGCTGTAGGTTTAGGGTAATCACTTGTTCTTGCAGTTTTGTGGGTTAAAATAAACGATCATTGTAGTTTGTTTTTCTTACAGCTCAATGTTTAGGTCTTTGCATTTCTGATTTTAACTGGTGCTGGGCCTTAGAAAAGGCTGAAGGATTAAGAGTTTAACATAATTTAATCTCTTCAAATCTTTTAGCAGGAGACGGTGTGGTTTGCAGATGTTTTTGGTTTTGGGTTTTTTTTGTTTCGTGGTGTAAGCCTGGGGCTGGAAGCTGGAGCTGAGAGCCCAAATCCTGATCTTGCACTGCCACTTATTTCCTGGGTGGTCTGGAAGAAAACAATCTTGAATTTCTTGTCTTGAGAGCTGGGTAGGGATGTTCCCCTCCCCTCAGGAACATTCCCACCATGGGGCAGAGCAGAGCAGGAATCAGGCTGGGAGCAGCTTGTGGGGTTGGGGGGCTGGGGGTCTGGAGTCATGGAATCATGGAGTCACAGAATCATGGAATCACAGAGTCATGGAATCATGGAATCAGAGAGTTATAGAATCATAGAATCATAGAATCGTGGAATCACAGAGTCGTGGAATAGTTTGGGTTGGAAGGGACCTTTACAGGCCATCTAGTCCAGCCCCCCCTGCAATGAGCAGGGACATTTTCAATGAGATCAGGTTGCTCAGAGCCCCATCCAAACAGACCTCGAATATTTACAGGAATGGGGCATCCACCACGTCTCTGGGCAACCTGCGCCAGTGCCTCACCACCCTCATTGCAAAAAACTGCTGTGGTTTGAAACCATTGCCCCTTTTCCTGTGGAATCTTGTTTGGCGAGGCCCTGGAACAGGCTGCCCAGAGAAGCTGTGGCTGTCTCACCCCTGCAAGGATGGGACAAGACCAGGTTGGACCGGGCTTGGAACAAGCTGGGATAGTGGAAAGTGTCCCTGCCCATGGCAGGGGCTGGGACTGGGTGAGATTTAAGGCCCCTTCTACCCAAACTCTTCTGTGCTTCTGTGATTTTATGACTCAGATAAACGGCGTGGGTTCACTGGGAGGGTAAAGCTGGCACCTCCGTCTGGGAAGGAGTTTATTGCTAACTAATAATGGGTTGGAGGATGCAGACGCAGACACTCTCCAGAGAGATGGCAGCAGGACTTGTTTATCATGCCTGAATATTCTCCGCCCTTTTAATTTTAAGCTCTGTATCCATAAAAAACACCGTGGCTCTTGCCCCTACACCCGACCCAGTGGACACTCACAATCCCCAGTGCTGGTGATGTTCCCTGGCTGGGCTGGCCCCTGAGTCATGCCCAGGGTGTGCCCAGGAGATTCCAGAGATGCAGAGCAGGCCCACGCCACGGCCACGACTAACACTACACCTGACTGAATGAACATTTCCCGACCCAGGCACACGTTTCCTTATTTCCTGCTTCGTTATGAGCATGCCCACTGCCTCAGCACCTGCTTAGTGGAGGGTGACTGATCTTGGAAGAGGAATTTAGGAGGCCATTTGCATGATGGGATCTTTCTCCTGCCTAGATGAGTCATCAAAAACCCCAAGGTAGGGACACACAGAGCTTTGTGTCCCCCAGAGCCTCCAGTTCCTGCTGCTTGGAGAAATGGCCTCACCCTCGAGCAATTACAGAAAAACCCAGGGGTTTTGGCTCTCCCAGGAAAGCTCTAATGGACTGTGGAAAAGCTGAGTGAGGGTAAGGTCCCTGCTGCAGGGAGAGGAAGACAGAGAGAACAGAGAGATGGGACTAAACTTGACCTTAAATGGAAAAACAGGGCTGGATTCCTCATCCCTGGACATCAGGGCAGTCTCGTGAGGAGGCAAAGGGGACAGCAGCACAACCACCCTGTGCATGGTGCGGCTGACTCAGGAGGAAAGAGCCCGTCCTCCCCACCCCATGGCATCCGTGTTCTTTCCCCTCTTCCCACAGCCACAGCCTGGGATTGGGCTTATTGACACACCCTCAGAGTGAGCAATTTGCAGTCATATGCAGATGTGCAAATCCCACCAAGCTATCAAAGTGAGGATGATTTATTATTCATAGAATTCAGTGGTTTGGGTTGGAAGCGACCACAAAGCCCATCCAGTCCCACTCCCTGCCATGGGCAAGGACACCTCCCACTACCCCAGGCTGCTCCAAGCCCCATCCAGCCTGGCTTGGGACACTGCCAGGGATCCAGGGGCAGCCACAGCTTCTCTGGGCACCCTGTGCCAGGGCCTCCCCACTGTCATTCAGTTTGTCACTGGGCAGTGTCTGCCCTTTGCGAGATGTGGTACTACCAGAATTATCTCCATGGCTGACCAGCTCCCATTGCTTTTGCAGAGGTGCAAAGCCCTCTCCGAGCACAGTGCACCAAGCTCAGTTGCACCCCAAGGTGTCCTTGCAGGTTGTTGTAGCCACCCCTTGTTCTGGAGGATGGTCCCTGGCAGTGACACCACCATCCCTGGGCAATGCTGGGGTGATGGCTGCAGGAGCCAGGGAACTGGGGAAGTCTGGAGAGCCTTGCAAGCCACCTTCCCTTCCCCCTTGCCTCCCCAAGCATTTATATCCCTCCAGCCCTTCCTCCTCTAAGATAATTAAGGGCACAGGAGAAATTAACCTAATTCTGCTGGGGCTGCTGCATGTCTCTTATCACCAGCTCTGCCTTCCCTCCTTGCTACATGTGTGTAATTAAAGCAGGCTTTTCTGCTAGAAGATAAAACACCTTGTTCTTCGAGACCAGTTTCTGTCACAGCAGTGCTTGGCCTAAACTTTCAGTCTTTCTCATGGAAACTCCTCAAAAACTCAGCCAAAATGCTTGAGGAGAGAAACAATGGACTCTACATGATTCAATGTGAATCAGGCAGAAGCCATTTTATTGATGAACTACTGTCCCTAATATACAATTCTTGCTTTCCCTATTCACCATCGTGCACGTTTATTATTGGTTAAGGCCTATTTTATGCTTTAGGACTGGCTCCTGTCTGCTGGTCACATTGTCCATCGTGTGTGTCACAACTGCCCTTCAGTTTGCATTTCCTTATCCTTGTGCTTCATTGCTTGTTCCTTGTTCAAATCCTCCCCGATGCTGCTTGTTCCTTTCCCACAGCCTCCTGTCATCTCTTCCCCTGTATACATGCTGAGGTCCTTCTGTCTTACGTGCTCTGGCTCTTCTATCTTATGGCTGGTTCACAGTATCTCCATTTTCCAGTAAAAACCTGGTTTCCAAATTTTCCCCTTTCTTTTCTTGAATCAGCCATAAGCTATACATTGATTTCTGCACCATTCTAGAAATACAAGTGATTAAACATGGCAAAACAACCAATAAACAAATAAACACGCCCCCAACAGTAAAGATTTGTTTGACAATATCTTTCAACCACCCAGTAAGCCCAAATCCTTCCAACCATGTATCTAGTCCATGTCCTGTCGTAATCTTTTTCATGTTTTCCTGTATTTCCTTAAGCCTTCTGTGGACAGATACAGAATGATCAGACACATTCCCTCGAAGTCCTCACAACCATGTCCCTGCACCAGAGCAGCAGCAGCAGCAGCAAAATCGTGGTTTCCAGAAATGCTCAGCTCCCTGTGGATTCAGGGTGAATCCCCCTTCCCAGTCGGTCCCCGGGATGATCCTGCTGTAAAGGGCTGTCAGTCTGTAACGGGTCACTTCGGATCACTGACCGACCCTCCCTGCAATCCCTGCCCAGCTGGCATTAAATAACAGCCCGTGCCATTTTTAAATGCTGCCTTGGCAGTCACTGTGGCAACCTTAAAACAGACCCCCGTGCCAAGCCCTGGGGCTGCTACAGCCACCCCGAGGCCCAGGGACAGATTTAGCAGGGGCATAAAGCAAAATAGCACCAAAGGACACAAGGACAGCACGAGGCCTCTCCTGCCTCTGCAAGGGAGGGGTGAGCCTGGTGAGGTCCCTCCCCATCCCTGTCTCTGTGCTTGATGTTGTGGGAGAAGGGAAAGGAGGGAAGGGAAAGCTCTCGGCCTCCTCTGCCTGCAGGAAGCCTGAAAACAAGAGGCAGGGCTGGCAGGGAGCAGGGAAAAGCCCTGGCCACCAACAGGCAGAGGTAATGGCCCGTGCTCTGGGGAGAAAAAGTGCTGGGCCACCAGCTCGAAGACCAGGAGGGGCCTCGTCTGGGTGAAGGCTTTCTGCAGGTCAAGAACTGCACTTGTGAACTCATCCACCAGGCCCTGCCCCCTGGAAGGGCCCTGAGCACTGATGTCCCCCCTGCAGGTGACACTGACCCATCCAAGAGCTGTGGTTGCCTGCTGCACACCCTAAATCATGGACATAGAATGGGTTGGGTTTTAAGGCACCTTAAAGATCATACAGCTCCAAAACCCCTGCCATGGGGGGTTTAATCCTGTATATTAGGTTGGTCCAAGCCCCATCCAACCTTGGACACTTCCAGGGATGGGGCAGTCACAGCTTCTCTGGGCAACCTGTGACAGTGCCTTGCACCCTCAAAGAAAATTTCTTTTTAACATCTAATTTAAACCTGCCCTCTTTCAGCCTTTCCACCTTGTCCTGTCCCTCCATGCCCTTGTCCAAAGCTCCTCTCCAGTTCTCCTGAAGCACCTTTAGGCCCAGGAACAGGCTCCAGCCCCTGGAGCATTTCTTTGGCCTCCTCTGGACTCTGTTCCAACAGCTCCATGTCCTTGTTGTGTTGAGGGCCCCAGAGCTGGACACAGTTCTCCAGCTGGGGTCTGACAAGGTCAGAGTAGAGTGGGACAATCCCCCCACTCTGCTTCCTTGCTGGATTTACAAGACTCCAAACAGCCAGTGCTTTAACAAACCTTGGATCAGTGCCACTCTCCCTTCCTTACCCTGTTTTCTCGGGTTCAAGGATACAATTCCCACCCTGTAAAGAGTTACAGGGTGTTAGCTGAGCCATGGCTGCTGCATTTTCCAGTGCCAGGTGTTCCTCCCAAATGCAAGGTGGCATTTTCACCATTTTCAAGAATTTCCATTCCTTATCTCTTTAAGGCCCATGTAAGTCCCAGGAAGAAGATCAAGGCTAAGGCTCACATGAAAGGGGATCTTTTAGATCAGTCAACAGTGCCCAGAGAAATAAAAGTTGCAATGATGTCACTGATAGTGAATCCCAAACTTGTGCTGAACCTAGGATCACCCAATTCCCCCATAAGTCAGCAGTTTTTTGGGGAGGAAAAAAGTGTTTTCCTTAGTTCTTTTTTTTTTTTTAACCTGAGAGTTCAGGTTCAGCAGGAGTGGGTGCCTCTCCCAAAGACTCCGTGTCAGGTTAGGCCAGCTCTGAATTTGTTCCTGCAGCTGGTTTTTGTGACCATGCTCCCATAAATACAAGCTGAGCAACAATTGCAGGGAATATTGTGGTTGCCCCTGCCAGCACCTTGAGGCTTTACTACATGGTGGTTATTGATCCTAGTAGATAACAGCCTTTCCTGTAGAAACCAATACTATCTCCCACAGCTGAGTAAGCTGTAAATTATTGGTGATTATTTTCATAACTTTGGACTTGGCTCTAGTGTGTTGTCTGTTTTTTGAGGGAAAAAATAGTCATGGTTTATTTTCATAAGAATCTTTGTAAGGCTTATTGATGGGAGTCAGTTCCAGGGCTCATTTAAATGAGACACATCCTCAAAGCCTTTGCTGATCCAAGGCTTAGAGCTCTCCCAGCATTTCCAGCTTTTCTTTTTTTTTACCTTTTTATTTCCACTCCACCTTTTAGTTACATGATCCTGAGGGCAGAGATGGCGTGATAAGAGCTTCAGCTGCGAGGCTGGGGGTGCTGTGATTGCCAGCAGGATGCAGGCTGGTGATAAGGCACGGCTCCGTGCGATGCGAGAGGTGCTGCCGGCGCTGGACGCATTTGATCCTGAACCATGCAAAACAAGAGGAACATTGCGTCCCTCTGCCTCCCATTCATGTGTTTCACCACCAGGGCTGTTCTCCGGCCATGCCCCATGCCGCAGTGGGTGTGAAAGATTAACATCTACGAGAGCAGAGCCAAACCCTGGCTGCAGATAATTACGCAGAAGGTATCTCATCCTCCCTGGGGTCACTCTTCTACCAAGTGTTTTTGCTCAACCTGCCAGTTTGTTGGGGGAGATAAACTCGCTTGAACATGTCTCCTGAGTTGCAGAGCTGTTAGTATTGGATGGAGCTGGCTGCTCATTTCCTCTTCTACCTATTCTCTTCCGTGCTTTTGACAAGAGAAATGCTTTGTGCTTCTAAAACTGCAGTGAGGATGTTCCCAGTGATTCATAACTTGAAAGCGCCAGGGCAAAGAGAAGCTCAGCCATTAAAGCTTGGTTTGGAATGCAAAGATGTACCCAAAGCAGCTTCTTCTGTCTCCAGTATTTGTCCGATTGTTAGGAGATCAAGGGAGTAATGATCATAAAATCCTAGAATGGTTTGGGTTGGAAGGGACCTTAAAGATCCTCCAGCTCCACCCCCTGCCATGGGCAGGGACACTTTCCACTATCCCAGATTGCTCCAAGCCCCATCCAGCCTGGCCTTGGACACTTCCAGGCATCCAGGGGCAGCCACAGCTTCTCTGGACAACCTGTGCCAGGGCCTCCCCACCCTCACAGGGAAGAATTTCTTCCTAATATCTCATCTAAACCTCACCTCTGGCAGTTTAAAGGCACTGCCCCATGTCCTATCATTTCATGCTCTTGTCTGAAGTCCCTCTCCAGCTCCCTTGTATCCTGCTTTAATGATAAAGCCTAATGGCCTCTTCTTTGGGCTTGTCCCCTTTTCACAGTCCACAGAGGAAACTAAAGAACATGTTCAGATCCCTCCAGTAAAGGGGTGAGGCTCATCTCAGCCAGGATTTTCACAGGAGTTCTCCACAGCTATGCCCAGGCTCCCTTTAGAGCCAGGGGTGAGAAAATGGCAGTGCCTGACGGGACCTATTTTAAATGTCAGTCTAGGGATGAAATTAACCATGTTCCAGCAGTTCCCATTGCTCTCCACTGCTACAAGCAGAGTCTTGAGCATTCCAGAGGTAGGAACCTCCCACCAGAACCTACTGTGGGTGTTGTGGTCCCCTCCCTCAGTGAGATGCAGCCTGTGTTCATGTGAGGAGCAACAGGAGAAGGGATTAGGCTGGGTAAAAGTAAGGTTATTTTCTTTTCCCCTCACTGTCACTGAAGGACAAGGAGGGCAGCTCAGATTATCTGCTCCTCTGAGGGCTGCTGGCTTTGTCTTTTATCTGCTGTGGTTATTAATTGATCAAATAGAAGAGCAGAAGAGGTTTTGGGATGTGTGGCTCTGCCATCCCAGCTGGTGAGATGAGCAGACTCAAAGCAGGAAATTAGTCCTGCTCCTGCAAAGGGCCCTCTTAAGATGTCTAAAGTTGCATGAGCCAATTATTTTGTGTTAAGTCGACTTGGCACATTTGCTCTGTTGCCTCTTTTATGGAAAAGAGCAGCCTTCCTCCAGAGACTGAAAACCACCAGCATTTTCTAGAAGTGGGCAATGACGAACGAAAAGGGAAGTAGAAAAACAGCCATTAAAAAAAACAACCCTTTTCAACAGCAGATGAAAGACACATCATGCAACTTCTGGGGAGCTCAAGACAACCCTTGACATGCTCCAGTCACCAGAGGTGAGAATGGAAATGTGGGAAGCGTGGTGTGAAATTGTAGGACCCTCCTGGTTCTGCAGCCTGCACCCGGAAAGCGCCCTGGCGAATTTCTGGAGTGCAGCTTGAGCACAGCATCCTGGGAGAGCACATTTCAGTTCCCGCATTTCATTCATTTTTATGCCTTTCTAATGCAGATGCAGCTGAACTATACCATTGATTCATGCACACACCTCTTTTCCATATAGATGATGACTGCATCAAAGGAGCCAGCGCTCCGAAATAGCACACAGTGAAATACCACAGCAATTCTCATTTGGAGTCTATAGTGGGAGAGCAATTTCCAAAAATGAAGGGCAAGGTTCCTAATCCATAGCAGCTTTTTTGCCAGAGAGATGTGGGAGAGAAGAAACAGGATGCATCCTGCATGAATCATCACTGTAACCGCCCTGGATTTATTAACTGAAATTATGAGGAATAACCAAAAACGATTAAAACCTCAAATGTCTGGTGAAAGGCGTCACCTCAAGCACTGGGTGTTGTGAGATAGTGCCTTGTCTGTTGTTTTCAAAGAACTGAGGGATAAAAGGTCAAGTTTTCAAGACCAAATAAGTCCTTGTTTAAAATTATGGGGTAACCGTCCTCACCATCTATCAGAGAGAGGGGTAAAGACATCCCCAGGTCCTGGGAACCTTGTCCTTCCCCAAAACAGAGTGACTGCAGCCACCCCTTTTCCTTTACACTCACCAGCTCATTGTTGTTTGCACAACTGCTGCCTCCTACTCTGACCTGAGAGACCCCAAATTCCCCCTTCATTACTACCACCACCACCAACCTGTGGATTCACCCTCCCCAAGGTGTTGAGCCATGTCCTTTGTATGGAGAATGTCCAGGTTTGGGGCCCAGCATTTGGCAGAGCAGTGGCAGTTTCTCCTTGGGGTTCTTCCCCCAGGTGTTGCTTTCTGAACCCACCCCTGACTGCCTGGACAGAGGGAGAGGGGCACAGGCCACCCCCATGCTGGAAGTGGCTCTTCTGTATCCAAAATTATGCTCAGTACTGCGTGTTCTGAGCTGGTGCCTTTGGCCTCACCCCAAAACAGTCCCTGAGATCCCAAAAGCTGGGAGCTCTACGAGCTTGGGGGTATGAAGGACCCATGTCTTTGTGGGGTGATCCGTGGAAGGAGCAGCACTTTTCCTGCCCTTCAAGTCATGTCCCTTCCAGTGCCCTCACTCTGTATTTTACAGGTTTATTTGTACATTCAAATTCTGCTCAGCTGTGTCCTGGCTATCACGGATTCCAAATCAAAACTCCTGCTCTACCCAGCGAGTTCTGCAGGGCTGTGCTTGGCTGCTGGCTCCTGCAGGCTCCCGGAGGGAAGCTTGGGCTGCTGCTTCCCTTTGCTGATCATCTCCCAGTATCTGCTGCAGACCCTCCAGTGCCCTGCTCAGGCTCCCCCTTTCCCTGTCCTTGGACATCTTCACTGTCCATGGGCTCCAGTGCCCCTCCTGCCACAGTGCAGCCCCGTGAGCTCCCTCTGGGATAACACTGGGCAGGAATTGTGTGGCCCTCCATTCACCACATCCTGGCCTGAGTTTCTGCCCGCTCTCAGCCTCGTCCAAATCTCCCAGGAGGGAGCTTTATGGTCCTCAACAGAGAAAGCATCACTGCAGTGAGAAATCCTGGACAATGAGAGTGCAGAGCAGCTCCTGAGTGCAGGAAACTGCCCTGAACAAACTGGAAGAAAAGTTTCCCTGGGTAACATCGAGGACACACACCAAGGGCTCACAGTGAAGCTTGGGGTACACAGCCCTCGTCTCTCTCTGTGCTCACTGAACAGCTGGGTCTGTCCCCACACCCTTCTTTGCCAGCTGCCGATGGAGAAGTGAGGAGGGAAGCAGAGATGAAAATATTCCTCCCGGAGGGGTCTGTTTCTCCTTGGGCAGCCCGCAGGATCTGGAGATAACAACGTGTTTCCTCTGTATTTTAGAGGGGCCAGGAGAGGCAGGGAAGCTCAGAACTAAGTTACCAGCCAGGCCATTTCCGCTGCACGCTGCCAGAGCTCAAGCAGAGGGAGGAGAAGGGCTGTTTGTTGGTTTTCCCCTTCCCAGCTCAACAGGCACACTGACACCTCAGCATCCTGGAAAACACTGCAGAGGTGGGTGGCTCTACCCAGGAGCAAAGCAGCCTAAATTGTAGCACTTGAAGACAGAGACATCCTGTCAGCATGGTGGTTTCTGTATAAACCAGCCAAGGGGTGAAAAATCTGGAAGGGATGGGCATGAATTTGCCAGGCAGAAGAAGAGAGGGTGAGGAAGTCCTGGGAACAAGGACTGGAAAGAGCTTTGAGACACCAGGCAGCCTCTCCACTGTCTGCATGGCTCAGCTCTGGGCTCTGCACCGTTGGAGGCTCTCCCCACATTCAGGGGTGTTCATCTGGGGAGGCTGGATACCCACTCCTTGCTATTTTTAAAGCTGAATGTTAATATCCTTAATTGCCAGAGCTCCAGGAAGAGAGCCAGAGCTAAAAAGTATCTACTAAGAAACTGCCAAGAAACACTGTTAAACAGGATCTAGGAAAAAAGCCAGGCACAAAAATTTATGATCTTTATCTCTGCAATAATGATTTCTCAGTGGTCAGCCGAGGAGCAGAACAAAGGTCGCTGGTTTTGTATCAGCTGGAGTTTGTGAAATCCTTTGTTTCCTTCACTGTGAGCTCGCCCTGCAGGTCTCCTGCAGGAGACCCTACAAATGAACACAAAAACCTGACAGTGCAGACTGACCCATTGCCCCCATTCTTTCCCCAAGACACAAAAACTCTCCAATTCCAAGTCAGAGCCCTTCCCAGCCCTGGACGAAGCCCAACTTGGATCCTCATCCAGGGAAGAGGCACCTTTCCCCTCATTTGTTAAACAAGATATCCATAGGAATGGTCCAGGGAACTTCTGGGTTGCTACATCCACCCGTGAACATTCACATTGATTCTATCTAAGAATTCTGCATTTGCACAGATGCAAGAACCAACCTCATCTCAGGTTTCCTTCTTTCCAGCGTGATGGGGAACAAGCCAGGGACCCGTGAAGACCTCTGCAAATAAATTAAAGGAGAAGGGGCTCTTTTTATTATTATTATTATTATTATTATTATTATTATTATTATTTCCTGGTTATACAGTGGAAACAATTCTAGGCAAAATATACACAGTTTGCTTCTTGACATGGCTGCCAAGATTCCCAACTTCACAATGAGGATCAGATTTCAGAACACTTCCAAACCAACCCCCACAAAAATTAATTGACTATCCAGGAAACTCTTGGCTTTGGATGTTGTTTATTTTTAAGGTAAAGTCCTGATCCCAGCGACTGCGGAGGGAAACTTTGAAAATATGATCTCTGTGAGCCTTAATGACTCAGAGGGTGGGATTCAGTGCCTACACACGGGAGCCTGGTGCCATCTGAGATGCCCTTGTATATCTGAGACATCCCACAGTGCTGGCAAAGGGACACGGAGCCGAGGGAAGACGAGCAGTCCTCAGAAGCAAGAGCTGGAGCCTGGGGCTGGATACCCCAGAGCTTCTAACTTGGCTCTGGGAAAGGGTGTTTAGACAGCCAAATCCAGCCCTAACGCACACATATAAAATATATATAATCAAATCAATCAGTCACTCAATCAATCACAGGAGATACTTCCAGATCTTCGGGTTTCATGTCAGCTCTGGAGGCAATTTAAGCAGTATTTCAACACTCAGGACTGTGTTAGAAACGCACTGTTCGCTTCACTGACACTTCCAAGCATGCTGAAGCACTCAGCTGGCCCAGGCTCCCTGCTCCCACCCTTGCTGCTCATGTCCTCTCTGCCATCCTCTGTTCCTTCTGCAGCTCTACCACAGATTGCAAGAGAAAGAGCAGAGGATTTATTTTCTTTTTTTTTTTCCAAAGGAGTGGTGTGCAAAAGGCAGGAGGCAAAGACTTTCCACTGGGCAAAGCTGTGACGAGGTTTATGGTGCCCTGGGGGGTAATAGAAGGGGCTGGCACATGAACCACCAGCAGCTCAGGGGCAGCATTACCTCAGAAAGTCAGCGCCCTCACGGAAAAGCAGGATATTTTTAGTTTACCCAGTGTATTTAAATCATCATGGAGTACATTAAAATTATAGTAATTATCCCACCTTCCCGTGTGGGATTCTGGGAGCTGATGGATTGGTGGATCGTGTGCTCGTGGAGTCATCTTTGGTGAGGTCCTTCTGCAAAACAGAATTGTTTTGTCTCCCCTATTTTACAGCTGCAGCATTCCTGGCCCATGAATGCCTGTCATCTGAACACTGGGATCTGTTCTCAAGCCACCCTTCCCTCTCCAGCAGCCGCCTCTCACAGCACCCCAGAGCCGAGACAACCCCCGTGACACCAGCTCCTTCCAAAAAAAATGCATTTACACGCTCCTGGAGTTGTGAGCTTCCACATGCGGGAGAGGCTGATGTTTTCTTCATGGCAGTATTTAACCTCTGAATCATTTCTGCTTTCTCCTGCATGGCTGCACTGTGGGGAAATGCAGAAAAACCTGATGGTCCCCCAGCCTCTGCTCTCATCTCACTGCCTCACCAGTGCAGGCAGGAGAAGGGGATTTATTTCACTGCAGCAGCAGCAGCTTTGAGAAAGAACTGTGAAAAAATGCATCTTTTTTCACAGAAGAATAAAAAAAAAGATGCATTCTTTCCCACATCAGAAGCTCCATGTTTCTGATTGCAAAGAAAAAAAACAGAGAGAGATTGAACAGAACAATCTTGATGAAGAATCCATTTCCCTTATAAAATGTCATCACCAAATTCTGGGTTATCTCCATTTTTAAACTCTCTGTTGAAGGACAGTGCTTGTGATCTCAAGATAAGGTCTCTTCTCCTTCTTTTTGTTTCTTTTCAGGAAAACAAGAATATTTTTCTTAGAAATGGTTCTTGATTCTTCTTGATGGAGCAAAGGCGGGGAGAATTCCCCAGCATCTTTCCTGGTGGAGTGACAGGTTTCTGCCAGGCCTTGAACTGTTCCCCAGCCTAGAGTGGCCTTTGAGGCTCCCTCAGCTCAGCAGGACCTTGGAGGTCCCCCCAGCCCTCGTGACCTCGGGGTCCCAAACCACTGTGGCAACTCTGAACCCCTGTGGGGTGTGAGAGGTCCCCGTCGCCCTCCTCTGCACGTGGGAAACCCTGCCAGCATCTGGCCATTCCCCTGCCTCACACCCATGTTCCCTGGCCCCTTCCCAGCCCCTCCAGCAGCATGTTCCTGATTATTTACTCTCTCTAAATGCTGCAGAAAAATGCTGCTTCTCCTGAATACTAAGTAAGGAAGGGGGAAAAAAACCCTCATTCCCTTGCAGGACTGTGTTTTTTCCGTGGTTTGAAGTTTGCTGTTGCTGCTGAAAGCTTTTGTGACCTTTGCAGGTATTTGATCCAAGTGACCTCTGGTGTTTGGGGCACTGATACAGTCCCACACCGAGCTTGTTCTTGCACAGATCTTAAATACCTATGCATCCATCTATCCATACATATAACTATCTTCCTCTCTCCCTCTCTCTCTCTCGTTCCAGTGCTAGCTGATCAATTCTTGGCTTTCCTTGCACTTCTTTCATCAAATTAATATCTTTCCCCCGAGGATGTGTTCTCCCTCTCCCGGATTTTCTCTTTTTACACCCTGTCATTTCCCTCTGCCTCCTGCCTCCTCCCGGCCCGCTCCCCTTCCCTCTGCGCTGCCGATTTGCAGTTGCCTTCTGTACCCAGCATAACACATATATATTTAAATGGGATGATTTCCACTAATGTAAGGAGTCTGGCCCATTAATTTCAATGGTGGAGCTGACAGCCCAGGCCTGGAGTCTCATTGCCTGGTGACACATGAGTACAGCTGCTCGAACTTGACGGGGAACTGATTCCAGTGCCCTGGCTGCACATCTGCAGGAGGAAGGAAATTCTTTCTGTAGCGCTGGAAAAAATAAAGCTGCCTAGATTTCCCTCCCTCCCCCCCGCCCCCAGATGATGATATTCATCATTCAAACGTTTCGGCTGAGTGGGTGTTTAATTCAGAGTTTGGAGGGGGACGTTTATGGTGTGTTACGAGCTTTGCTGTTGAGCCTTTGTTCCAACCACGGTGGTGTTGCTTTTACCAAGGGCTTCTCCCAAACCCCTCAGAGCACCAACCACATCCAGCAGTGCTGGGGACCCTGATGTTCTCAGAACCAGCTGCTGAATTAAAGCAGAGGATGTGCCTCTCCTCGATGAAGTTGTTGTGTTGATAAATTAGAGGTGGGGGGGACAAGCAGAGGGATTTATCTGACATGGCTCTAGCAGAACCTTGAACAAATAGTGCCAAGCATGCTTCTAGTCTTGGTCTGAGGCATCATTGAGGGCTTAAGGGCTTTGGAGATGGTGGAAGGCCTTTGAAGATGGTGAAAGGCCTAGAGGGGAAGCCATATGAGGAGCAGCTGAGGTCACTTGGCTTGTTCAGCCTGGAGAAGTGGAGACTGAGAGGAGACCTCACCACAGTCTGCAGCATCCTCCTGGGGGAAGAGGAGGGTTGGGTACTTATCTCTGCTCTCTGGTGACCAGTCACAGGACCTGAGGAAATGGCTGGAGCTGTGTCAGGGGAGGTTTAGGTTGGATATCAGGAAAAGGTTCCACACCCAAAGCATGTTTGGGCACTGGAACAGTCTCCCCAGGGAATGGTCATGGCCCCAAGGTTGCCAGAGCTCCATGCTCTCAGGCATGGGGTGTGATTCTTTGAGCTGTCCTGTGCAGGGCCAGGAGTTGGACTCGATGATCTTTGTGGGTCCCTTCCAACTCAGGATGTTCTGTGATTCCATGGTTTTATGACCAGCTTTGCTGATGGGACCCAGAAGACCAAGTCAGCAAAGCTTCAGGAATTGACTCAAACTTTTCAGGGTTTCACTTCCAGCTGTGCCAGGAAAATGTTTTCATTAACACCAAAAACCCCTCCAGCTTTTTTTGCTCAGAGTAAGCTGAATATTCTCGCCCACCACATCCTCAGGTACCCAAAAAGGCTGAGATACCTGTAGGAGAGGTTTTGTGCTGCAGCCCTTCAGTGAGCTGTGCTCCCACATTTCACCCTGCATGTGATCTTCTCCTTCTTGGACAGAGGGAGGAGAAGGACCATAAAAGCCACTCATGGGATGCAGCCATGGGGGATAATCTTTAGTTCAAACCTGAGTGAACATGGAAAAAAGGGAGGGCCATGAAAGCAGGGCTGCTACTTTCAGTAAGAGAAGCCAAGCCCACAGGATGGACTGCACACTCCTCTCCCTCAGAGTACAAACCAGTGTTTTCAACCTCTGATGTTCCTTTTCCACCTTTCTGAGCAAAAATCAGGTGCTGAGGATATCGACCTGTCACTGTATATATAATTCTTGCTGCAGCGTGCACCAGCTTTGCCTGGAAATGGAGGATGAGCACAGGTCTAAACATGTCACAAAGTGTCAGAAAGTGCATTAAACTCTGGGCATCTCGAGGTGAGACACTGAGAGCTTTGGGCTGGTTTTGGAGGGTGATCAGCTGCTTTAACGTGGAGGGAAAGGAAATAGCTGCCACTGAAGTTGTGGGGCTGGAATTCAGGTGATATTTAGAATTCTAGTGAGGAAATATAGAGGGAAAAGTCACCCAGCTTGCTGTGCTGCCAAGATCTCCCTGGATTAGGTCTTGGAAAGCAGAATTTTTATACAGTTCCTGCTGAAGGAGAGCAGACTCACTCACAGACCTTATTTCTGAACACAGGCTGAAGAAGTGTAAAGATATGAGCAACTGTTGAAGTTGGCCCTGCTTTGAGCAGGGGGATGATTGGATTATTTCCAGAGGTCTCTTCCAACCAGATTTCTCGCTGATTCTTTGGTTCTATGCTAACATTTGCTGTATCTAGGTGGAAGCTGAATTCTGCAGCTGCTAAAATACAGTGGGCTAAATAATTTTGACCTTTAGGTCAGAGATCTTATGGAAAACCCCATCCATCCACTCTCCTGCCAGGCCCTGGTCCCCTCGTCTTGATGAAGGAGAGAATTTGTACAAAATAGGTTTGGCAGTGCCATGCACCATAGATGCCATGGACTTTTTTTTCTAAAAAGAGACAAATCTGGTCTAAATTTAAAAAATCAAGATCTTCTTTTGGAAGTCTGTTGGAAAGGCAACAGCAAGAACCACTGCTCTGTAACTGAATAACCAAACCCCAAGAGCCAGTCAACTGATCCAGGGTACATATTTGCATTCAATAATATGGTAATTTATTGCACCTTGTGACCTACTGAAACATGAACAGGGCTTTTCCCTTCCCTGTATTTCATTGAGTTTTCTTGCAACACCACCCCAGACGTTTGACATGATGAGCTTGGATTTTCCAGAGAAAACTCCCACCTGTTTTGTGGCTTTCATTTTGGATCCTTTCTAGACAAGCAAAGTCCAGGTGAGGAGTTAAAGGTGAGAAGGAAGGGACACTGTTTTCCTTAATACAGTTAAGGAAAGCTTAGGTTTTGTGATGCTGAGACACCCTGGGAAGCTGATGGGGGATTTTACACCAATACCAATGCTGAGCCAAAGTCTTCATTAACAGCTTTAAGAGCCTATGTCCAAGCATCCTTTTCTTCTTGGTCTGGCTCAGAGCAGGTAATTAAGTGTTTCTAGTTTGTTACCCTATCTCATGATTGGTTTGGGGTTGAAATGATGGAGCCCCAACTTGTGGTGGTGATGAGCTGAACCCTCGCTGGGAACTCTGCTGACTAATCCAGATGGATCCCAGGGTAGTCCCAGGGGCAGGAGACCAAATGATCCAACAAAACTCTTCTCAGCCACCTTTTCAGGTTGCATCTCCATTCCCACCACCTTTAAATGCATATTTAAAGACCCTGCTTCCTCTGGTTGCTCCTTGCACAGGTCTGGCACTACCTGTGTGCGCTGAAATACAATTCTCTTAAACCTGCAGTCCCCAGGAGTCCAGTTCTGTGATTTTAGAGCCACGTGACAACAAGCAGAAGCCTGTCCTCCCCTCTGAGCCTCTTGTCCCAGCCCACAAGCACTGCCAGGCCATGGCCCTGCTGCAGCTTTCCCCAGAAGACAGGGGATGGTGCTTATCTGACAGCCTAAAAGGGTTCAGACAAGATCAGAAGTGTAGAAATGACCCCTCCTCTCCTCAAAGGGAGCCTTCCACGACCAGTCCTTTAGGAGATATCCATGATGTGGCCATCTAAAGGCTGGTGGGATGAACCCTAGTCCAAAATCACAGAGAGATTCCTCCTAGGATGTAGGAGAAGAGAATGGCCACATTCTTTCCCATCCTCGCTTTCAACTCATTTGAGCTTGTTTGCTTATTGCAGAGCAATAAAATAAATGTATGGCTGCTCCCTTGCCTGTCTCTGACTTTGAATAGGGCTCTGAAAGACACAGCAGGGATGGATTTGGGCTGCCTTAAAACACAGGTCACATGGTAAATTATTTATTTGCCTGTTTATACCCTGTAATAAAAAAATACACAAACAAAACCTTCCTCTTCTCCTCTTAAATGTCCCAATTTATGTGCGTAGATAGTTTACACAACCCCCAGCTCAGTTTGTTTGGGTCATACTCGGAGTCTGAACAATTTGCAAGCACTTGGAGAGCTTCAGGGGCACAAACAAGTGCCGGTGGCCCTGGTCCTGCAGAGAGGGAACTGAGGCACATTTGGACCCAGCTCCTTGCCAAGGTCACGGGCAGGACAGGATTTCAGGTTCAGAGGAGCAAACGTGGGAAGATCTGCAGAGGATCTGAACTTTGCAGGACCAAAGTCCAGGGGCTGTGTCCTGCCTTTCATCTTGTTTGTTACTCTGGCTGATACACCCTCCTTTTATGCAGAGAGTTCCTTGGGTCAGGAGAAGATTCTCTTCACAAATTTGCAGCCAGCACAGGATAACGGGATCTTTCTCTCGAGTAACGTTCATCTTGCAACTCCCTTCCTAACCTAAATGCTGAAGAAAACACAGCCAGAGGTTTCCTGACTTTGGCACTAAATGTGAACTCAGATCTCCTGGGATGCAAGTGGTGCGTGATGGATTTTGCAGTGATGTGTAGGGTGAGCTAAATCCCACCAGAACAGAGAGGGTATTGAAAACAGGCACTGCCCATGAGTCTCCCAGGGCAGATTTTGTCCCAGAATTAATGTAGCTTGCAGACTTCACCTTGATATATAAAAGCAGGCTGGGAGTTTCACTTGCTGTCCAGCTGGGTAAGTGCCTCCCATGTGTCTGTGCCATGGAGAAACGTTGCAGCATAACTTGTCTCTTAATCATCTAAAACAAGCGCTCAGGACATCCAGCTGGGACTGAGAGCTGAGCTTCACAGGAGGAAGGACAGAATCAGCTTTCCAAGCCGAAAGGAAGATAAAATGGTGTTTTGGTGAGAGATCATGTTGAAAAGCAGGTCAGAGAGAACAGTCAGCCTGTTGATAGTCAATCAGCTCATCTTGCTCAGAGTGCTTTCCAGAGCACCTGACAGCATGTGATGTGTCTGCCCTCACAACTCACCATGGGGTTGTCACAGGCATGGAGAAGGCTGCAGTGACTGTCTTCCTCAGGTCTGCCTTGATCTGTGTGTTCCCAGCTCAAACCTGACCTTTTCTTCCCTTTAAGTCAGCTGCCTGTATAGACCTGCTGAGTGACAGGAGGACAGGATGCTGATTTGGGCAGTGCTGGTCCAGGACTTCCAACTCCATCATTCAAAATGATGACTCCCATCCCATCCACCCTCAGGAAAGCTGGGTGAAAAAATGGTCCTTCTAAAACTTCAGTGCTGACCCTTTTCTTCATTGCCACAGAAACCTAAAACATACCTTCCCCCAAAAAATGAAACCTCGAAGGGCCTGGTAATTGCCTGACCCCAGGGAAATGGAAGAAAAGCAACCAACTTCATGGGTCTACCAAGGAGAGATGGAGGTGTATTCTCTTTTGTGTTTGGTCAATGGTACCTAAAATGCCACATTCACCAGAGACATGCAACACTTGATGAAGTCAGAAGGAGAATTGACCTGAGGGTTGAGTGTGCTGCCCTTTCCTTGTTCTGTTTAACTGCACTTTTTTTCTGAGCAAAAAGAACTTGCTGACAATTTTCAGAAATGCATTTCTTCTGCTTCCCGTTTTCTGCTGGTACAAAGGCTATTTTATGTTTTTACAGTGACTTCAGTCACTATGGCTACAAGGACATGATTGGTACCTTGATAGTTGAGCTTTAGTGTCCTTGTTGTGCACGTTGGGATTCAGCTCTTAGACACTGAGTCCTTTAAAATTATGTCAGCATTAAAAGTCGTGGTAGCGTTAATGTCTGTCACTAAAACTTTGGCAAGCTTCAAAAACAAGCATGACAACAAGTTCAGGTCTGACGTGGCTGTCTGAAATTTCCACTAGGGCCACCAGATCCCTGCCAGACATGTCCACTTCTGTGTTTCTTTGCCTTGGCTGTCATTCCAGGTCATTCCAGGAGGGAGATGTTGGTGGACAGGCCACCAGGAAAGCACAAGTAATTGCTGTGGCCACACCCAGGAGCAGAGCTCTTGCCTTTGCCATGGCACAGGGCAGGTATTGCCTTCCTCAGGCTAAGAGGAGCCACCAAGAGCAGGGCAGTGATTTCCCTCTGAGGAGTATCATGGCTTTGCCCAAGTCCTCACCACATGCAAGGACCTAAATTCAGGTAATTTGGTCACTGCATTGCAATCATGGGGCTCCAGGTGTTGCTGTTCCTCAATCTGCAGGTGACTGTACCCAGGCAAGTGTGGGGTTTGTTGTTCATATTCTTCATGGGAATCTCTGCTGAGAAAGGTCCTCTGGTCCAAAGCAGACCTTGCCAATCTCCAGCTGCAGGAAGCATTTCCACATGCCTGTGCTAGGAAGCATCTCATTTGGTTTATCTCCTTTGTAGATGTCTATGTCTAAGCTTTTCAACCTGAACATTCTTATTTTTTTCACAATTCAGATCTGTCTAACCAGTCTGGGCAATGAGGACTAGCACACAATTCATCCTGGAGCTGGCATCTAAACCAGAGCAGACGAATCACGCCTTAAAAGGGCCTGTTTCAGCCCACTGACTGAAGGAGGGACCTGGGACAATGAGTTCAGGGAGAGAAGTTGGTGCTGGAGCCATCTGAGGAGAGGTGAGTGGGATGCAGTCTGAGTTCTGCACCATCCCCACCTTTACCTGTGTGAATGAACAGGGCAGAGCTGCACACACAGCTCGGGAGGGATCCTCTCCACGCTCACACTGGTGGGCACAGGAGCTCGGAGGGCTGCTGTGGGTGGGAGTGGACAGCTTGCTGCCACCTGGAAGCCAGGCTGAGAACCAGAAGCAGATGAGAAGATGTGAGACCTTGATTAATAATGATTTGAATGCCTGCTCTCTACAAAAGGCTTCTCATCAGCAGATCTCAGTGTGTCTCACGTGGTCATCAGTGTCTGAGGAGTTACCCGTGATCACTGCAGCCGAACAGGTCTCTGGAGACCCAAGTCCAAATTGGCACCACGTGAGTCCCCTGAGTAGACCAGACTCCAACCAGCCTTCAAATGCATTATTTCGGGGTCAGATCTGGAGGTTGCCTGGATGCAAATCAGAGGCAGGTGTGGGATCAGACCAGGAATGGCCTGAGGCACAAGGCACATGCCAGGGACAGCTTTATGTGGGGTTTCTCTTTTTTTAATCTTCCATGCCAATCTCCTGGTCTTTTCTCTGCCTCCTGTGGCAGGACCTGTCCTGTTCTCTACTCTCCTCTCACTGAAGTGCTTGTTGCCTGACTGAGGACTCAGGCTGGAGAAAAGACATTTCTCTTTGAGAACAGGCTCTCCTAGGGCTGGTCAGCAGTTCCTGAACTTCTCCACCTTCTCACTGTGAGAGGCATAAAATTTTAGCACATCAAATGAAAAGCCTCATTTAAAACCAGCATGACCCAGAGGCCTCCATGTATCCCAGAGCCCTGCCTGCCTTGCCACGTGTGTGCTTCCCTTGCAGCCCAGTGCTCCAGACACATTCCCAACACCCGAGCGGCCGTGACTGCCTCGGCAGACCCAAAGTGTGTTTGCACAACTGCTGCAGCTGCCCAGGCCCCCGTGGCCACACGTGCAGAGGGCCTGTTGCACACCCAGAATGCAGCTGTGGGAAGCACCAGCAGCCCAGTGAAGCCGTCCAAGCCTGTGGAAAACCTGGCAAGGTGGAGGCAATCCGGCAAAATGCCTTTCTTCATCTGCCCCTTTGTGCTTATCGATTAGAATATTAATAAAAACTTGTTCAAAGCTCCCTCAGCTTCCCAGATTACTTGGGAACAGTCCAAGGCTTCAGCCCCAGCCATGATTGTAATGAGGGGACTTGGGGATCAAAAGCATTTTAAAATGGCCTTGCTAATCAATCATCAGCAATTGGGTAAATTAAGCCCTGCAGTCTTTCCTCTGCGAGCGAGGGATCTGCCGGACGTGTCCTTAATGAGCAGATTCCTATCCCCTTAATATTCCTTAATACCTTTCTGGAGGAAATGAACCGCAGGGAGACTTTGTTGGTGGAATGAGAGGAATGCAGATAACCGTGGGCCTCTGCTTTCTCACACTGAGGGCTGAGAAAACTCCTGGTGGACAAGGGATGTTGGGCACGGCAGGGCAATTTCCTTCCCGAGATCCTGATAACGCTCCTGATAACGCCTTTGCCCACGGCCACTGCCAAAAGCAAGTGTTTGTTTTCCTTCTCACGGCCAAGCTGAGCCCTTTCCTTACTCATCTCCTCCAAGGATCACGTCCATCTGTGCCTTCGAGGATCACGTCCATCTGTGCTGAGGGCTTGTTTCCTAAACCCACCAGGAAGATGAGCACATGCCCGAGGTAATGGCCCTGGAAGCAGATTCCTGTTAATAATTAACACACAAGAAGCAGTGCAAATATCCCAGGAAGGCAGTGAGGCTTGGCTCATCCTGGGGCTTTACTGGGATTGCTGGCATTTGTCACCTTTTTCCATAGCAGGAGGCATGGCTCATTCTGCAGCTCCCTCTGGGAGGCCTTTCATGAGTCCCTCCGGGGCTCACGTTGTGCCAGGGGCGGTTTAGATTAGATATAAGGAAAAATATCTCCACTTGAAAGGGTGGTCAGGCCTTGGAACAGGCTGCCCAGGAAAGTGGTGGAATCCCCATCCCTGGAAGTGTTCAAAAGCTCTGTGGATATGGCACTTGGGGACAGGGTTTTGTGGTGAACAGAGTGGTGCTGGACTAATGTTTGGACTTGATGATCTCGGACGCCTTTTTTTTTTAAGATTCAACCTTAGTGATCCAATGATTTTATGACTTAGGACATGGGACATGCCCCCTGTGTGTCTTCCTCTCTTTCTGTGGCACATTTTACTTTTATTTTCAGTCTTCAGTGTGTTAAGAGGGGCTTAGGGAGAGTTTTGTGGCCTGTAGTAAGCCTTGGCTATGGTATGATGGCTTCTGCAGGCCTTGTGTGCCCGCAGACATCTCTCACACTACTGTACCCCACCCCAAAAATCAAGACGCCAGCACTTCTTGGCAAGTTTGGGAAACTTCCAAGCATGGAAATTGTACCCGTGTACAAACGGTACCTGTGTGGAAAGGGATGGGGCTCACAAGAAGGTTCTCTGGTAAATTCAGGTGGATTCAGACATGAATAATTTGGATTCTTTGGCCACTCACTGGATGATCACCAAATTACATGTAGGAAAACTGTGTCGTTCCTATGTGTGTCGGTGAGACCCGTGCTCTCCGTCCAGTCCCCGGCTAGCTCTGCACGGGTGACGCGAGAGGATGTGGCCGCCCCAGCACTTCTGAGTCAGCAGCTGGGTAGCGGCTNGGAGATTTAACTCCTGCAAAGGGAGTCCAGCTTGGCAGTGTTTTACCTCTTGGGTGTGATGGCACAGCAATTAGCACATGCAGCGTTCAGCACCCTCTGGGAGCGGGGCTGGGAAGGAGGAGCGGATCCGGGCTGGGATGGAGAGTCCGGGCACGGCTGGGATCACAGCGGCCTGGGGCCGCCCTCCACCCGCCTCTCCTGCACCATCCATGGTCTGCTCCTCCTGCACAGCCACTCCAAATAAAAGGGGATTTATGAGATTTTGTCCACAGGCAGCGAAAGCCGCTATCGATTACTGCAAGGCTCTTAAATGAGAGTAATTCACAGCCCTCTTCAGTTTGGAAGGCAAGCTCTAATTTAATACCATTATGTCTTCATGCCCCCACACATTCCACTGTCTCATTCACTGAGCTTTTATTGGGTTCTGGATAATTTATGGCTAGATATGCTGCCTTTTATCTGACCTATTTTTAGCTATTCTTGCTTTTTACATATTTTTTTTCCCCTGCCATCACAACTGGCAATTAAAGTAAAAAGATTAAAAAAAAAAAAAAAGATAACGTTCCACCTAGCTTTAACCTCTACTTCTTCTCTTTTGTGTGCTGGAGGATGCCTTTGTTATTGCCACAGCATTTCGAAGACAGGAGTTAACAATAAAAACAATTCCCCAGGTTTTATTTCTTTCCTTTTATCTTCATTTCAACAAAGCGCAAGGCAACTTCGACCCAGCGGCTGAGTACTCCTAAGTCACTCCACTTTCCCTCTGTAACTGAGGTCCAAAAACTTTCAGAGACTTTTCCTGCAGGAATTCGGGTGCCCTCAGTCCTCAGGAGCTTCAAAGGAGGTCGGTGATGGACACCCCCAAGGTTGGACCCTAAAGTTTTCAAAGCTCTTTGATCCAGAAGGAAAAACATGGACAACTTGTACCTAGGGGTCTGTGTGGGTGCGTGCATTTTTATTTTTTTAAAAATAAATGTTTGTTTTCTGATAATATAAATAATATTTTGGGTTTATAATTAAATTCTGTAGGAATACAATATATACTGTACATAGTTTTATTTGTAACTGAAATGTTATTATTTAAATGTTGGCTATCTGAATGTCTCAAACACTGGAATTATTTATCTGGAACAGCTGAAGAAATTAAAGAAATGTTTCAGACTTTGAAGGCTGAAGATGTCCTCATGCCCCTGAACTTTTGTTCACTTTTTCCAGTAATAACAGTTGATCTGCCTTTAAAAAAAGCAACTAAGCCACTCCAGATATCTATTTTTCATGCTGTTTGGAATACAAGTAAGGCCACATGATGGTGTAAATCACTCCCCCTGACTTCAAAGCTCTTATTTCCTAAACGTTTTCCACTAAAAATTTTGCTCCATGAAATCTCTCCGTGGGGAAGGGTTTGGCCTTTTGCTCCCAGACTGCAAGCCTTGGGTGCTGCATCCCCTGAGCTCTGCTCTGCTCTCCAGGGACAAACCAAGGCTCTCCTGGGCTGGGATGCCCAGCCAGCGGCTCTCAGGGTTGCCAGGTGGAGGGAGAGGAGGGTGGTGGCACTGCTGTGGCACTGGGGGGACAGGAAGGGCACCCAAGGCTGGACACACACAGAGCAGTTTGGGCACTGTGTAACCATCCCAAGAGGGACCTGAGCGCTGTGGAGGGAGGTGGATCTTGTCTGGACACATGGAATTTGCCACAGAACAGGGAGATTTTGCTGGGATCCAAGTCACCTGCAATGGCTTAGAAATTTTAGCAGAACTCATCCATGAGAAGCTTTTCTCTTGCCTCGATGCAGCTCAAGGCACTCAGAAACATTTCCTTTGGTTGAGGAACTTTAGACAGTTTTTTGCTGCTCCCTTCTTTGCCTTTCCTGTTCACTCCCCACCTCTGTAAACTGAGGCAAATCCCCAAGTTCTGGAATGTCTCACTTCAGGCCTCCCACATTTACTTGCAAAAAGTTCTGCTATTCTGAGGCTTTTCTGGTATTTTTAAGAAAAATGTCATTATGTTGATATTTCCTCCATACAACAATTCCAGTTTCTGGACGTATTTTTAGACATATTTTGTTCATAACTATTAGATCACTGTCATATTTCTTTATTTTCTCTTCTGCACTTCTGGTAAATTAAGAATTACCTCGTTTTATTTCTAAAAGCATCCATAGCTTAGTGTGACACTATAAATATTACTTGTAATTAACTCTGATATTGATATAATTATCCCAGATGAATAGAAGAGTGTTAATTAAACATATTGAACACACACAACTTCCCAAGTGCCAAAAATCCATAGTTTTAACTCAAACTTCTGCTGAGCCATGACTTGACTTCCACAGGTGTCTGCCCCGTGCCGTGGATCCCCCTGGATGTGCCAAGAATCCCGGGGGGATTCCTGGCTCACCCCAGCCCTGTGAAGGAAGACAAGGGATGCTGCAGCAGTGTTTTGTGTTGGAGTTGCACATTCCCACACGTGACAATCGTGACAGTGCCACTAACGAGAACCAAGGATCACGAGGCTGATCTCCCTCTCCGCAGCCAACACGGAAAAATCATGAGACTGGATTTGGAAAAAAACCACGGGGTTTTAAAGACCATGCGTGTTGGTTGTTTTCACAGATGAGCTTCTTTCAAGCAGCTTTCTCCAGTCACGAGGGAGAGAAACTTTTTTTTTTTTTTAATTTAAGAAGGAAAAAAAAGTTCTTAAACTGATAAATAATCACCAGGCTCCAGGAGCTGGGGATTTTGAGCAGGCACTGCATGAGGCCACCGGTGGAAGGTAAGTTTTAAAGGATATATTTTGTGCTTGAGTCACACTGCAGCTCTCCAATCACCATACACAGAGAAGAAAATAACAGAGAGCAAATCTAACATAAACACTCTAATCCCACAACACTAAAATATGAGGAGGAAAATATGTGGCAAGAGTTTACTCTTGTGTCTGCCTGCTTATTGTGTTTGCCTGCTTGTGAGACACTGTGCAGGCTATTGTATCAACCCTCAGGCAAAACCTTTCCTAGCTGGAATACACAGCAAAAACACGATAAATAAATAATGTGAGGGGCTTTTTAAAATAAAAAAATACAACCCTAAATCACAACCCTAAATCACCTGATACGATCTGATTAGAACATCCGACTGCTGTATTTAAAGAAAAGGAAATAAAAATTATGAGTATTTTATCACTGAAGGTAATGTGGGGTTACTTTGGAGACCTCCTTGGGAGAGAGAAGCTCCCCAACAGCAGCAGTTGCTGCAATCTGTGCTCTGCAGAAAACTCACGGACGTAGAAAAGGGAGTGAAAAAGTGGTGTGCACCTCGGGTCATCAGAAGAGCTCTTTTTAGGTTACATGGTGCTCTCCTCATCGCTTATATGGGTTTATTTTAGGATATATGGTGCTCTCCTGCTGGGTTATACAGGCTCCTGTAGGATGCGTGCCTCTTGCCCTCTAGGTCACAGGGGTTTTTTCAGGATATATGGTGCTTGCCTGCTTGGTTTTACCGAGGTGCAGGGGTGAGCAGAGCTCTTGCACGCCAGTGTCATCCAGATACAGTTGTGCCAGGACAGAAAAACTACAGCCACATCAGGTCCAAGCCTCCCAGCTGCCCTAGAAGCTGATTTTTTGGGTGCTCCACTTGCAGGGCAGGCTGGTGGCAGGTGCTGAGGTGGGGAAATGGAGTGGTTTAGATTGGTAGAATCATAAAATCATCAAGGTGGAAAAGGCCTCTGAGAACATCGAGTCCAGCCCAGCAGAGATTTTGCTGGAAATCAGAGCAGGTCAGGCCCCACCAGGGGCAGGAGGAGGGTTGGGCTGTGCTCACCTGTGGGATGAGTGCACACGTGCTCTGCAGGGAGAGGAAGTTCACCAAAACCCATAAATTAACTGTATCTTTTATCACTTTTAAATCAACAATGCACTGGCACACAGTGCACTCGGATGCCTCCGAAACAGTATAAATAATAAATGCAAACAGCAGCAATTTCTCAGTGCAGTGGGGTTTGGCTGGATCAGTATCGATCCCTCTTTACAACTACATATTTTCACAGACAAAAAATAAAACATTCCTTACTCACAGAGTGGTTAATTACTGCCTGGAATAAATCAATATTAACTGGGCAAGAAACAGAACCCATTAGGTGTGTTTAAAGTGAATTGGTCGCTGTGATTTTTCCAGGAATTATTTTGGAGTGGGAGGGGAGTTATTTACATTTCTAGGTATGAGGAATTTGAGTCAAAGAAATCTGTGGTACTGATAACAAGCACTTTGTTAACTAATTAAGCTGATAAAGCAGCTCAGTGACTGGTATAGTTCACTGAAAGTTCAGATTTAAGCTGACCAGAAATGCAATTCTCAGAAAAATTTGTAGAGAATCAATCAATTAATAAGGAAAAAATCTTGCTGAACAAAGCATTTTTTCCAGCTGGGAACTAAGGAAGTTCTTTTGACTTTGGAAGATTTGAAACACTTGTAAAAGCTAGAATTAGGAAAACACTGAAACCAAGAAACTAATTGTAAGTGAAATATTTTTTCTTGATTTTATAATCCTGAAAGGCAAGCATCAGATTTTACTGAACATAATTTCTACAGACTCTTTTTTTAAAAAAATTATTGTTATTTTAGACAGTTCAACAAAAGCTGACGCAAATCTGCACAGCGTTGCTGGATAGCTGTATTTCCTTTTTTGCCCTAAAAAAAAGGTTTGGTAAAAAAACTGGCACTGCAATTTAGAAGTGTTTGAATAAGAGAGAGCAGAACCTCGTGTTCCTTTCCTCCTGAAGTGTCCCTGTGCTTTGTGCTGAGGATATTATTAGGACACTGCTGTCCTACAGGAAAAATCCCAAACTGAGCTCAGGCCCTCGCTGCGTGCCTTTGCAAAGGGAGACTTACTTCAAAGCCCTTCAGAAGGGAGGATTGAAAACCTCAGAGAAAGGGTGGAATTGAGGGGGAGGAGAGGACAAAGCCCACCTTGTGTCAGAGCCACGTGCTCCCGGCACAGACAGGATGCACCTCCCTTAACTTCAGGTACCCACAAGCTGCCCTGTGCCTCGGATCCCTTGGCCCCAGACTCACTTTATGATTAGGGAAGAAAGAAAACCACTTCTAGGATGAGGTTTTTCTGCCCTAAATTATGTGATAGATTTAGGAGAAGAAACCCATGCTGGGCCTGTTGATTGTGGAAGCAACCCAGAGTGGTCTGCTCTTGTCCGTGTTTGGGACCAGGAGCAGCAGATGGAGCTGCTCTGTGCACCCCATCACCTCTTCCTGCTCAGGCCTTTTTATCTGGGAATGCTTCAAAAGGCTCATCACCTCTGGCTGAGTTGCAGTCTATCAGCCAGAAAAACATCCAGCCGTGATTTAAAGGCTGCGTGTGCAGTTGTAAGGAAGCACTTTCACTGGTTTATCACTCGTGCTGTTAACAATTGTACTTTATTTCTGCTTCTAATTTTCCTGGCTCTGCCTCTCACCCTCTGATCACTGCCCAGCAAGGGCTACCTGTCCTCCAAAATCTGTTCCCTGCACAGATACTGGCAGACAGATCAATGTTAAGATATTCAAAAACTTTTAATTTTCTGTTGGATAAGCCAAGTGGACCAAACTACTAAATTCTTTCCTCCTACCATGGAGCAAATGGCTGCTCCCAAACAGCCTCAGAGGCCTGGGTTTGGTCCTTTTCCAGGTGCTAGAGGCACTGTTAGCGCTCTGCCAAATGGCTGGAGCCCTTGGGTCTTCTATGTCAATGAAAACCTTGAACCTCAGGTAGGGTGAAGGACATACATCTTTTTCAGAGCCAACCAGAAAATCCAGGTTTTTCATTTATAAGATCAGCAAAAGCAGCAGGAGATCCTGGGTTAGGAGCCATTTTCCAGCTTGTCCACCTTAACTGGAAGATGTCAATCACAGAGACCTCTGAGACCTGCTGTGAATTCTGTCCTTCAGGTTTCACCATCCAGCCTCAGGTCCAGCCCACCCAGAGACTTCTTCTGTGGCACCAAGACAAGCTGGTGCTCCAGCACTGCCTTGGTGACGTGTCCCAGGAAGCCCCAAAATGTGATCCAGCCCTTTCCATGGGGGTGTGAGGGCGAAATGCAAGGCGGGTAGTTTGCCAGCACAGACAACGCTCAGGATGCGATGTGAAAGCAAAAACTGACTTGTAAAAGCCATCGTGGAGCAAAACAGGCTGGAAATCCCGGTTTGTCCCAACCCACCACAGGGCCAGCTGCAGTTCTGTGCTGCACCACACTCAACTCCACAGCAGATGGTCGGGAAGGCGCTGTCTGGCTGCCCTGGGTTTGAGCAGCCTCCCAAAGTGCTTCCCTCTGTCACTCCCTGACCGGCTGCACAATCAGCACTGCCCTGGCAGGTGGTGGCCTGGTAAACAGAGCACTTGGACATTGCCTAGTGAAGTCCTGGCACGTGCTCCAGAGTCCTGCCTTTTGGACAAATACCTTGTTTTTCTCAAGTTTCTAAAGAGCAAAGAAATAGTTCAGCTTCTGTTTGGTGACAGTGGCCAAAGGGACACTCAGACGCTTCAGCCCATTGTTGCCTCTCCGGGTTTTGTGCCCCTGCTCAGTCACTCAAGGTGTCCAGCCAAGAAATTCCAGTGCTTTGGTAAAATAATTCTTGAAGTACGTGAGGTAACAAGAGTCTTTGTGAACACGAATCCCAGACGTTCCTCAAACGTTTGTTCTCAGACACAAAGGTCGATGTGGAGTCCAGGGGGGAGGGAATCTCCCCTCTGCACCAGGGAAGGGAAATCAAGGGCCAAGGAGAGGAATTGGAGCAAAGCAGAGGTGAGAATACACCTGAACATCCTTTCCTGCAGAGATGGTCTGGAGGGACTGACCCTGCATGCAGGAATCAAACAGCCTGGTGGTGTTGGAGAAGCTGCATCTCTGACCTGGGCAAAAGGGAACAAATGGATGAATAAGAGACTCGCCCAGTCTGCACAGTCCTGGGACAGGCTGACATCCAAACTCATCCCTCCCCGGGCTAGGGTGCGGGCTGAGGTGCACGGTTCTGGTTTGAGCTGCTCTCGAGCAAAGACGTCAGGCACGCTGGCTCAAGGCTTTCATTTTTTACTGCAATGCCGCCGTGTGCCAAATCAGCTGAGCTGGGAAAACAATCTATAATTGACTACAGAGGCATGAGGTTATAATGATTTACTCCTTTTCTGAAGCATGCACATAACCTCTGCCAATTAGCCGAAAGTTAGAAAGATTTTTAATGACAAAACATCCAGAGGAGGAGGCACTTGGGTGGGGTGGGGAGAATTGTGACTGCGAATTACCAGAGCCTGAGCTGCAAGTCATGGGAACTTGGGATCTAATGATCAAAGAGGAGAAGGTACAGTGAAGAGATTTTCCAGTTGGAAATGGGAGGCAGCCTGGAGCTGGTTGGAGAGTTTTCTTTGCTGGTTAGAGGGTTGGAGGCTTGGTGCTGTGCCATTCTTTCCTCACCATCACCCAGCACCTACACATGACTCTGTGGTTCATGGCAGGCAGAAGCAGAGTTAGTAGTGGACATCTGTCCTCTCCCATGGGAAACCTGACAGCTGAGACCTGGGGCAGTGCCAGGGCCAGCTCTGTGCTGGGACAAGACCGGCTGGCCCCAAGGAGCAGTGCCAGCATGGCAGCAGCCAAAGGGAGATTCTTATTAATGGGGCAAGAGAGTAACTCTTCTCCACACAGCCTGAAGAGCTGAAGTAGCTTGGAGTGAGTAGTCCCACACTGAATACAGAGAGAAATCACTTGCAAGTGCCACTGCCTGGGACCCAGGGAGGAGACAAAGGTCCTGGTTCTCTTCCCATCCCTCTCGCTCTCCTCTCGCTCACTCCCAGCTCTGCTGTCCTCCTTCTTCCCTTGTGGCTGCTGGACTCCACTGCAAGTGGCTTCAGGGAGAAAACTAACTTTGCCAGGAAAAAACAACAGGAATAGGGTTTTTTCCAATGTCATGAGTTGAACTGGCTGAGCCAAACCTTGAAGAAAAGATCTGGGCTGGGCTGCCTGGTGTGAGCAGTGGAAGAGGATCAGGTGCCCTCAAAACCTCACAGAGATCTGCTGCTGTCATCATAGCAGAGCAGGCAGGGAAGAAGCTGGGTGAGGGCCAGAGAGCCTGTGGGTTCATCTTATTGGAGTCTGGTTTATATTTCTTCACAGAGTCACAGAATGGTTTGGGTTAGAAGGGACCTTAAAGATCACCTTGTTCCAACCCCCTGCCATGGTCAGGGGCATCGTGTGTCCTGGGATGCAATTCCTAAAGGAGACTGAAGGAAAGCAGCTTTGCTATAAAGATCCAGATCCCTGAGTCACTTGGTGCAGTGAGTGCAAGGGAGAACCTGCCCACTGCAGCGCCTCTGAGATCCCACTCTGCTGAACAGCCATGAAATCAATGGTCTTAGCTGGATATTGATTGGACCCAGTGGGTGCAAATCTGACCTTGACCCTCTTTAATCTTGATGGATCGGCCACAACTTCATCAGCACAGAGCTCCGAGGCCAGACTTTGGGAGCCTGGGTTTGACAGCATGTGCTGCATTCTCTGTTTTTCAGATCCAGCTGTGCGGGAAACATAAATCACAGCTTTGCACTTCAGATGTTCACATCTCTATATACATGTAGTAAGTAAAATACATAACAAATATTGCCATATACTCAGACTAGGGTACATTAAAAGGGAGTTATTCCAGCTTCTGGCCCTTCCACATCAAAAAAGCTGCAGAATTAGGGTTGATTAAATACAGGTGCAGGATCTTGACAGTGTGCAAAGTGGTGAGAGGAATTCTGCGTGTTTGCTGCACACTCCCCACTTGGCCATGGCAGCCACTGCTGCCTCTGGCAGAGCCGATGGAGACTTAAAGATCTGACGCACTTAGACAAGGAAAGGGAAATATCTGATGCCTTCTTCTCCTCATGAAATCAGCCCAAGCTTAAAAAAAGAGAAACCAAGCCAGCTACTCTGCTCAAGATAGGGAGCCCTTTCCTTGGCTCTCTTGGCTCTGCATGCTTTTCACTCCACCTCTCGTGTTTACTATCACGTTGGGCACAAACATATTTGTTGCTAGGAGGAGTCCCGGGCAAGATTAGCTATCTCGAGAGCCAGAGCACAGCAGGCTCCATGCGCAGATTGCTTCAACTGGAAATCCAGGGCTGATGGGAGCGAGGGCTCAGCACCAGATCCACTCGGAGGAGCCAGGCTCTGAGCAGCACTCAGAGGAGCAGTGTCAGTGAAGCCTGCAGCCCACATTCCTGCAGCTCCCACACAGCCCACGGCAAGAGCCGGTCCCGTGATGCCAACCCGTGCAGCAGTCAGGTAGGCAGGAGGAGCCTGGAAGGGGAGCAGCAGCACAGCAGCCTTGGGGAACTCTCCAAAGGCCACAGCTACAGAGCACAGAGTCCATGTTGAACAACCTTGCCCCGTGCATGGCAGCAGCAGCAGCAGCAGAGGAGGGATCTTGCCTGGCCACAGCTGGTGCCCCTCAGGCCTCCACACATCGAGCTGAGTCCCCTGTCCCGGTGCTGCCCTCCAGGCTCGCCCAGGGATCTTGGCGTGGTGTGATGCCCTCAGCCCCACCATGTGTCAGGCACATCTGGGTTGGGAGGCAGCGTGCCAGGGAGCCAGGACTGCACAGCTTTCCTGGGAGCAGACAGGGGTTTGGATGCCCTGTTCCACACCAGCCTAGACATGGCCTTTTTGACCCCTGGGCAAATGCTTTAGGGGCAAGGCTCTGTGTAATGACAGCCAGACCCTACCTGTGCTGACGGAGGAAGGCTTTAGGACTCAGCTGGACAGAATTAATTCCCTTGGCAGTAGGTTCAGGGAGAAAACACACGGAAGGGAAAGTAGGCAGCATGTTGCCTCTTTATTATCTCATGAAAGAGAATTTGTGTCATACCCCAGAGGGATCCAAAGCCCTATGGAACACATTGGCACAAGTTTTCATGGGCTTCTGGCTACATCCAGAGCAATCTGGGCTCATGGGAGGAGTAACTCTGCCCTGGCACAGCACCTTGGCCTTGGCTTTCCCAGGTGCACAGCCCAGTGATGTGAGATGGTCCTCGCCTGGTGTTGTGCTCCCCAGCTGCAAAAACTCCCCTGAATTTCAAAGGCTACACAAATTCCAGTCTCTGTTCCAAGCGTGTTTGTTTTCCTTGGGTCCCTCTCCCTATCTAATTTGCTGCTGTGTTTATTGGAAATAGGAGACACATTCTTGCTGAAGTGGGAAGCGCTGTGTTTAATGGAGCCCTCGGAGAAGGTTAGAGCAGGAGCATTTCTTGAACAAACAAGCCTCACACTGCACCATAATCTTCAGGCTGAAATGAATCACGGGCTGCAGATAGCGGTGGGGACTGTGACACGTGCAATTTGCATCAGACCTTCACTAAACAATCGTTCGGAGGCCGATGAATAAAAAGGAGGCTTGGCTCTTATCAGCTTTGATCGCAGAAGCGCTCACAGGAAAAAATTATTAAGCAACTACATGAGCAAAACTCTTTGTCTTCTTCAGCTGAATTGCTACTTTCATTTGTCTTTAATAACATGGTATTTGCTCACTCTCAGACAGCCGTTTGCAAGGTTGTTCAGATCCAAGGCTAATTTGCTCAGGCGCTTGGCTCTCCCAAAGTGATCGCTGAAACTCCTGGTACACACAGTACTTTTCTTGAATGTTAAAGCATTTAAAGCTTTTTTTTTAATTTTTTTTTCCCTTGTCCGTGCCTTGAGTAAGTATTTACACCTAGTCAGAGACAGCACATAAACAAGTTAATGTTTCGACTGGGAAATGTTTTACACCTCGTTACACAGGTGGAAATGGGGCCTGTGCAGAGCAGGGCCAGGCTATTTCCAGTAGGTCATTTTCTTGTGCTGGTCAGCCCTGATTTTAGGCCAGCCCTGCCCCACAGAGGTATGTGCAACCACGCCACTGGGTCCTGCCTATTTCTGGGGGCTGCTGCTGAGTTTGCATCACACAAAGCCCGGGGTTATTTTCAACCCAGTTCTGGCCACGGAGCAAAAGCAAATGGCTCTCCATGCACGGCCTCTGGTGGGGGCACCAGCTTGCAAATCCCACCACAGAAAGTTGCCACAGATGGGTCAAGGGCCTGTCTGGCCTGAGGCTGCCCATGATATGACCAAGACTCATCCCATATTCACAGGCTCTCATTGCACAAAGGAGAAAAACACTCAGCCTCACGTCCCACCACATTTGGGCACCAGCCCTTTGAACATCAGGGCCTGCAGCTGCTGAGCAGGCCTTGGGCTGGTATTTTTGGTCAGAGGGTATGAGCCTGCTTTGAGTGGTAAATCTGTGGTGTGGGTTGTGGCCACTGAACAGCTGGTCTCCTTCTTCCTGCCTTGCTGGGAATGATGAGAAAGCCTCGAGCCAGGAGGGATCATTGTATTCTCTCCTCCAAGCTCCAGGATCCAGCAGACCCCATCTGTCTGAGGTCCAGCACCCAGGAACTGGTGGCATGATCAGAAAATGCTCTGCCTGGATCCCAGGAGATGGAGCATGGTCCCCTCCCCAGAGTGGTTTTAACCTTCCCAGTTAAGGGGAATACGCAAATCCTTTTTCCTGGCTGGTGTTTGACTGTCCTTGCAATCCAGCACCACTTCTTGCTGAGGCTTCTCTGATAGATTAAAGACATGCTTAATACCTGTTTTTGTTTTGGTTTTGTTCAAGAGAAGGTACTTATGAGCTACAATGTCCTCTCCATTTTCTTCCTGATAAGCCAAACAGCTCGAGCTGTGCAAGTCTCGCCCAAGCCATTTCTTTCAGCCCTTGTATCATTTTTGTGGCTGGTTTTGGCACCTTCCTCAATTTTTCAACTTCCTTCTGAAAACGTGGGCATCAGAACAGTACTCCATGTTCCAGCTTCGGGCTCGGCAGCTCAGACACTGTCTAATCAGCAGGACCATTTCCAGTGTCAGTGCCTCGGAGGAGGGAGAGGGGGAGGGAGGAGGAATCCTTGGCAGCAAGCTGTGCTTCATCGAGGGCCCTCTGCTTTGGGATTCACACTCTTTTCCCAGCTACAGAAACCAGCCTCTGTCAGAGCAGATCTGTTTCCACAAGCTGGCTCCTCAAAATGCAGGAAGACCTTCTCTTGTACCGTCCAGGACTCCTGATTGGGCTGCCCTGGCCTCCGGCTGGTTTGGTGTTTGCCTCTGCATCATGCAAATATGTACACGGAAGGCCTGACAGCCACCTTTCACAAGGCTTAAAAATCAACATTCTGGCCCAATCCTGCTCTCCTCTGCCTCCTGGCTCTGTAACAGGTAAGCCTGAGCAACCCTGAGAAAAAGAACAGCGTCCCGAGGCAAGTTTCTGCCCATCTGCGTGGAGGCTGCACAGCTCACAAGCGAACACGGAGTTATTTATAGCAATTCCCATGTCCTCAGCAGCTCTCTCTTTCGAGGATGGTGTCACCGTTGCTTTGCTGCCCCTGTCACCACGCCAGGGCTGAGCTCTCACACCAGTTTCAAGCCACCCTGGCAGCAAAGGAACAGATGACTGTGTGGTTGTTGGCATCCCTGTGCCCACCAGGGAGGCAGGGAGTGTAAAGGTGCCTGTGCAAGCCATCTGCAGCGACAGCCTCTCCATTCCTTGCTGCTCAAGCAGGGTTTCTCATCGCAGATGGACAAAATCCCGAGGTCCTGTGCTTTGCTTTTGGCCCTGCTGCGCTTCTGCAGCTTCTCCCGAACTCTCACGATCACACCCAGGAGCCGATCCCTCCACCAGGGTAAAAGAGGTGTCGTTGATAAATGATCTTTTTATTCCCTGGGCCTAAGACTTCCAGGCTGCCATGCAGAAAATCAGGCTTTCCACAGTGCTACATATTTAATCAGTGCATGAAAAGGCAACTCATCCAGAAGGACAAGCAGAGAAGTTCCTCCCAACTCTGTCCTTGTGGCTGCATCCACAGGCAGGGCTGTACAGCTTTGCAAAGCAATAGATCACCCCAGCAGAGCAAGTGAAGTCATGTCTTATTGCAAGAGTCAGACTTTTCCAGTGCTTTCCTAGAATGGAAAACACTTTTCAAACTTCGTTTCCTGAACACCACCCTATTCATTAGTAAAGTCATGGATCACCTTCTGCTGCCCACCAGCAGACAGCCACTTTTCCGTGAAAGCTTTTTTCTTTTTTCACAGTGGCCTTATTCTTTGAGTGCAGAAATAAGGCCTAAAATAGCATGCTTTGGAATAAATTCCCTTCCCTGTTACGTGAATGGGAACTTCAGGTTTCTCTCCCTCGACACCTTTGCTGTTCAGTCCATGTTTCCAACGGAGCAACCGGACCAAAAGGGGGGACTCTCAGCCCCAGGCCTGCATGAAGTGAGAGCTGTTGCTGAGACCTGTGAGGAGAGCCACAACACTTCAGAGATCACTAATCATGGAGCAAGTGAGGGAAAACATCAGATCCAGCCAGCTACCAGCATGGTCACCAAAGGAAACACTGAAGAAATAGACCAAAAATGGAAAAAATCTTTATGAATCAACCTAGATTTTAGTGCAGATTTGATATATACAGTTGTGAGTGAAGGCTTTACCCACCGGAGCAATGTGAGATTTTCCTTTTGCCTCCCGTTTGCCCCATCTTGATGCAGCTGAGGAATGTGTTCCCCATGCTTGGTACCCACAGGTGCTCTGGGAACAATAGCAGCCTGGGCTGGATTCAAGATACGCCCAGAAAAATCATCATTCATGGCTGCTAGACATTTTTATGGAGCTCCTCAACTTATCCCTCGAGTGTCTTACAAATATTAACTTACAAATCCTCACACTTCCTTCCTCTAAGAGGCTGTTATTGCCTAGACTTTAAAAGTAAGGAAGCTGAGGCCGAGAGGTGAATAGAGTGGCCGAGATCACAGAGGAAATGTGTGATCTTTGTGGTCTGGACACTCCTGACCAACAAATCCTTAACCTGGCTTCTTGCCCATGGCAGATAAGAAAGGGTGAAGGTTTGAGTCATGATTTAAGGAGGAGATTCCACCAGCTTTACAGTGCCCTGCAGAGACCAGGGATGCTGTGTCACCATCCCTGTCGGGGGTGGTGGGACATGGACCCCATGGGCACGTGGCAGGATGAGAGCTCTCTCCCTGCAGGCACCCCAGGGTTTTCTTAGGAATCTGGTGGAGAATTCTGCACTTTTATTTTTATTAGGACCATTACAAAGGCAGGTGCCTGTGGTCCAATCCAGCTGGATAAAATTCAAGGACAACTCAATAAACCCCTCTGCATCCTCTGCAATGGTTTTGCTTTGTTTAAAGCTGGCACCAATTTAAAGTTCAGCATTTCAGGCTCTGCTCCTGCATCTTCCCCGAGATGACAGCACTTAGAGGAATTACTGGCTGGAGCACAACTCGGGCTGTATGATTTTCATTAGCACTAACAAGCATTAAGCAGCTGATGTCCTGCTCAGGAAAATGACTGTATCTCCAAGTATTCATCCCAAATGGATGTGCTAGGAGAGCAACGGGCTCTGCAGCCTTGGATTTCTCTGCTCTGCAAAGGGATTTGACTCTCCCTGGGTTTCCCTGCTCTCGTTTTAGTGGTGCTGACATTTGATAACAAGCCTGTGTACGATTTGGAGTCTGCTTTTCAGCCTCCCCAGTCATGTTTCCCAGCTCCCCCAATCTGTTTGGTTTTTTATTTAAATGAGCCCATGGAAGCTGAAAACTGTGTGCAACATATCACTTTGGCTTTTAGGATGGTTTTATGAGTCTCTCATCCCTGCAAGGAACACTGAAAAAGCAAAAAGCACCAGAGCACCACACAGCCCAGCCCTATATAGTGCAGCCAGGCAGGCAAAGTACCCCGTGTGTCTTGTTTTTTAAAAATAAAATTTGATGGAGGTGTTGTTTCCTCAGTTAATCTCAAGATGCTGTAAAGTCTGACTTACAGTTTTGGGGTGGTTCAAGGCTTCTGGGAGTAGCAAGGCAGCAAAAGGCCTGTGAGTTGGCTTCTGATGAGGCTGGGGAGGTGACAGGGTGCTTAAATTGGACAGGGGCTGTTGCTCTACCCTTGGCCGTGCCCATGCCCACCCTTCTGCCAGCAGAGGAAGGGCTGGGGGCTGATGCAGAGGGGTTTATTGGGTTGGCCTCGCCCCACAGCTGAGACCAGGATGCTCTGCTGACCCTGCCTACCCCTGCAGTGAAAGGTCTCTGCCCCCCAGAGCAGAGTCCTTGGGGAGTCACTGCCTGCAGCTTGGCTGATATTTCCCCTGCTGCAGGTGGAAGTACCGAGGAGACACGTGGGAGACAGAGGGAGGTGTGTTCATCTTCTGATCATGATGCTTGGTCCACACATCTTGTGCATTTTGTTGGGTGCATTCAGAGGTCCTAGAAATGTATTACTTGAGCTGGATTGAGTGAATTGATTGCTGACATCAGTGAAAATCAAAGCACTGCTGAACAGGCGTGACCCTCTTTATGGTCAGCGGCCGTGGCAGGAATTCCCCCTGGTGCTGCTGCCCATCCCATCACCACCATCAGCCCTTGCCTCACTCTCAGGGTGAGGGGTGATTCATGGTCTCCTGGTGAGTCTGGGAAAAGCCTGGTGAGTCTGGCATGGTTTGTGCTCACAACTCATCTCTGCCATTGGTGTTCGCCGGCAGCCGCAGCTCGCGCCAGAGTCCCGAGGAACGAGGCCACTGCACCTCCCCAAGCTGCCTGGGAGCTGCTGGGATGGTGTTATCCTCTCCGTAGCCAAGCGAGCAAGAGGCAATAAATAACACCTCCATCCAGGGAAAAGGCAGGTGTTATGTGTAACAGGGGAATCCAGCCACGCCGGTGAGTGGGACCGGCTTCCGAGGAGCGACAGGAGAGATGAATAATAACACATAGATCTCAGCTAAATGGCAGCCCTGAGAGGCAGGACTTGGATCTATAGGCTTTTCAAGAGCATACCCTAGGATAAGGAATATTTAGTGGCATTGAAAGGGGACAGCAGTCAAGAAACTGAAGTTTTTTCAGTCTGTGAAAAATAAAATCTGTGTGGATACACTGGAAGTGATGAACGCCGAGTGAGGAGATGCCTGGAGAGTCTGAGCACGGGCAGAGCAGCCAGGATGGAAACAGCAAGTTTGGCTTTGTGGTGAGTGGCAGGGGAGGGCTCATCAAGGGCTTTAATCAGTCATGGTAAAGCAGTACCAAAGAAACAGAGTACCAGGCTCTCCACATCCTACAAGCTTTTCCCTGCAAAAAAAATCAGGAGTTTAATGTGCTGAATGAGGGATGGAGACAGGCAGACACCAGGGTCTTATGAGGGAGGAGCAAGCAGTGGGCTTTGCTGTTAAAGTATCCCAATTTCCAGCTGTGCTACCAACTTTTACATGCCCTTGGACAATTCTTCACCCCATTTTCCGTGTGTGTAGTGAGGGTGAGGATGCCAACTCCCTGAAGCTCTGCAGAAACAGGATCTGTGCCATGTAGAACACAGACTTTGTGGGGCAGAGCAAGCAGAAATGCTGCTCTGTCCTCCATACACACTGAGAGTTTACTTGGAGAAGGTGAAACCATGAAGCAGCAAGCATGGAAAAGAGAGAAATCCAATCTAACACATTTTTAAGACAAATATGTGACTTCTAGAAGCCATCAGAGGATGTTCAATGACAGACTGAACATGTCCTCTGTCCCATGCTGATTGAAAGACCTGAAAAAGCTCTAATCAACCGCTTGTGAACACTTTTTTCCCTACTGTAAAAATGGAATTTAATAAAAATGGAGAGACAGAGACTCAGCTGACTCAGTGGGACTTTGGCCCCTGCCTCACAGAGCACTTGAGGACATGTTTTAAGTCCCAGCTGATGGCTCTGGAGAATCAGTTACCAGCTGGCTCCAGGATGGATTCCTCACTATGTTTGAGGGTTGTGCTTCTGGGGAATGGATTTAAGCACATGCTTAATCTTAAGCATGTTTCAAGCATCCTGTTAATTGAGGGTTTTTCTGAGAAGGTCCTGGTGTTACTGCTTCTCCCTGGAGCCTGTCCCTGTGCACATGTGAGCAGACACGTCACAACAGCCTGGCAAAGCAAAGCATTTCGAAATGCTTTTCCAGACAGTAAACTCAGGACAAATTTATTTGGTTTGAGCAGTTTGGCACTGGTGAATGTAAACCTCTCCTGGTTTTTATTTCCCTCTGCTTTCCACTTCAAGCAGTATCAATGTCAAGCTGCTCATGGACTGAGCTCTCCAGTGCTTGGGCAAAGGAAGTCTGTAAATGGGTAGATGTGTTTGCGACAGCCCAGGGGAGAGCTGGGCACAGCACATCTTCACACACCTGCACTTCTTCTGGAGCCAGGATGGGTCCCAATTGTTCCCAAGTCTCCCAAAGCACCAGCCCTGGGATAGCAATGACTGATGGTAGAGCTCATTTTGCTGCTGGAATATCCCTTCCCAAACCTTTAATGACTCCTGCCTGTCAGAGAGGACATAAATGGAATTAATAACTTGGTCTCAACCTCACGAGCAAAGGACCAGCTGCTTGGTTGTGCCAGAGGAGATCTCTGGGGCCCTACAGCAGGACAGACAACCTGCGGGACAGACGGCAAAGGCTGCAAACAGCCTGTAGGAATTTCTCCCCAGAATGGTGGTACTGATGCCCTCAAGGATGCTTTAGTCCACTCTCTTGTCCTGGGATGATTTCAATGTGCCAAAGATGTGTTTAAATCCCACTTGTCCTGCAGGCAGCCAGTGGCTCTGGGACCCAAGGTGGGACGCCAGCCTGCATTTTGGGGGTCTAACTGGCAAATCAGACCGTCCCTCCCGTGCTTTCTGCCTGCCCAGCTTGGCATTGTTCCCCTCATGACCTGTGCTGCTGCTGAGCCCAGCACTCAGAGCCAAACCCATCAGCACTGCCTGTTCACTGAGGGACACAGAAACGCCCTGCTTGATGGGGAAATGTTATAATTAACGCTGTCTGTACACGGCTGAAATGTTAACGCTTCTATTAGCACACTTTTTGACTTGCTTTTAACACCACAGGTGGCTTTTCAAGAGCTCAGGCTTGATTTAAATCACATCCACTGCTTATTGCTTTAATTATGGAAATGGACAGAGCAAGGGAGCACATTTCTGGGTATGGACGCCCATGAAAAGCATGAGGGAAGCAAAGTGGCATGATTTTATTTTCTGAGTGGATATATGGAGATCAGAGAGAGGTCTGGGCATGGATGACTCCACAGCCTGCCCTGGACCTTCCTGAAAGATTTGCCATGGGCATAAAGACAATCCACAACTCAGCGTTTTCCAGCAGTGTTAAATTTTGTCTATGGTGGAGCTGGGGTGAGAAATAGAGAAATACAGAAATAACCTCATCTTCCAGCTCACAGCAGAGGGCTGTGACCAAGCTCTGGCCCCACTGTTGCTGACAAACCTGGATCCCAGCAGGTTGGAAAGCTGAGGAGGTGCAGGACCTCAGCTCCAGCCCCCCGGGCACGAGCAGGAGCCTCCTCTGTGTCCATCTGCAGGGAGATACCCGGGCCCAAGGCCTCACTGCTCTGCTCCTGGCTGGAAACCCCAGCAGGAAACAAGTCCTCTGCCATGTCAGCAATCCCTCGTGTTACCTCTCATCTAAACACAGTGCTGGAACTGCAGGGGAGGAGGTTCGGCAGGGAGGAGCGGAGCAGGGAAGGCAGAGTTCCCCCACCAAGGGACGAGGGAAAGGGGCTCATTTTCACTGTGAACCTGCAAACTGCTGCCATGAAGGAAGGCGTAGGGATTCCTCCTTGCCTTTCCATGCACAGCACTCAGCTTTCCTGCAGGCTCTCCTCACTTTGCAGGGGCTGGGGCTGGAGCAGGTGAGGCCGGGGCAAGGCCAGAGCAAAGCCCCACGGCTGCACAGAGAGGCTGGGAGGGGGACACCCCTGTGAGGCCATCACTGCCTCTGCCCCCACCAGCCCAGTGCCAGAGAGATTCTCCTGCCCCTCAGTGCCCGTGGGGTTGCACTCACCCCCTGGTTTCCATCCTCACTCCGCCTATCTCCCGCTGCCTGCTCCAGAGGCATTTCACAGCTTCTCCAGAGCCTCCCCCAGCATATTCCCCTCCATCCCCCCCTCCCTTTGACTCTTCCCCGGCGCTGGACTTTGAGGGAAAGCCTTTCCCCCCTGTTTTTATCTGCATACCATTCATGGCACTCAGCCCTTGTGCTGTCATGCAAAACTGTGAGGAATGAGCTGGGTGATAAAGCAGAGGGAGCCAAAGCATGAAGGCCGTGAACCCCCTGGTTATATTTCGGAGCCATAAATTACACCCTTCAGCCACGGGTTAAGCAGGTCATTAAAAAGCAAAAAACACTGGGAAAACATTCAGAAAGCAGCACCCCTTCATCTCTCCCCTCCCTCACTGCAAGGGAGGGAAATCACAGCCCCCTTACCTGTGTTCTGGGATGCAGCCAGCTATGCCAGGTATTTTTGGCATTGCCTCAGCCATGGCTGTAAATCTTTATTACTCTGGCTGAGCTGATGCCCTGCCAGAAAAGTTTGTTATGGGATAAACTGAGTGACCCCGAGGTGGGAATGTGGCAGGGGGGATGGCAGGGGCTGCGTGTGGCACTTTGGCTCAAGCTGGAAAATATCTCTGCAGTCCCAGGGCCATTCCCACAGTTCTTTCCAAGGTAAGGCACTGCCAGAGTCAGGGAAGCACCATCCCCTGAGCAGGGATGTGGGAGGAAGAGGTGACGAGCAGAGTTAACACAGGTAAGGACCAAAAAACGCTGGTCCATGGGTACAGGCTGGTACTTTCCAGTGAGTTAGAGCTTATAAATCATTTTGACAAAATAATTAAAGCATGTATATGCTGTGATTTATAACACTGCCTCTCGCTGTAACACCCTAGACCGGAGTGATGCTGGATACCAGGGTGTATCAAACCAAGGGAAAACCTGCCAGGGGTACAGCTCAAAAGGCTTTTCTTGCCCTTGCAAAGGGAAGCTCCAAATCCAGAAGGACTCCAAATCAATGGTACTGCCCATTATCAACGTGGCTGTAGGCTGGGTGACTCCACTTCAGCCGAGACCTGCTGAGATCAGTCTCCATCACAAGTCACCAAGCGGGGTTAGGTTTCCTGGCTGCACCTCTGCGCTGCTTGAGTGGGAATTGTGAGGGAGATGGAGTAAAAACTGAAGGCACAAACAGCCACCTTCTTAAACCCACGTGATGTTAAAGCAGAGAGAAAGCTTTTTGCAGAGGCAATTACAGAAATGCACGTCGGGGTTGAGAGCTGAGCCTGACCTACAGCTCTCAGGGATGGGCAGGCATTGTTATTAAAGCTCATCAGGACAGACCCTGGGCTGCAGAGGCCAGCTGAAAACATCAGAAAGGTATTTACTCTTTGACTTTGCTCCATACCTCATAAAAGGGAGAAATAAAATAACCCAGCATCAGGACAGCCCTTTGGGTGGAAGTAGAGCTCTGGCACTGGGGGTTTAACAGAGAGGTGACCCAGAGGGTTTGGACAGAAGGGAATGGCTCCTTCTTCACGTGCAGTGAAGAACCACATCATCAGGTTTTATTTCTATTGTGGCTTGCCCAAAAACTAATAATCCAAAGTCATTGTAGGAGATTGTTTTACCAGGGAAGAAGGGGGTATGTGGGATTTAGACAAACCGTCAGATTTTCTCTAAGAGAAAAAAAATGTAATTTCTCAGCAGCTTCATCTAGGCCGCCCTTTGAGGATCTTGCTTTTCTAAGTTTCCCTTTTTTTTTTTTTTTTTTTGTCTAGACTTGATCAGTTCTGTAACACACACATTCATTTCCCTCTCCCCTTCCAAATCATCTGCTGGTGACTGACATTTCAGTGGAGTGCCATCTTACTGGCATATAAATGAAGCTTTTCAGCATTCTTAGAAGGGGTGGTCGTCTTCTGAGATTCTTGGAATTCAAGTTGAAGATGAAAAAAATAAATTTTTTTTTTAAACCTGCAAAACTTGGGTTGGTTTTTTTTTCTCCCCTAACAGATGCTCCATGCAAATGTTGAAATAAGTGTATTAATATCAAGCTCAGCCATCTGCCTAACTAATTTCTCAGGGAAAAAAAATTGCAGCGTAAGAAACATGAAAAATTAAAGCTGGGTAGCAGATTTAAACGGGGTATGTCCTGTCAGGCTGCACGGACTGATGGATGAGGCAGTCAGGGCATGGAGCAGCCCCACATCCAGCGGGACTGGTGGTTTTCCCACATGCTGCACCTTGCAAGATCACCCTCTATCCCAGTATTTTAACTCCTGCAAGGCCAGGGTGCTGCTCAGTTTTCCAGAGTACAAAGGGCCTGATCTGATGCCTTAGGTTTTAACTTTTATATTTTTCAAATTCTGTATCACCTGGTGTGTANCAAAGACCATCAGCTCAGCTGTCTGTCTGTCTGTCCATCTCTCTCTCTCTCTCTCTCTCTCTCTATCTATCTATCTATCTATCTAATCTATCTATCATCTATCTCTGTAGGAAGACACAGGCGCTGAGAGGACGTGAATCATCTGCCCTGCTTTGGGATGGGCTGAATCATATCCTGGGCCCTTGAGAAGGAGAGGGGGCAAGGAGCCTCCCAAATATCCCAACGTTGCTGCTCAGTGGGAGGAAGCAGGTCAGAGCCCAGGGGGTGCCCTGCAGGGCCCTGGAGGATATGGAGAGCAAACTCTCTCCAGGAGTGCGGCTGGAGGCTGTTCCACCTTGCTCTGCGCCAGGGCCCTGCCTTCCTGCAGGGATCCTCCATCCTCAGGTGGGACTGGCAGTGATCACCCCACAACCTCTGCACTTTACCCCCAAACCTGCTGGGTCCCCACCTGCGGGTGCTGAGTGCTCTGGGGAGCCCAGGGGCAGTGGCTCTGCCTGCAGGGAGGGTGTAGGGCAGTGCCCACACCAGGCAAACCTCCAGCAAGGCAAAGCCTCACTAAAAACCCTCCTCTGCCCTTTCCAGCTCCGGAAAGCAGAGCTGCTGATGGAGCCCCCCGGAATGAGCCCAGGCGAGGGGATCAGCTGCAGAGCCCGGCAGTGTGGGAGCACCCTGGGATTATGTGCCCCCAGAACTGGTGCCTGCACTCCACAGGGCACCTTCTTCCCATCCCTGCCTCTGCTGCTGGAGTCTCCCGATGGGAAGAGCTGGAGGAGTGGCTTTGCACTCCCCGAGCATCACTCTCCTATTCCCAGGGTGCCTCCCTCCCCATCCCAGGGTTTAGCATCAGGCACTGGTCTGAACTCCTCCTCAAAGGGAGAAATGTATCAGCCAAGGCAATACAGGCCGTTGGATTGACTTCCAAAAATCCTCTCTCTCTTCAAACAGAGATGGGAAGAAGGAACAAACAAACAAAGGGACTTTTCTCCCCATCATAAATTCGCTCTTACAGAAGATTTTGTGGGGTCGACCAGTGGCCATAAGCGGCCTGTGAGCTGGGGAGTGTCACCCAGCCTCACACCAGCCCTGGGAGGGGATGGTGGGATGAACCCCTCACCCACAGCGCCCCAGCAGAGATGCCCACGCTCTGCCCATCCCATTGCAACAACCCAACCTGGACCTGAATCCATTTATTCCAGTTCTTGTTTGGGTTTTTACACTAGAAGATAAAGCTGATTCAGGGGGCGTGGGAGGGGAGCTCAGCACCAGTGGCTTAGGACACGGGAGGGGGAGACAAAGCCAGCGTTGGTGGTCAGGTCCCTGCCAGGAGCTTTAAGGATGGTGCTTAGTCCAGGGGAGAAATCCTCAGTGTGTTTCTGGGCAGCTTGGACACAGCATTCGGGAGGCTAATGAGGCACTAAGGAGCTCCTCTGGGCTTGGCTCCCAGGCTGTTTTCCCAGCTTATTTTTGTCCTGGATCACAGTTCCCAAAACATCCATCTACTCTCAAAGCCCAGACAATTCTGCAGGGGGATGATGTCCTCAGCTCACTTTGGGAAGGATGTTGTTTTCCCATGCAGAGGTGAGCCTGTATCCAATATCTTCACCTGACTGACCTTCCTGCTGTCCCAAACAGGGCTGCAGGGTCCTGCCTGCACGCTGGGAGTGACACTGGGCACCTCCTGTGGGGGAATTAACTGTTCTGGGACAGCACACCTGCCATGGGTCATGCTGTGGATGATCCAGGCTCCAGCTCTGGCCTTGTTTAGGTGAGTGGTGCACACACAGCAGATGTGCTTTTAAGATAAAAGCCCTTAAAAGCCAATATAGAAAGGCTCTTCCAGGACTCTCCCTGTGTTAGGCCAATGTGGTGAGCTACAGCAGCGTCCTCAGCAAAGTGAAGCTGTAGCTGTTGACCCGTCCCTGCTCCCCAATTCCCAGTGCCAAGGGCGGAGCAGAGAGACCCACGGACCTTGCTGGGGTTAGAACTGACTGGATTTGCAGCCACCCAGTCCATTAATTTCCAAAATACCGAGGCACAGTCCTGCCCACATCTGGGTCACTGTTACCCCAGCTGAGGTCTCAGCCTCCAGAGGGAGGTGGCAGCTCCTCTCTCCCACAAAGGGGAGAAGCAGAGAGGGTTTGAGGGATGAGAGCCCACACAGGGCTGTGCCTCCAGCTGGAAAGTGAGTCCAAACCTGCATTCCCACTCCAGCCACGTGTGCTGTCTTCCCCTGTGCCCTCTGTCCTGTGGAAAGCCCCATCCCACCTTCTTTGCTTTCAGCTGCAGAACTCTGGGGTGACATCAGGGCTGGGAAACACCAGAGACCAGAGAGGCAACAGGAGCAGCAGGGAGCAGCTTTTATTTACTGCAAGCACAGGGAAGGGGGAATGATGAAGCTTTCCTGCCCAAGGAAATTTTTTATTAATTTTGGGGGGATGTGAGGTGGACAATTAAAGAATTTTCCACCCTGTGTGCAAAGGAGATGAGCACTTATGTCCCACCCTCTGGGCAAATCTCAAAGCAGGCAATCACAGCTGCCATTCAAAACCATCCCTGGGGTTTTCCTTGCACCTGGAGCCCCTTCCCTCAGCCCAAACTTTTTCTCACTTACCCCAGCATGGACAAGAGTGATTGCTCATGAGATAACAGCATGACCCAAGAGACTCAGCCTCTGTCTGCAAAGTCATGTAAAAAAATCTCCCCTGCACGCTGTGGTTAAACCAAACCACCCTGGGCTCAGACAGAACTGGCTTTTGTCAAATATTAAGCAAGTGAATATAATTTTTTTCCCCTCATTTGGGGCTTTCTTGATCTCTGGCCATACAGGTCTGTTTCTCTTCCATCAGGGTAGGGAAGAAGCTGCCTAAAATCAGTGCAAAAAGCACTTTCCTAGTGAGAAGCCCTGGGAAGGAGCATTATTTCAGTGCCAAAGCCGTGACATGGTTAGCTCCACTCACCCCAGATCCACATCTGAAGCCCCTGGTGTTGCTCAGTGGGTCAGCATTATTCCTGTGAGTCATCCCGACTCCTTTTCCCTGGAGCACAGGCAAGGGCTGCCAGGCTGGAAGCAGGAGAGCACACACAGAGCAGTAACAGGACCAAACATCCCCTCTAACATCAGCAGCAGTGACAGATTTCTGCTTGCTGCCTTGTTTTCCCTCTCCCCATCACCCATTTCCCAGCGTGGCTCCAGTCCTTTCACTCTGTGTTTCATTGCATGTGGGGTTTCTTTAAAAGCAAAATAAAAAAGCACATTTTACACCACTCCACACATGTAAAAATAGAAAAGGGAGCCTTGAACAGAAGCTGCATTATGTTTGGAGCAGGTTCCTCCTGCCAGGCGTGACGTGATGCTCCTTTCCAAGCCTTGGCATGTCTCAGGAAGGGTTCATCCTTCCTGCAGGCACTCAGGGTAGCTGGGGCCAGTAACCCGACAGCTCCACTCACAAATCCCCGTGCAAACCTCGTGGGCAGCCAGCCAGGGCATGAATCACAAGCCAGGTTCAGGCTTCCGGTGGGATTGAGGCTATTTTTGTCCCCTTTTGGCTAATCCAAAAGAGGAGGTGTCCTACTGCCTCTGGTTTAGGCTCTTGAGGACAGATCCCTTTGTCCGTGGCTTCCAAAGCCTTTAGAGGCTGCAATGGGTGGGTTTATTATCCCAGTGAGATAGATTAAACCAGGCACACTTAAATCCAGCCAATCACAAGGTGACCATGGAGACCAGAAGCAGCATAAGATATTTTCTCCCTTGGGCTCACAGTCCCTGAAGCCCCCAAGTCCCGAGGGGGGTGACAACCTGTGTGGGTCTGACTGTGGACACCTGTGGGTGGCACTGGGTGCTCAGTGGCCAGAACCAGCTGTGACCCACCTGGCATCTTTTGGACACCCTCTTTTGGCATTCATGAGATCTCCATGGCCTGGCAAAGGGAGCTGAGATGATGAAATCCCACCAGGGCATCCCTCCACCTGTGTCAGGGAGAAGCAGATGGAGGTGGTGAGGAGACACCCTGAGACCAGCTGGGAGCCTGTTCCCATCCCCACGCGGGAGAACAGACCCACCCAGGGACAACACCTTTGCCGAGCCCAGTGCAAGGGAGAAAAGGAGGGAAGGGAGACAGAGGCAGCAAAATGTCTCGGCAGAGCTCTGGACTTTTGAGCACATGAGCTGTTAGGATATTCCCAAGCACTTGGGTGCATAAATATTAAATAAGCTGCAGCGAGGAGGAGAGAGATGTCTGTGCTGTCGGCAAGCTGGGGCAGGGAGCAAGGACTTGGCCACTCCACATGTCCCAACGCAGCCTTGGACCAGGCACAGAATGACCCAGGGCAGCACCGAGCATCCCTCGGGGGGCTCTGCTGTCATCCAGCAGCTCCTTGACAGAGGCTGGCCCCGAGGTTCCCTGCTTGTTGTCCGGGCTGAGACACTTAGCAAATCCCACGTAGCTAATTACACTCTGGTTCGATGCCTCGTAGCCTCTGGTAGTTTCTTATGTTAATTAGCAGTGCCCAGCAGGGAGAGCACATCCCCACCACATCTTGCTTCCCCCTGGCCACGAGTGAGGGATGGAGGCTGCTGACAGGAGCTCTGCTCCACGTCCCACGAGGATGAGAGAGGGGGACACGCTCTAGCACACAGCCAGGCTCGCTGCAGACATTTTCTTACGGCACCAGAAGCAACTGGTGGAGAATGTCCCTTGTCAGGACCTTGCACCCAGCAAGAAAACCCATGAGAGGGGACATGGTGTGGGCAGCTGGCTGAAGGAGGAACAGCCATCCCTTCTCCTCTGGCCAAGCCCTCTGGCCTGGTTCCCTATGGCACTGCATGTGGCAGTGTTTTCTGTGGGCTGAGTGGCTCACAGCAGCTTTAGGGACCTGTCTGTGCATTAATTTAGTCCAGGTCAATCCTCTCCTGGCCCTGTGAGGGCCAGCTCAGCTGGCAGCATCTGAAGCCCCTCGACAGCACATGAAATCTAAGCAGCACTTAGGCAGGCACAGGTGGGGGACAAGCAGCCACTGAGTTTGCTGCAAAACCATTAAATCTTGGCTTGGGAGGAGGAGACTGGAGCAGACAATCTCCAGCTGGCACCATCCCAGCTGTGCCTTGGCACTGAGCTCACTGCCGGTGGCATCGGGAGGGCTTGCACACGACTGCAGCTGTGAAACAGAGGTGCCTGGAGCCCAGAGCGAGCGTGGGTCTCAGCTGCTGCAAGCTCACCTGCAGAGATGTCTCCTCAGCGGTCAGAAGGAGTTGGATGCACCTCGTGGGGCACCTGCAGCCAGCACAGCCTTTTTTTGGCCAGGAGGTGGTCAAGCACCAGGACTCAGACCCAGGTCCATGGGCTGATCACCTCAGGCTGCATTTCCAGGGGAGAGAATGTAAAGGGAAGTGTGTGGCAATGGTGCCCGACCCCAAAAAGGCCAGGTGAGGCAGAGGGGACCTGCAGAGTGCCAGAATGGAGAGCAGGGTTGCAGTGAAAGCTGGAGAGCAGCCGAGCAGGGAGCACTGGTGTGGACCCCTCCTCTCCTCATCAACAGAGGAGCATCCCCAGTGTGTGACCACGGGTTCGCCACAAACCTGTGTGTGTCCCCTCGGTGAGCAAAGGCGAGGCAGGGCCTTTCCCTCCAGACCACTCCTCCCACGGGGGTCTGCAGGGACCTGACTCTTTCATACCTGTTAAAATCCAGCCAAACCGCTCTTGGGGTGTTCCTTCACAGTAAGAAATCCCCAAACTGCAGCCTGCAGTTGGTTGAAACCCACGGGCACCCCCAGGCACCCGGAACACGGGGAGCTGCTGGGACACCCCCTCGCTGGCAAAGGTGCCAGGTGCTGCCCTGGCTCCCTCCCTGTCTGGCTCAGAAAGCTGCCGTTGTTGCCTCTGTTCACCCCACCCCACCGATTCTTTTCCTTTTCTCCTTGGATTAAACAAACCCCGCGGTGTTTCCAGCATGACTAATTCCATAATGACAGCAATATCCCCTGCCTCCCGTGCAGCCCAGGAAGGTGCCAAGCGCCATTAACGTGCTGGTACACATTGCTATTGCATAATCAGCTGGATCTTCCTGGGGGAAAATGAGCTGAATTAGACACTCTCCTTTGCTGGAATAGCAGGGACCAATGGGGATTTCCACAAGGGAGATGGTTATAAAAGGAAAATCCATATGATGCTGCCTTGAAAAACTGCTGTTGTCTGACAAATGCCAAAAAGGAGCCTGTATCTCTCTCTGACACACATTCATGTGGCTGTGAAAGTGAAGGGGTTCTTTTCTTCAGTCCTCCCATGCTCCATACGCTGCTGCTGTCACCCTCTGTGAGGTTCTGTTCATGTCTTCACTCGGGGGCTGAACTTATGGGAAAGGCTGCAGCAGGGTTTCTTCAGCACTGCTGGGACTGAGCTGAGCTGACACGTGCCCCACGGATGCATTCCTCAGCCTGGGATGCCAAAGGAAAGCCTGGGACCACCCCTGGGGAGGCTCAGCACAGGCCCCAGGCTCCTGCTGAGACCTCAGCAGGGCATTCTGCCCCTCAGACACCCCAGCTCTGCCAGGAGGGGTGGTGATGTGTTGTGGTGTTTGGCATTTGGCTGTCACATACCAGAGGAAAGGACTGGCTTAGTCTCCATCCCATTATCCCAGAGTGATTTTGGACAAGCAACCAGGTAAAGAACTGAATTAATTATTCTGCTTTGGCAAGGAAGATGCTGCCCATGAAGTCTCATTGCTGATGCATTGCCATGGAAATGTGTGGCAGGAGGGAGAAAATCTCACCTGCAGTATTTCCAGTGTAATCCCCTCCTTTGTGCCCGAAATTAAAAGCCAGTGACTGGAAATGCAGCCGAGAAAGGCTTTGACTTGCAGCTGTTAAGTGTTGAGAACTGACACACCTGATGATGGATAGTGAAACATCTCTTTAATTTCATTGCTCTTGCCAGCAGTAACAGCCTTTGCTGGCTCTGATTTCTGGGCTGGCTCTGCTGAACCGGGGGCAGGCAATTCCCCATCCCCTCCTCCAGAGACTGAAGCCTCTGGGTACAGCCCTACGCCAACATTCCCATTTATCCTCGCAGTCCCTCTGCTCATCTGCTAGATTTCCCTGACTTGGAAGCACTAACCCCTACCCGGGATGTAGGAATGTTCCAGACGACTCTGTTTGTTATTAGTAAGTTTCTATACGTGTGTGAAAGTCCCTGCAGCTCCCTGCGAGATGAACCTCCAGAGGCAGATTTTGTACTGCTTCCCTTGGCTGCCTTTCCCCCCTCTCTGCAGAGCACAACACCAACAGGTTTCCAGCAGCACGTAGGGGCTGAGGAGCAAAGAGGAATCAATTTGGCTTTTGGGACCTTTGTTTGCTTGTGACCAGAGGTGTTTTCTAAGGGATGGTTGAGCTGTGAATTGGAAGTGTTCCCTGCACTATTTCCTGCCCACCACAGTTATTGTTTACAGCCTGAAGAGCAGTTTGCTCACCTTGGCTTTGTTTAGGAGATGAATGTTGGTTAGGACATCATCCAAGTCAACCCAACACTCACATTTAATAAGATCATTCTGTGGTTGTCAAGTGCTTGTTGAGGAGCCCTGCAATGTTTTCTAAGTGTGATCTATGGAATCATAGAATCATGGAACAGTTTGGCTTGGAAGGGACCTTAAAGATCATCCTGTTCCACCTCCCCTGCCAGGGGCAGGGACACCTTCCACTATCCCAGGTTGCTCCAAGCCCCGAACAGCCTGGCCTTGGACACTTGCAGGGATGGGGCCTCAACAACTTCCCTCAGCAACGTGTCCCAGTGCCTCACCAGCCTCAAAGGGAAGAGTTTCTTCCTCACATCATAAACCCACCCCTTTTCAGCTTAAAGGCATTAAGGAATCTCCCCATCTTACAGAGAGCAGACAGTGAAAGGCAGAACGAGTAGGACCAAGCTCAGAGCTGGGACAAGAGCTGAAATCACGGCTCCCAGCACGGTGCCTTTCCTGGTGATTCATGTCAAAAACAAGGGGACAAGAAGGTTTTTAGCGGAATCTTTTGTTTTCTTGGGGAAACAGCAGCCTTCCCAGGTTACCACCAAGGCTTTTATTTTTTATTACTCTTCAGCTCAGCCAGGCTGGATGAATTGTCCCTCAGTGTAAGCACCAGTGCTGCTGTGCTCTCGGGCAGCTGTGATCTACAGCACAGCAGTTACCCAGAAGGAACCGAGGGAAGAGCTCTTTGTTCCCTCTCCCATAAACAAGTTTTCCCCAGGTTTTGGCTTACACACATCCAGAGGTTCACCACCATGTGGGGTTCACAAGCTCTGCCCTGTGATCCTGACATTCACTTCCACAGCTCCTGAGCTGGACTTGTGTTGTGGAAGTAAAATCCCAGCTGGGTTTGGACAGATACATTTACACCCTTACCTGCTGAAGGAGGGGATGGTTAACATTGGCTGGCTGGACAATGTCAGGTGGTTCTCACACAGACATACCCCTTCCCTCTCACAAATGGCCCATCACAGGAAATTGGATTGACCTCCACTTTATTTATAGTCACCATCTCTTGCTCTGCCTTGTCAGAGACTGATGACTGCTCCCAGTGCTTGCCATCCACCCGGACCTCAAGGAATACTGTAAGGCTCTTTGGAGAGATGCAATCACAGAGCTGTGGGCAGTTGGCCAGATTAATTCCTGATTACAGTGTAGAATATATGGCCAGTGATTTCTCAAATCCCACAATCAGCTTCTTTTAGGCAGCCATAAAATATAATACTGCTCATATAATGACTAAAATCCATCCACAACACCAGGAGGATTTAGTCCCTTCTCCTAGGGTTGGCTCTCCATTCCATTGACCTTCCTCACACTCCTTTGTGTTGAAATCCCTCTCTTTACACCCACGGGATCCACATGCAGCATTCAGGATGAAAACTTCCAAGCTCTCTATAAACATAATGGAAACACTCTCCTGATTTTGAAAGCCAGGGTAAATCCAGGGTTTTCTGGCACATTTTTCCGCTGTCTCTTGCCGACTTTGTCACACTTTGTGGGCTTGCTTATATTGAGCAATTAATTGGTCGAGGCAGGATTGCCTGGGAAAAGTCAAGTGAGAAATGCCTTTCATAGAACATCAAGCTGGATTCAGTATTCAGAATCACAGGAGAAGTGCTGTTACAGGACATATTTCCATGGTAAGCCAAGAGAAAAAAAAAGTGATGAACACTGAAGTGAACTGGTTTATACTGGCCAGCTCTGGTGGCGGGACATCCCCGCCAGAACCTGAAATGTCACTGCTACGGCCACCTCTGCAACCTGCTCTGTGCTGTTGGACCCCTCAAAGTCCTGAAGGAGTTGAAGCCCTAAAATCCCCCTTGATGACCTGTCCTAGGGGCTGCCTTTAGCGAGCAGACCTGTTCCCAAAGGATTACACCCCGGATCTTTCCCGAATGTATCTCAACCCAGCAGCTCCCCAGTTCAGGAGCTGTTACTGCTCTGAGCAGCCCATGGTTCTCTCACAGGAGGTCTCCCCCAAACTGTGGCTGCCCAAAGCCCCTCTCAGCATGCTGGCACTGCTCCACATCCCCACTGCAGCTGTGGTGGCACCCTGCCCGCTCACAGGTGTCACGCCCGTGTCCCCAGCCCCTGCTGCCAGCCTGTCACCGGGGCAGGGCTCCCTTTGTGGTCCCTCCAGGGGGTGTGCATTCCATGCCAGTGGCAAGAGAGGCTTTCTGATGCCTCTCCTTCCATCTCTGCCCCTCTCTCAGCACGCAGGATGCTCGCACGCAGGAGGAAGCATATGTGTGGTTTGGAGGGAAGCAGCATGGCACCGCTTTTGGACGCCTCCCTCGCCCGACACCTTTCCTACCTTTCTGTTGCCCTGTTTTTTGCTAAGCCTTCTGTTTTAACCTTGGAGTCGGAGAATTTCACACAGTTTTATGTAGACAATAGCTGATGTTTATTTAACCGTATTTTCTGTTTTTCATTCCTTTTGTGATAAGCGAAAGTTTGATGAGCATCTTTTTTCTCCAGTGGGATTGAGGAGGAAGTGACATGTCGTCCAATCCCTTGTGGAGTTGAGAATGTTATAAAATATGTCAAATGAGAATAAACTCTCTCTTTTCCCTCCTTTCTGCTGAATGTAGCAGGTGTGAGCGTGTCCTTATTGTGCTTTCACAGGCACACCTCTCCTGTCCTTTTATTCCTGTTTGTGGTGGAAAGCAAAACCTCGCTGCAAGCCTGGCTTATTTTTAGAAGGCTGCACAGCCAGAGACACCCTTTCACTAGCCAAAGCAAGAGGACACCAAATGGTCCTGACCTTTCTCTCCAAGGCCCCATGTGGGGCCCATGCACTGAGCAGAGTGCAGGGTGGAAGCAGGGAAGGAAGGAATTGTGTGTGCTTGCTTGGCCGACTGCCCTCGCCTGGGGCTTGGGTTTATATAAAGAAGATGAGGACATTGCACAGGGATGAAGGTTTGTTGGCCATCACAGGGCTCAGAAGCTCCACTGACAAGGTCATGGGCTTGAAAACGCTTTCAAAAACCTCCCCAGCAGATCTCTTGGAAATGCTTCTCCTCATCTCTCCCAGGTGCTGAACATGCACAGTGACTTTACCTAGAGCCTGTGATTTTTTCCCTGTGTTCTTATGACACCACAGGGCTGCAGCAGGGGCTTGATGCACTTCCTCATGCATCTGAGCCACTATTTAAAAAATAAAAAAAGCAAAATAGCAAGGGGTTGATCCCTGCTTGGAGACAGGAGTCCTGGATTTGCTCTGCCTGGTGTAGACCCTCAGATGTCTTTCCCTTTGTTTAAACCCAGTCTCATCAGGCTTGGTGCTGTCACCATTTCCCTGAGAAGCCTGTTCCAGTGTCTGACCACCCTCTAGATGAAGAACCTTTCCTTAATATCCAACCTAAACCTCCCCTGACACAGCTCCAGCCATTCCTTCAGATCCTGTCACTGTCAGAGAAGAGATCAGTGCCTGCCCCTCCTTCTCTCCTCAAGAGGAAGCTGTAGACCGTGATGACGTCAGGTCTGGTCCCTGCTTTTGCAATGGATTTTGGAAATGAACCACCTGCCATGCCTTGGGCTCACAGCTGTACCGTGGCACGTTTTTAGTTAGAATGGCACTTCCTGCACACGGAGCAGGGTCCTGCAGCGCTCGCTGCTGCACCAGCATTGAACAAGGGAAACTCTGGCTCCACCAACCTTGCAAGATGACTCTAAGACAGAAGCGAGCACACAAGTGCAGATGAGCAGGGTAACGAGATGCCTGCTGTGCCTTTTTCCCTGGCCCTGTAACCTCTTCACCCATCAAAGCCCAGCAGCGAACACCCAGACCACAGGCACGGCAAAGGGCTCAGACGTGTTCTGCAGTTCAGATAATTGATGAAAACAGCCCTTTCTCAGCCCCAGCCCTGGCTTGGATGTGACAGCCACGCCAAGGAGGCCTTTAACGTGCCTGGAACTGCTGCAGACAATGGGGAGGCCGAATTCCCGGGAGGGCAGCAGGAGAAGAGGAGGAGTTGCTGCTTCATGACCCATCAGCTCTCCAGAGCATAAGGATGCCTTTGTTTGCTTCTCCTTCAGCCTCCTGTTACCCAGAGTGGGAGAGGCAGGAGACGGCAGAAACCTGGGATTTTCAAACATTTTCTGAGTCAGATGCAGTGGGAGAGGGGGAGGAAAGCGTTCCCACACCCCGCCGGGCTGAAACAAACAGGCAGCGCCTGCCTTGGCCCGGAGCAGCCACCTCCCCTGACAAACACCAGCTCCCGTGCAAACCCTGAGGGATTTGGGGGTCTGCTTGGTCATCTCCCCCAAAATCCATCAGGCAGCACCTTGCCTGGAGGCAGCATCACCCACAGCCTCGTGTTAGGGGGCATGGTGATGGGGGGCTGGAAGTTTTCCTCCTGGCAGCCAGGGATGTGCAAAACGCTTGGTTTCCACCTGCCCAGGCACAGCCTACCCCAACCCTGAGCTCAGGGTGTCTCCTCATCACACTGTCCCTTCCCCAGCTGGAAAAGTTTTCCAGCCCCAGGATTTGCTCTGAGAGAGACTCCCCAGTAGGTTTACTCAGAGATTGTCAACTTGGGGATTTTTTCCTCCCCAAATTATTTCAGATAGAAGTTCTAAGGTACAGCATCTGCCCCTCCCTGCTTTTCCTCCTGTGCCGTTGTTGTACGGGACTGGAATTACCTGAAGGTTGGGTTTCCATCCAAACACCAGGGCGAAGAAGGCAGAAATGCCATTTATTATCTCCAATTGATTTTATTTATCAGGTATAAAGGAGCAACTGGAAGCCAAACAGACATGTGGGCAAATATGTTCAAAGGGGCTGCTATCATTTAATGGGTGAAGTGATAAGGAGCTTTAGCATGAGGTGATGCTGGCAGAGAACTCCAGGACTTTTCCCAGGCCAGAAGGAAAAGCTGAGGACAACTGCACTGACTTTGGCTCAACCCAGTCAAATATTGCGACGATTGTTTTTAACTTGCAGTCAGCTTGAAGGCAGCAAAAGCAGCTCCAAACCTGAAGGAAAGGATCACATGCCTGAAATCTTGCCTGATTTTTTTTCCAACTATATCATCTAGTCTAATAAAAGACAATAACTCCTCCTCCCAACCTTGCCTTGCTCAGAGCCTGAAAACACCAGAGCTCCAACAATTCTCCTGTAACAAAGGGAATGAGTCATTCATCAAAGCATGCATTTGGGAAAAAAAAATACTTCTGCATATTCATTTATTCTGCTATTTAGCTAAAAAGATCTGGTTTACCTGTAGAAAATTATATTAAAAAATAATTTAAAAAATCAATGAAAACCCCCAAAAAACCTAATCAATGGCTCTTGAAATTCAAAGTCTGGGGGCAAATGGCTGAAAGATATTTTTGGGCACGAATAACATAATTTTCCAGGCATAAGCAGAATAGTGGGAACAAAGGACTTGCCGAAGGATTGCAGCTAGACCAAGCTCTGGGGAAATCATTTCAGCAGACAGATGGATGGAAGGACACCCAAATGTCAGGAAATGGCACCCAAAGCCTGACAGTATCCAGATTTCCTGAGCACGCTGGGCAATGAGGAAGCTGCTGCCATTTCATACCGCAAATACGGATTGTCTGCCTACAAAAAAAGAAAGCCACGTGGCTTGAGACATTTTCTGGAGTGACAGAGACGTGGTGACCACAAGGTGGGCACGTTGTCAGCTGCAGGGGTTTAACAACACTCCAAAACCCCTTTTTAAAATGGCCTTTAGTCTGCAAGGCAAGCAGAATCTCTGGCTTCAAAGATATTTCCCTGGATCTTCATAAAGATTTTTTGTTTTTTAAAGTGGGATCTGTGCTGATTTGTACCTCTAAACACCAGGAGGTGCTCCCAGGGCCAGCAGAGCCTGAAATTGCAGCAGTACAGAACATCCCTCCTCCAAGCTGAGCCTGCTGCTGTCTGAACAAGGTGTCTTTGCCCCAGCACCTGAAGAATAGTGGAGTTTTGGTAGCTTCAGTGAATCTTAATTGCACCCATCCAAAAGTAGTGACCTCAGCCCTGCCAGCCATAAAACACTGCTCACTGCTTGGGCTTAATGGTGTGTGGCCTGCCAAGGAATCTTTTTTCTCTCCCTTTCAGAGACAATCTGTGGGAATTTATTGGCTTTTTAAAGCTGTCTGATCTTTCACTGAAGGAAACTAATGGAATATCAATGACACCAGGTATTTGTCACAAGTATCATTTATGGAGGAAATATGGGCCTGGCTCAGGAGGGCTCTCCTGCACGTGGTTAACCAATTCCACACACAGGTCCAGGCAGCAGCTGGGATCAAACCCAGGCTTCGCTCAGGCTGCAGGCTTATCAGCCACTACCAAACACAGGAAAGCAAAGAGCATTCCTAATTCAGCTGACTAATTCAATTTAAAACCCCGATGAGGACAAGGCAGCTTGAATTTTCATGGGAGCTTTAATTTAGGACGACACCTTTGCAGCTGGAAGGAAGAGCCTTTGGTTGATTTTAAGCACCTTTTCAAAATAATAGGTTAAAAAAAATAATTTTAAAAAGATGAAAACATTCCTTTTCCCATTTTTTTATTGGCATCTCCGTTTTTTTCCGGCTCTGGCTTTTCACTGAGCTACACCTTATTCAGGGAAAGGTCTGCTCTTTTTTCATCTCTTTTCCTGACAGGTTAAGAGTTACCCAAAAGAAAATGATGTCTCAGAAGTGTTGTGATAGATGTGAGGCTTCAGTTTTTAACAGGAAAAAAAAGCTTTATATACAGGCTGCACCCTTATGGGGTCATCTAACCCTTGTGGAGGACTCAAGCCTGCTGTGCTGAGGTTTTACCCCACAGGGCAGCATCAGAGCCATGATCCTGTCCCCAAAACTGAGATGTGCAAACATTCCGTGCTCAAACTCTGTTTTTTGGGACACAAATCTGCTTTCAGGTTTTCTACCCAGCCTTAAATCCAGTTTGGGTTCTCAAGAGCCTGCTAAGGACCGCGCCCAGTGGTGAGTCTTTTTCTGCAACATGGTGGAAAAACTGCTCTTAAAAACATGAAATGTGCCAAAAAGGAACGAGCAACATGGCTCAATACTCAAATTTTTTGGAACGGGTTTTGAATAACAGAGGGGATGGTGGCAAGGGGGAAAAAAAGGCCACTTTTGTGCTCAAAGACTGGAGAAATGTTTAAGCCACCCGAAGCTTCGTGTTAAATTAGTGCAAAACACGGTGATTCGCTGCAGGGTTTGAATTTCAGCTACTGCAAACCCCTCTCAGGGGAGAAGTGACAGGGAAAGCGCAGGTCCAGGGTCTGAAAACAGTGAATAAATTAAGCCCGGGGTGCTTTAGCCCCAGGAGTGTGTCAGGAGAAGCCTCCGTGGCACGGCGGAGGGAATTTCCCGCAGAGCTTTGACAGCACAATTAGCAGCGGGCTTGATGGGGCAGGGAACGGGAGCGGGAGCGAGCGCAGCCGGGGGGGTCTCGATGGGCCACCGAGCTGCAGAAGCTTCTGGTGCCTATATTCTCTCAAACCACGGTGCTCTGTGCCCCAAATCCAACCCCCGGGCTCGCATCCACCCGCATCCTGCGGGGAACTGCCCCTGCCTTGCTCCGTGAGCTCCCGGGGCTCGTCCGCCTCCAGGGGAAACGGGGCAGTGGTGGGAGCAGGGATGGCCCAACACCTCCTCTGGTCCTTCTCAGAAATGGGCCGGAGACCCAAATTAGGTTGAAAAGAGGGCTCAAAATGTAATTTTTTTTTTCCAAAGGCTGTGACCGCGTTTGGTGGGTTTTGTGGAGCGGTGCCTAAACCCGAGCCCAGCAGTGCTGCAGGTTCGCACCGCAGCTGTCTGCGGGTCTGTCTGCAGAACGTGCTGGCAGCTCCTGGAACGCAGAGCAAGACAGAGGGAGGAAGAGCGAGAGCAAGAGGGAGACGTGCTGCAGATACTTGCACACCAGAACATCACATGAACGTGTTTAGTATTTTTCCAGAGGAAAATATCATCCAAGAGGCATAATTATATCTTAGGTTCCCCTTTTTTTCTTTTTTTTTTTAAGCAGGGCTTTTTAAGCAGTTGTTTTGTTTCATTCTTCTCCTTTTTCTATTTTCGAATTACAGCGTTTGCAGAAACAGGAGGAGGATGACAGCTAACACAAGAGAGAAGCCATGGGTGCCTGAGAGGGAGAGAGATGCTGCTGTTCCTTGCCAGCCCTCGAAGTGTTCAAGGCCAGGCTGGATGAGGCTCTGGGCAATCTGGTCTCCTGGAAGGTGTCCCTGCTCATGGCGGGGGGGTTGGGATGACATGATCTTTAAGGTTCCTTCAAACCTAAATTGTTCTAGGATTCTGTGACTCAAAAGCAGCTAAATTTAGGCTTTATTCTGCAAGCTGACTCCCCCATGGTAACTCACAAAGTGATTCTTGCTTGATGATCTCCCCAAGGACAAGACCTTGGGAAGAGAGAACCTCTTTGAGTTCCCACCATCCCAACACGCCCAGAGCTCAAATTTCCCTGGGAACATCCATGAGAAGGTGGCTGAAGCAGCTGTGAGAAGCTGGATATTTTGTACACCTCCATCCTGACAGGTGAGATGCTCACCCCCAGCCACCACGGGTGATGCTCACGCTCTTGCCAGTCATCACTTGGAATCATTCCGTGCTGCTCCACTGGCTCAGGGCCACAGCTGGATGCCAGGGGAGCTGGGAACACAGCACGTTTTCACAAACAGAAGCACCCAAAGGCATTTAAGATAGCAAACTCACTCCTTCTAGGCTGTCACCACAGTAACAGGGGGCCTCCCAAAAATAATCAACAATATGATTCTGAGCCGCTCACCTGTCATCTTGGAATTAGCAGCTGCTCAACATTTTGGCTGAGAAATGAAACATCCAGCAGGAACTGGTAGTGGGTGTTTCAGACGGGAGTTTTACATGAGGCACCTTGTCCTTGGTCACCTGTGGGGACCTGAGGCAGTGGAGGAGAGATCCCTTCCTGACACCAGGGTGGTTTCTGTCCTGAAGCATGAGAACCATGAGAGCTCTTATGGATCATAAAGTCACTGAGATATAAAAACCTCTATTTACTCTTGGAGATCCCAGCTCTAGCCATTGCCTCCTGTGGAACTGACACCTTCCAAGGAGGGATTTCTCACTGTTTACTCTCTAGGCATGGAGAGAGTGAGGTTTCCAGTGATGTTTTTATTGCTCAGCTAACAGTGTTAACCTCTTCAGTGAGGATGTGCACCCATCTAGCAATTGTCATTGACTGAAATTAGCTTTGCACTTCAGGATTTGTCAAGTTGTAATTGTTCTAAGTGCTTTACTGACTGCAAAGTGACAGTCCTGACATAGCTAATGCCACGACGCTTTGACCTCAAAGCACTATGAGCAGACCCCTTGGTCCCTTCCTCTCCCCAGGATTTGCATCTCCTAAGATGCATGTCACAATCTTTTATTTTCTTTTTTTTTTTTTTTTAGCAGGATATTTCTTTTGTACATGTTCTGAGGAATTCAAGCTGCGCGTGGATCACGTTTTCAAAATCTCTTCTATATTTACAGGGCTCAGAAGCCCCTTTTTATGTCTACACTTATTTACTTCACCAAGCATCAGGGTTGGGAGTGGAGAACACAGGACTGTGTACTTCAGGTCTCACAATAAAATCAGGTGAAACAGGGCACAAATAATTTGCAGGGCTGCAGCAAGGACAGGGACAAAGACAGGATCTTCTCCTGCTGTTCTGTAGAGGAGAAAGAGCCCAAAGAGGGCAGTGGTTTGGGGCCCAGTCCTAGCTGGACTGAGGGCTGAAAGGGCAAGAGGCCAGTTGGTCCAGAAAATATTCAGTAGAATCAGATCTCCTGGTCCTTCCTGTACAGGCGCCTTGTGCCATCACATAGGATGGTGCTCAGCACTTGGAGAAGCCACCAGAACAAAATCCCACTGATCTTAGCTCAGAAGGTGTTTAGTCCTATTCCTAAATCCCCGACAGTGAAAATTGCTGGGAGATCCCAGCCCAGAAACCCAGCAAAGAGGTGCTGGTTCCTGGTGCGAGGGCAGCCGTTCTCCAAGTGGCTCCTCTGGGATGTGACACTGCTGAAGCTTACCTGGCTGATGAGCATTTGCGATTAATTAAACCCCCACTGCCCTCCAGTTTTCCTTACAAATGCCCCATTAGGATCCAAGCAACAGCCACAGTCAAGAATGCAAAAGACAATTATGCACTGGAATTTAAACAAACCATTAATTACCAAGATGCTCTGGCAGATGATGGCTCCAACAATGCTTATTACAAGAACCTTCATCAAGTTATCTGCTCTTTCATGTGAGCAGGGGTAAGGCTCTCCACTGAGATGGGAAAAATAATTAAAAACCATACAACAAGATGTTTTATTAATGACACGCACATCTCCATGGCTGTAAGAAAATTGGGCAATCTGTTCCTACACCACAGCTCTCCATCAAGGGTTTGTGTTTGCCATCACTTTAATAGTGGCTTGCTAAAGTGCTGTCTAGTTCCCTTGGCTTAAAGGAGCAGAGGACATAGGGAGGAATGAATGGCACCCATTGAAGGGCAGATCTACGGCACAAAGTGGAAGAGAAAAAAAGCCTTGCAAAGAGAGTCCCTGCTTAACTCATTGGTTGTTAAAGAAGGGGTTCAGCAATGCAAAACAAAACTCAAAGTGCTTGAAAAAACTATCTTTAGGAAAAATACTTCCTCAAACAAAAACACCCACCTTGGTTTCCCTCTACAAATCTAGATCTGATCTCAGCTGATCCGGTGTCAAAGCACTGGGAGCAGAAGCAGATCCATCAGGGGGTTTGCAAGGTTTGCTGAACATGAGTTCAGTGATGGGCCCGCAGAGCACAGCCCTGGGACATGAAACTCCTTTCCATTGCCCTTCATAGAAAGCATGAGGTTGACGTGCCTGAAAATTGAAGCCCTCTCTTGACGTCTGACCAATCCCCCAACAGGACGAGCTTTTCCAGCCCGCTCTGTCAGCTCAGCCCAGCGCTGCCTGAGGACTGCACACAGGAGCATCCGCTCCTCCCGCCCTGGGGCGGGCACCATCGGCCTGGGAACCACCAAGGGCATGACTCACCACGGTGCTGAGCACCTTCCCTCTTCCCACCGAGCTCTAATTTACTTAATCACCGCAGATTAAAGCGTGTCTAATTAAGGACAGGCGTTAGATCTGATGGGGACCCGGCTCTTTTCCTGTTCACACACCACGGGGCTGGGCAAGCCCAGTGTCCCTGTCCCGGTTTCAGGCTTTCAAATGGAAGCGTTTTGTTCCTTTTCCAATGGAAGTTCGAAGTGTACATTTCATCTAAAAGAAGAGGGTGTAGAAGAACCTATAAAAAATACTTTAGATCCCAAAAATATTTCAGAGGAAACCTTCTTGCTCTGTCACAGGTATTTACATGCATGGGCTGGGTTCTAGCAGGGATGCAGAAGTTTAGACTGGGCTGAAGAAAGAACAAAATATTGTAGTGAGGGATACAGAAGGAAGCTCACTGGCCACAGGCTCAGTGCCCAGTGTAACCACAGCTCTGCATGGAGACAAGAAAGGACCAGGACCTTCTCTGCAGGGGCTGCTTTGCTCTGCTAACCTGATCTTTAGTGCAGGCACAGCCTCAAGGGTTGTGGCACTGAAATCAGTCCTGCCTCTTCCACGTATTGCTGGGTAGCCCTGAGTGAGTCACTCAGCCTCACTCAGATGCACACTGCACGGCTAGGGAGGTGTGGATACTCCTTTTTACTCCATGGATACTCCATCGTTTGGTGGATAGAATTGTCAGGTCTCTGTCATGGCATCCATTGGCTACGAGGTGTGGACACATTTGTGACACTGGAATAAATAACAATAGCAATATTTGGCTTTTCTAAGATACTTAGCACAAGCAGATCTTGAAGTGCCTTCTAAAAGGTGTGCAATTTCATTATTCTTGGTTGGTAAATGGGACCTTAGCCCTGGCAGGAGTGTCTAGAGGCTGCCACAGCGCCTTTCATTCATGTCGTCTTTGAAATTCAGTCAGCAACTGAGTTGCCTCCCGCTCACCCACTGGTGGTTCCTGACTCTCATTCATCAGGGTACATTCACAGACGTCTCCCTGACCTCCAGCAGAGCCATGTGCCTGCTTAGGTTACAAACAGGCTTCAGAAGGCATCTGCTGGGTTGGTTCACAGCAGAAGCTCAAGTTTCGCTTCCCAAAATGATGAAACCCTTGTTTAACACTTGCTTAGTTGGATGGAGCCATGAAGTTACTCAACCCTGCCAAGGTTTCGCTGTGAGAAAAGACCAAATAGTTGAGGACTAGGGCTTTTCTTTGATATTTAAATAATTCCAACAGAAGAAGCACTTGCCTGACGCTGAGATGAACCGGGGTGTGCCCAGGAGTGTGCAGCACAGTGAGCACCACAGCTGCCCACCCCAACACTGTCATCGTGCGGCCAACGCCGCGTTGGCGACCTGCAAAGGGTCTCCCATTGCAATAGGTCACAACATGAGGTGCCAAGGGCTTCCCACGGGTCTCGCAGCTCCCTCCCAGCACAGGTGGGGTTTGTAGCAGGCAGAACAACCAGCAGTGTCATCCTTCTAGTCAGAGAAGAGATGGGTGCAAGGTCAGGCTGGTGAAGAGGGTGCTGCGAGCACCGTCTGTGCTGCCAACACAGCGATGCCGAGGGAGGGAGGAGCGGTCTGTTAGCCAGGGAGAACACGAGCCCGAGGCCAAAAGAAGGGGTATCCACCCAAGGAAAGCAGGAACTCTCTCCCCTAGAAGACCCTGCAGGCTCACAGCCACCAGCAGCTGGGGATGTGGATGATGCAGACACCTGGTGCCAGCAGTGCCCTGAGCTGTGCACACACAGGGGTCACCACGGGTGCAGTGGGGACATTTGGGGTCACCACGGGTGCAGTGGGGACATTCAGGTGTCCCCAAAGCCCATCATCCCACCCGTGCCATGGAGAGGCCCCGGATCTGTGGGTGCCTCACTGGGATGTCGAACCCACATCCTTTCGGAGCAGAGAAGGGAACAGCAGGCAGCACATGTCTGCATGTGACCTGAGTGACACGAGGCTGCAGGCACAAATTACACACTTTACAAGTGACATTTGCTGTCATGGGGGGGGAGGTTAGAATGAGGCTGTTTAAAATTCAACTAAATTCTGCCCAGAAACAGGGCAGTACGTGGTCTTCTTTTCTTTTTCGCCCTCCAGGGTAACACTGTGATGTTTCTAGCAAGGAAGTCCCTCTCCTGCTCACAGATTTGGCAGTGGGTTTTGCCTCAGGGTGGGATTCACATGTTCCATGGGAACATCTGGCTGCTTTGCAAGCTCCAGGCCAGAATCCCTGTCAGTAAGTACCACAGGAGCTGATTTACACCATCAGAGGTCTGAGTTAGACAAGGAAGAGCTACAAGACTCAGGAGATGCTCAGCAACATCCTACAGCCCCACTGCACAGATGGAGAAACTGAGGCACAGCAACTCCATGTTCCACCAGGAGAACTTACAGAAGGACCAGGACCTCTGCAGTGCAATCCTGTCCTTTGAGAAAGTCCTTTTTTCTTCCCTAGAAATGGTGAAAAAGAACTGAACATTTTTTCTGAATTCACAGCTCCAATCCATCTTCCAGATAATGCAAGACATGAAAGTAAAATGAATTATTGGTCTCCTTCTCTCCGTGTTCTCAGCAAATCCTAACAGCATTACCATGACTACATCCATTGGATATTCTCTCTCCTGTTTTCTGGTCTTTCTGACTCTCTTTGGACACACACACCTTGATATGCTGTTAAACTCTCCCACCCACGAGTTGCTCACACGTAGCTTGGCTCTGATTTGTCATGAGTGGCTGTACCACGATGATGCTATTAAGTCAGTTATCTCATAACACCAAATTACTTAATAATTTGCTCCATTTGTCCTCATTGATGGAAACAATGTGCTCAACCATATCTTATCTCAGTTCTCAAGGATTTTAAGCAGTCCGTCAAAGCCTTGAGCAGCTCCAGCTCCTCATTTTATCAGTGGGAAGATCAGACTATGTGACTCAGTGCAGTGCTGAAGGATCCTTCAATCTGCAGAAAGGAAGCAGGACATAAACTGAGCTGGGCATATTCAGATGAGACAATTACCAGTCACAGGGAATATCTATCAGAGGAATTGGTGGTCTGTCTATGTCCTGAAGATGCAGTTCTTCTGATTAATGCCTGTATACACAGGAAAATGCCAACACTGACTCTTGTCCTGCTGTGCACATTTAGACTCTGGAGAGATCTAGGCTATGTGCCCAGGAGAGCCAAGGGGTTATTCTTATCTTCCTAGGGGAGACTTCTAAAATTGGGCAGATGAATCGTGCCCTTGTAGTGCACATTTCCTACCACCTGTGGTAAAAGGAGCTGGGAGTGGCCACGTTAGATATAATTATATTATAAATGCCTAGTTAGGAGAGATGAACTCCAGTTTTGGTGCTCAGCTCCGTTTCCAAACTGAGCGCCCAGTGCTCTTTGGATGTGTTGGGTATCTGCACACATATCTGCTGGCTGGCACGATGAAAGACCTGTGGAGACTTCACCTCTCTGGAATTTGATGTCATCCAGACTTGGGCCTCCTTTAAATCCTTTGTTGTGTCTGCCACTGCAGATGCCAGAGGTATCCATGGTGTGTGCTGGCCGGGACAGGCTGGAGCATCTCACAAATTAAAATATGCCAGTGCTCAGAAAGCTGAGTCCCTCCTGATGCAGCCAGCAGTGCTGTTCTTCTGGCCAAAGGAACCACTCCCTGGGGTCCATGGACAGGACCGACAGGCACCCACTGCTCACTGGACACCATCCTGCAGAGGCTGCAGTTCAGCTGTGTCCCCATCTCCGACCTCTACCCTTCATATCATGCAGGGAGCTCAGCTCTGCTAACACATCACTACCTCACACCCCTGGAGGGTCCTGGGGGTATCTTGCCCAGCTTTCAGCAGCTGCTCCAAGAGGGAGGGAGCCTGTAGGCCTGCATCATTTCCTGCCAGATTTGTGTGGATGCCACAGATTCTCACAGCATCCCAAAAAACCCCCGTACACCTCCATTCAGAGAAGTGAACAGTGGCCTGTGTGTTTTCCAGGAACACAAGCATTACTCAAGAATGCATTGCTGGATACATTGCACAAATACAGAGGTGAGTTTTTGTGGTGTGTGTACACAAATGCTCAGACTCAAAGACTTTGTTTCTGGCCATAAAATTTCTAAATGATCCTTACCTATTGCCCAGGATGTTTGCTTTGCTCAGCTCATTAGTGTAGGCAAGACGCTTTTCCTGTGCTTTATCACAGGATCTCAAAGGGCAAACCATTTATATGAATACCAATGTTTATTCTATCAAGGGGAACACACAGTGAAGTTAAAATACAGTCAAACAAGATGCACTAGGACAGAAAACCACAAGCTGCGTTTCATGCATGGCCATAAACAAGCTCAGCTTATCAGAAAAACAGGTCCAAATGTGTCAGGAGGCAGAGAAAGCTCTTGATTACACAGCGTCGAGCCCGTGGCCAATGTGACTGTTGGCCTCTTTTCAGAGGAGCAAGTTATAATCCATGTTGGCATGTGTGAAATAAGGAATTGGCGGCCCTCATTAAGAAAGAAAAGAAACGGAAAACCGTGAAAAGGAAAGTAGCTTTACCAGTATTTCCAGTGGTGAATCATTGGCATTCAGGGCTGTGGCTTGGTTAGGGCGAGAAGGTTTCTAATTTGGGTGCCCAAAACTGACAAATCCTGCTAGGGAATAATGCTGCCCCTCTTCCCCTTGAAGCAGAGAGGCAGGAGGGTTAGAGCTCTGCCACTGCTGCAAGGGATTCCTTTTCTGCACTCTTCCCAGGAAAGCTATGCCCCTTTCAAGCTCCCACTCCATGCTGGCCAGATCCAGCACTCTGTTCCCAGCCCCACGGGCTGCCTTCAGCCCTGTCCACAAAGGCTGCTCTAAAGATGTTCAACCCCTCCTCTCCCAGGAGAGAGGGAAAATCCTGGTTCCTTGAAAACCAACATCAATGTTCTCAGAGACTGCAGGGAAAGATCAAGACGGCTTTAATGTTTTTGCCATCTTCCTAAGTCTGAGCTCTTACTGGGAGCAGACTGGGAGCAAACTCTGGTCCCTCTCACCAACAGTGCTTTCCCTATAAAAATAGGAGTTCCCAACAGAAGAAGTTTTCCCTAATTGTTCCTGGCAGGCGTTTCACCGTCAGCCTCTCCGTGGGCAAACCTGCTACTGGTCCCTCCACTAAAACCACAGCAAACAAGGTCTGGAGAACAAAACTTGAGATGACAGGGAGAGCCTTAAATAAAAAGGAAGGAAGAACAAAACCTACAGCAGGCACATAATCAAGTGAACCAAAGGGCTTGTCCAAGCTACCAACAGCTGGGTGACAAATCTGCCTGTCTGGGATGCAAGAGCAGAAAAAGTGGCTCAGCAAACCATGCAGGGGCTGAAAGTCAGCACCCTACGATGAATCACTGGGGCCAGGACTTGAATTTTGGGTGTCTGGGAGTGAAGAGGACAACCCAGTGCTGCCTGGAGCACTCAGTTCTCCAGGGAGATGCCTGTCTCCCAGCTGGTCCAGCACTAGAGGGTAACAGTGAGTCAGGCTGCGGGGCCAGTTGTTGGCATAGGTCGTGTTGATGGTGATGGAGGGGTCGGAAGTGGTGATTCCAGGGAGGTCAGAGCAGGCAGGAGCAAATGAAGGGGCTGGTTGCACTCCCCTCGTTGTCCTTCCTGTGGGGCACTTGTGGGGCTGGGCTGCCCCAAGGACAGAGCAGTGGGGGTGCTGGGAGAGCCCTCTGTGCACTGGTGGGAGAGGAAATGAGGTGGCATCAGAAATGGGTCACTGGGCATTGAGGGAGCGCGGGGCCGTGGGGCGGGAGCCCAGGGAAGGGGATAAGGAGCCTGGTGGAAGGTGCTTTCTGCCCTCACAGGATGGTTTTGAGCCAAGGGCCAACTCACTGCTCTGCTTCTGCACTCAGAGCAGGAGATGCACCCACTGAGCTCCACGTTTTACTCTCAAAGCCCTGGTTGCTTATCTTCAGCAGCCAAAGTGCTTTTGAACACATAACACAACCAAAGCCCAGCGTAAGGTGCAGACACACAGCTGATGCTTCAGTTCAGGACCTCATCTTCTGGACGTGGACAAGCCCAGCCCTGGCAGCCACCTGAGCTGCCTTTGATGGCGGGAGCCAGACCTGTGCCTGTGTCTGTTGGCATTGAGCCTGGGACCTCGTGTATATGCAGAGCACCGAGCAGAGCAGCTCTTCTTAAACAGTGCCTGTATTCCCAGAGGGGCTGTGCCCAGTCACACATCACTTGGTAAAGTTGTAGTGAATTATTTTCCCTTTAAAGCTTCAATATTTTTTGAATCTTTAATCAAAATTGTAAAGCCTAAGAGCAGGTTCTCTAGCAATTGAAGTTAGGTGTCTAGTGGGTAGAAAAGACCAGCAGTCAGGACTCCTGGGTCCCATTTTCAAATCTCCCACTGACTCTTTGAGTGACCTTGAAGAAGTCAATTAATTTCTGTGTCATTTTCCAGACAGGTAAAAATGAGGAAATAATTCTTCCCCAGTTCACTGGGGGATTTTGAGTGTTAATTGTTTGCAGGGCACTCTTCTCTCCCCAGATGAGAAGTAAAGTAAAGGCTGCAGGAAGGCTGCAGGTTGGCATGGCAAGCCATGAACACTTCAGGAGCACGCTGCAGTGCTCAGAGAGCACATCTGCCTTTGCTGAAAGGAGGGGGAATCTCCATCCCATGCTCTGTAGACATGGATAGGAACCTTCCAGCACTGCACCTGGGGTCCAGCTCTCCCCACCAGCTGCCCCAAGGCTGCCCTGCCCCAGCCTCTCAGCAGCTCTGGAGGCTGCTGTCTCCTTGCAGTCGTGTTATGGAGGCAGAGGCAGTGAGAAGGAACCAGCTGTCTCCATCCAGAGCCTCTCACACGTGTCCATCTCTCATCCCCCCAGGCTCCCAGCCTTGGCACGTTCGCTGATCCTCACCAATGGCATGCTGATACCTCACCAACGGGGATGCATCACCAGCTGGCAGGCTCTCAGCAACCAACCACGGCTATGAATTCCCATCTGGGCTATCAGCTGCTTTGTAGAGCCTACCAAAAAATCCTTTGACGACTTGGCTTTGTTCTAAGATGGAATATTTTCACATCTAGAATGAGGTGATCCTTTCCCTGGGGTGCTCTGTTGAGCCCAGCAGAGCTGTGTCAGGCCACACCAGGCTGCCCTGGGGTGGGAATGGCTCCTGTAGGGAAGGATCTCTGAGTTTATAAATGTGGAAGTTTATTTTTGCCTTGAAGGGAGGCTTGTCACTGCCCTGTCTGCAGAGCTGATCACTGCACAGGTTTCCCCGGGCAGGAGAGAGGACGAGGAGCTGCCACCCAGGAACCCCATCCAAATTAACCTACTTACCAGGCTGCTCTGCTGGCTGCTCCAGGAGAGGGCTGTTTGTTTGCTTTAGGCCATTTCTGTGCAAGCAGTAACCAGAGATGAGCAAAATTCGGAAAATTTCCGCTCCCATGGGAAATTTCAGCCTTTCAGAGGTGGTTTGCATCCCAAATCAGGCCAGTTCAGCAAAATTAAATTCTGGTTCAACTCACTTGGAGCAGTCGGATTCCCCCTGGTGAAAAAACGCAATCTGGAGAGACAAGGGAGGGGAGAAATGGGAGAGATTTTCTTTTACTTACAGGAAACTTCCCTTTATGAAAAATTGTATTTTTTCACTTGTTCCAGTCCCAAACTGCTCCAGAGCTAATGCCAGGAATTCCCTCATCTATTTATACTGTTTTGCTGTCTGGGTCTTGTTGTACCTGGCATTTGCTGTGACATATGACTGTGCTACAAATAATACCAGGAACATTTACCTTGTGGAAGTATCATGGAGGGAAGGCATCCAAGGGCCCTTTCTCAGCCTGCTGTCAAAAACCTGCAGGGATCATCCCAGGCCCCCCAGCCCTGCCAGCAAGGGTCTAAAGCCCTGTGGATTTTAGAGCCCTGCAGCTGCAACGGCATGGGCGTGTTTTGGGGGGAATAAATGCTTTTTCTGGTGAAAGAAAGCAGCAACACTGTGAATTTCTGTCAGTTTTGCCGAGTGAATTCATTTAGAGTTAAAAAACATAAGTTGCTTGAGATGGATTTCACTATGAAATGTGTCTTTGTTCAGAGATTTCCTTTCGCTCTGTTTTTCTTCTTAACGTGAAAGATCCTCAAAGAGTGAACTGAAATGTTTTCTCTGGGATGGAGTGAAACTTTTTTATTAGATCAGGAACAATATAGACGTGTGTAATTATCTTTCAGCATCGCCAGCAAACCAAAACATCTCTTACTCACCTCGCTGTAATTGAAAGCGTCGTGGGACACCCTGTTAAAACTGAAGCCGCTCACAACTGGCTCAAATCCAAACAAATAACTCTTAACTGAAACTCTTGTTTTTACAAAAGGAGCCATGAAAACATTACCACGATGAAGATCTGTCAGAGCTTAACTTTGGGGGACAACTGCCAAGTGGCGCTTCTGTATGGAATCTCATCAACTCTGCTGTAATTACAAGCAAAATCAGGTCCGTGGATTGCTGTTTTCTTGGTATTAAGTTAATATCAGTGAGACAGACCAGATCTGGGATGGAGTTTGGCTGATTGCATGTACATGTCTAAATTTGAGTTCCCTTCACAGCCACAGAAATCTAGTTATGACAGCCCATGGTGTCTAGGGAACAGCTCACTAAAGTAGGTGTCCAAAACAGTTTGGCTAAACCCCACCTTGAACAAACTTATGTCACTGCTGCAGAAACAGCCCAGCTCTGATGGAGACAGAGGGTGTAGATGTGCAGGAAGGAAGACAGGTGGCTAAATACAGGCATTTCAAGCCCTGTGGGATGCCCTGGTGTATCTCACCCGGCTTCTGGTAGCCTCTAGCAGGACATGGGTCTCACACAGGTCCCATCTCCCACCTGCCAGCCTCGTGTCCGTGCTAACACGGGGCATCCAAAGCAGCACTCAGTCACTGATTCATTTCCCTGAAGCTGCATGAGGTGAAAATCATTCCCAGAGTCCCCAGGTCAGCAGGACCTGGAAACACACCATTTGGAAGGGCTCCTGGTGGGCCTGTATTTCCAAAGATGGATCATGTAGCAGCAGCCTGCAGCGTGACAGCCCTGCCCAGAATTTCAGGAGGTTGCCCAGCTGAGCAAGTCAGTCTCTTGTTACCTTACATAAGACACACAGCGAGAGGAGAAGAAATTGCTGTGGAGACTGCACAGGGCTTTCTTGGAAAGCCCCTGCATCAACTTCCAAGCTTTTGTCACCTTCTGCAGAACCACTTCCATGATTTTCCTGCTGACAAGTCACACCTCTTGCTTTATGGGGGGCAGGGCCATGCCAAACTGCCCCCAGTCTTTGCTGAGGCAGAGCTTGCTTGCCTCATGCTAGGAAGTAGATTTACACCAGTGGGATTGCACAATCACCCCAGATAAGGGGAATGTAACATGTCAGCAGTGTCCATGTCTTTATCTCTGTAGGAAAGACATACAGGAACACTCAGATCTCTGTGGCATTGATAGGAAAAATATCCTCCCCCTGCATTTCATCTGAACATGAGCAGTGAAGAGTGAGCAGCACTGTTTGACCAACAGCCCCAGTGCTGCTTATCTGCTGCTAAACCAGAGCTGGCACTGCTTTAAATCACGCATTTCCCTTTCCCTGTCATTTATAATCAATGGAGATAGTTTATGTTTATGCAGCTTCTTTCATCCTAAGGATCCCACAGTGTGTTATGAGGCATGATCCAGATGCTGCCCTCCTGTTCTGCAAGTACATTCACTCATGAGGGCATCACAGAATCATGAAATGGTTTGGGTTGGAAGAGACCTTAAAGATGATCTCATTCCAATCCCCATGGGCAGGGACACCTTCCACTACCCCAAGTTCCACTACCCTTGGTTGCTCCAAGCCCCGTCCAACCTGTCCTTGAACATTTCCAGGGATCCAGGGGCAGCCACAGCTTCTCTGGGCACCCTGTGCCAGGGCCTCCCCACCCTCACAGGGAAGAATTTCTTCCTAATACCTCACCTAAACTTGACCTCTGCCAGTTTAAAGCCATTCCCCTTCCTCCTATCACTCCATGTCCCTCTCTGGCTCTCTTGTACCTTTAGGCTTTCTGCCCTGGTGGCTTCTTTGTTCATGGATGCACTGGTCAGTGGTGGTGTCCCAAGCAATGATGGAAAGAAGCACAACCACGCCATTTATATTCCTCTGTTGAAAATACATCCTAGAGGATGGCTGGAAAGACAGACATGCCCCAGGGCAAGACACCTGTGAAAGCACGACTTCTGCAAAGGGCCATATGTGTTGACCTTTTAGGGACTAAGTTCACAGCATATCTTCTAAAGGGGGAAAATCCATGTCCAAAGGTGACTTACTGATGGGAAAATAGACTGAACAGAGGCTTGATTTTAAAATCCTGGGATGCAGTGAAAACTGGGCTGTGAATCTGAGGCTCTCTAACCAAATGTGAATACTTCAGCTGCAGATGTCCCTGAGCTTATTTGCTAGACCCCACTAGAAGACAACCAGGGGTTTTTAGGACATAACCCAATAGGGCATGTGTTGCAAATGCCTACTTTAGGATTAGGTACACTGCTGGACAGTAAAGGGAGCCCAGGACGACTATTCAGAAGTAAATGTCCATGTTGCAGATGTCTGAAGTTAAAAGAGATGAATCTCACCTTGCAGCAGCACCTGTGAGCCCGAAACTAACCGAGGGATCTAACCAGAAAACAGGAGTCCTTCTTTCATCTTGGCCAACACCTTTGTGTTCTCTGCCCTACACCTTTCAGAGAAATGGAGAAGAGGTGGCAGACAGCACTGGGCTCTTTGGACCCAGGTAAAAAGGCAGTGAAACAGGCCTTGCCAGAAAATCCTCTAGAAGTAGCCAAAAGGTTGCTTAGTTTAATTACCAAGGCCAGAAGGTGGTATAGAAATCAGCAGGGGCAGAACCAGGGATTCACACCCAGAAATAACAACCTTGATATTTAGTCCACTGAAATAAACAGAGTGGGCTGGAGATGGGATGAGAAACAATAATCTTTGAAACACAACCCATTTTTATGTTTCTTTGGAGATCATAACGAGAACTGTGGAATTACAGGATGAGATGAAAGTTTCCTGTTTAGCAAATTAAAGAGAGGTTTTGAGGCTTTCCAAGAGCTTCACCCAGCTTCAAAACAGAGTGGACCAAAACTAAGCATCACCCAGACTAACTACAGTTCTGGTCAGAAGAACAGAGCCAAGAATATTCTCTCTGAGCACCTGAGTCACAGCTGATGGGAGTCTTTGCACTGACTTCCCTGGGTTTTGGACACATTTGGAGCTTTTTCCCCTTAGACAGACGATCTTAGACCCCTGCCTCAAGCTGCTAGTAGAGGCAGTGTTTGCCTGTCTGCATTCCAGAGCTAATGCACATTCCAGCCCGTGCGCAGGACTTTGCCTCACCTCGGATGCACAAGGTCACCTCACCTTTGATCCTCTGCGTTGGTGTCGGGCTATCCGAGGAGGGCTGTGGAATGACTCAGCAGCTCGCCGCCCGCTCTGCTTCTCCCTTTAACCGGATTTTTTGCTCCAGTGGAGCTGTTCCCAGCCTGGCTGAAGCTCACATGCCCGATCTTGAAGCGAGCGAGAGCGCAATTACCCAGCAGGTGTAAAGCCAGCTAACGCCAGCACAGCACGGCTCGGGCGTGCGTCAGGCACGATGAGGTGGCAAATCGTCGCTGGGGTTGCCACGGGGACAACAACACAGGAGAAGAGCATCAGGTGACAACAAACTGTCACATGTCAGCAGGGCATCCACCTTCACCTGCTCCACCTCGGCAGGAGGCAGGGACAGTGAGCTGGGAACACTGGGGACGTTTGGGACAAGCTGGATGAGTCCTATTTGTGTTGCGGCTGCTGCTCCTGAGCTCACGAGATGTAGCAGAAACTTAAGATGGTCAAAAGCCACAAGATAAGTGACCAATGGAATGGCAAATTGAGGGTAAGGCTCAAGAAGCAGCACACAGACCAGGTTTGTCAACTGCTTCCAGCTGCGCGGTGCCCCTTGTGGGAAGGGGTCTGGCCATCTGTTTGAGAACCACACAATGGTTCAGGTTGGAAGGGACCTTAAAGACCACCTCATTACAACCCCCTGCCATGGGCAGGGACACCTTCCATTAGACCAGATTGCTCAAAGCCCCATCCAACCTGGCCTTAGACACGTCCTGGGATGGGGAATTCTCTTCTCTGTGCCAGTACCCTCACAGGGAAGAATTTCTTCCTAACGTCTTATTTAAATCTCTCCTGGTTTAGTTTAAAACAGGCATGGGTCAACACACAACTTGACAGCCCTAGGTTGTCCATGACAGAGACTTTAATAGGAATTTTGCCTGGAGTGCTGCCTAGTTTTGCTTCACTCCATTTCACTGGCATTTCCACAATCACAACCATTCGTAAAGTCACTGCCCCCATCCCACCACATCACACAGCTCAATTCAAAGCCCTTTAGGACCAGGCTCTGAAGACACCACAAGTACCCCCAACACACCTGCTGCTGAAATTTTCCCTGAATTTCAGCCATCATTTATGTACACTAATTAGTACTGTTTGGAACCCTTGAGAAAAGCATGGATAAATACTAAGAAACTACTTAATGCCCCAAAGCCTAAAACATCTTGGCTTTAGCTGGTTTATGCTGTATCATAGTATCCAACTTGCAGTGCAGGGCACAAAAATAGCTTCCAATGGTATTATCACTTTGCTCTAATGGGCTAAATTCAGCCCTGAGGGGCTGTAGAAATTAATGGGGTTTGGCCCAACATGTAGTTAATGAGGATGGTCTATTTCAAGCCCATAAGGTACCACATTCTGCCACTACAGATTGGCTGGGAATAACTCACCTCTTCAGAGACACTGTATTCACTTGCAGCCCTGGCTATGTTTGCTCTAAATAGAGGCAGCAAAAATAGACATCAAAAACAAAAACATTTCTTTCAGACTCCAAATGCCTCTGGCTTTGATTTTGATCTTGCACGCAGTAGAAGCTCAAGTGAGTGGAGAGGTTTATTTCTCATTTGTGTCAGTAAAAATGAAATGGGCCCACTATGTTTAACACTGCTTTAGGATGCAGAACATTTAAGACGGCATCTAACAACTTAGAAATTGTTAATCTTGGTTCAACAAGGCTAACCTGTACTTCTTCCAATCTCTTCCTATGGATGATCTCTTTGCATCTTTTGATTTCTGCTCCCACTTACTTTCTAACTTCCCTGCCCATACACCCAGATTCACTTTGCCTTCTCAGGAGCTTCAGAATCAAACTCATCCAGCATCAGATTTCCAGTTCTGCAAGACCCTGTCCTTACCTCTACAAATCTTGTTCATCTAGCCAGACCAATTTGTGTTTACCTGTCCGAAGGGGTGCATAAGCATGTTTTCCTGGAGTCTGCACTGCTGGTCCCTCCTCCTGCATCTCGGTCTTAGCCCCCAGCTTGAACTTGACCTTTAAGCCTTTGCTGCTGCTTGTTTGTTTTGAAACAGGGCACAACCACAGAGGCTCAAAATATACCCTCAGTTCCTGTATCCCGACTCTCCATCATGCCTTGTGTTTTCCACAAACACTCTAAGAAAAGCAGAATGCTCCGGAAAGTACTAAACTTCAACTCAAGTGGTGTCAGATCTTCCAAACAGTCTTGTCATTTCTAATGTGGATGATTTGTGCAAGAAATCTCCCATCTTCCCTCTCCCTCTTAAAACTTACCCTGGCTGTTCTTTGCTGATAAGGAAACCAAGGAAGGATCTCCCCTGAATGTCTGTTTTAGCTTTCTCTTGGACTGGACTAAACTTGACCAGGGGACATTTTATGGTTCAAAAGCCAACTGCCACAGTCCAGCTGTGTCCATACTATCAAAGTCCTCCAGCCTCCATAAAAGGGTGACTCCATCCAAACTACCTATAGGGAAAGATCCCTAATCCATGTGAACTTCCAAACACCAACTGGACACTGTTTGAGGCAGTCTGGGCCAAAAACTGTGCCAGGGATAATTCTAACAATAGAAAGCAAATTCTAGAGGCTCAAACCTGTTTCATTATTGTAGATGTATACTTTAAAACCTTCCCATCAGTGTATAACAGAAAACCATACGAGATCTCTTTGTTTTCCTGGATTACTTACTTTTATCTTATGAGTTGTTCTTCTTTCCCCAGAAAGAAGGAGAAGTGTTTCCTGCTGAGGAGGGCTGTGCTGAAGAGGAGCACATCCACCTCTTACCGTTGGGATAAGCTCCTGGTTTCATTCCTATGGCTCATAAACTTAACTCCCCAAACTTGCTGACTTTCAGCAAGATGGACAAGGGTGGGACTTGGGACTGTGAGTATCACGTAGACCACAGCTTTGGAGATGAGGACTTTCCAAGGAGGAGAAAGAACTCAGTGCCCAGCTCCCCTCCAGCCCAAAGGCTCTGCCCGGTTCTTCCCTGATACAGACAGCACCTCCCAACACCCCTCCACGTTCCAGCAAAGATGAATGGGGTGATAACCAATTTACGATGTTTGGTCTTTTACCACAACCAAACATAGTCCATTAATTACTTGGATCACAGAAAATAAAGAGCTGATTTGAGATTCTCGTCTACTTAGTCATTTGTTAACTTGTAATAAAACTGAGCTTTGTCTTCTTATCTCTCTTTGCCAAACAGAGAGGCCAAGGCCAGCAAGTGAACCTCATCTTTCACACTACCCTCCTGATTCAATCAGTCACATATTGTAGTTGATCATTACATTTTCTAGATAACTACTTGCCCTCTATTCTAGGATGGAAAAAATGTTTGGTGCACTAACCAGCTAATGGGAAGGAGGGGGAAATAAAAAGCTCCACTGACATCACATCTTTGTTATCAATTTATTGGGTGTAAAACTGGCAGTAATTTCACAATTTATTTGGTCCCTAATCAGATGGAATAGTTTATCTGTCTGGAATGAAAACAGTCTTTATCCTCAATATATACCCATTATACCTCATTCCCCAGGGACAATTCTAATACAAAAGTTTCTCAACAAACAAACTTCACCATCTTATCTTTCATCATTATGACTTCTGAATCCTCCAAATATGAAGCTAAGCTTTCTTGAAGGAGTTCCGACCCCACTTACCAAATTTCCCAATTCAGGTTTAAGGCCTAGCCCTTACTTGTGGATGCTCTATGTTTCTTTGGAACTCTCTCAAATACAAATGTTGTCAGGTCCACTTTTCTGGCTCATGCATCTGCTCACATCTGTCAGGCCTCTCATTTGGAGGATACTGGGACTTTCTTGGGAAACAGATGACATCTTTAGCCTACACTCTTTAAAGTCACAATTTCTAATTTGTCACCACATCTAAGGGAAAATGGAAATTTTGGAAAGTTTGGAAATTGACTTTAGAAATTTCACCGTCAGTTCCGAAAATCTCAGCTTTGGGCTGATGGCCCCGTGGTGGAAAGACCTGAGTTCATTTGGTAGCAGTGATAAAATTTTGCTCTCGTTTTGAACAGCATAACTTTGCAGCAGATTTAATTATTCCCTGCAAACATTTCCTTTGGCTGAGGGTAGATTTACACGTATGTAACAGATCACGACCTTTCCTCCCCCTGCTCCAAAGCTTTGGCACCACGTGTGTTTATGGCATCGTGCACACAGCAAGCAATCACCCTGCAAGACAGGACAGCAACTCCGGAGAGCAAGTCGTTGCCAACAGCAAAGAACTGGTTGGTTAAAAGGGTGGTTAATGTTCTGAAATACTGAGTGGTTAACAACACGTCAAGTGGCTGTTGAGAGAATGCTTATATTTACTCAGAGGTCAATTATTCACTCATAAATTTATTGGTTTAATTTCCTTGTAGTCTATTTCCTCTATTACATATTCATAATCATCTTCTCATAAGTTCTCCTCCTACAGCTACTAATTATTCTCTATGTTTGCCACACACCCTTTTGTGCTATATAGATGGGGAATATTAATTTCTGTAGAGCAGAGGGGTTTTTTTTAATTAAAGCAGTGTTCTTTAGAAATACATGCAACAACCATCAATTAAATTAAACAAATAAGGAAAAGTCATTACACAAAAATGCCAATCAAGGTGTTGAGCTGAAATTCAAACGACATCCATCACACTTCTGTTGTTCCAAAACGCTGATTTAATCAATGCAAAGTCCAGGGGGCTGCAGTAAGGGAACCATTCTCACACATTACTTTCTATTTCTCTGGAAGATGCAGTTACCAGCTCTGTACCTGGGGCAATCAAATATCATGTCATCTACTCTGGGAAAAGGTGTGCAAAAGGTCTGCTCCATGCTCTGGGCATCTGAGAAATCAACACAGGACACATCTCAGACTCTGCATGGAATCTTCACTCCTCCATGTGAACAAGAGCAGGTACAAATAACTGAAGTATTTGAAATATTTCACTGAAAATGAGGGTTCACATTCTCTGAGGACTTAGGACTGTTTACTTCTATGGGAGACAACCAAGTGTCACCCCTTTTTCAATGAGGATCTTCCAAGATGCACAAGCCTTTTAAGGTCTGCAAGGGAGTGTTTCTGCATAAGCACTTCTCTGTTATGTTTAACCAAAGTAGTCAAGATGGAAGAACATGGTCACTAAGAAACTAGAACAAGATTAAGAAAAGTAGTCTGGTGTGTCTTAAAAAATTTAAGGGAACAGGGTAAGAACCTTGCAACTCAGGTTTGCAATTCTTGTCATCAAGAATTTATTTAATACAGCTGCATGTTCCATAGACTGAGCAGTTACACACGGTCACTCGTACTGTAGCTACACAGAACAACAAAAAAACCATACTGTGCTTCTTGACAGTTGTGTTTGGCCCCAAGCTAGAAAAACTTCTGCAGCAGAGCAGCCTGTTGGTCCAGAGGCTGGATTGTGTCCTGGAGCTATCTCATAGATCTGTTGTCCAGAATCACGGCCAGACGCACACAACTCCCATTAAAGTAATTGATTGCTCCGTGAGCTTAATACTTCAATATCCCGGGATCTGTAGATTACAGCACAATGCTCTGCATTGTAATATATGGCAAATTGCACTGGAGTCAGCTGGCACTGGGTAAGTAAAGACCAAAGAGAAGATGGATATCAGAGTCCAGGAAGAGGCACGAGGGATGTGTTAGAAGCCAGTAGCCAGCTGCGCAGAGTTTAACCTGTCTACGATATTTCTGTGAGAGATGCAAGCAGAAAATCCCATCCCATTATCTCCAGAGAGGGAAGAGGGATCGTGAAGAGAGAAGGGTGAATTATTAAAGGATAGGCCAAGTATGACTGAGAGCTTATTAAAATGGGAGGAGGATGGGTAAGAGGAGAAACAGCTTGCTAGGCTGGTTCTATTAAAATCTAAGGCCAGATCCTCTGTGTAAATTAGCATAGCTCCATTGACTCGGGTCGACTGGTTGACTCCTCTGGCTTTATGGCAGTTTACCAGCTGACATTTTAGCCCATTAACTTGAAGCATTGCATGTTTTCCTGGGCGCTTGGTCTTTGTTCTGTCCCCCACTCTTTTTTTTTCTGCCAGAACTGACAAAATCCTTCAGCTGAAACATCTGAGGAACGACATCTCATCAAAGATGGACGTTTCCATGGAAATATCTGTTTCGAATGAAATTTTTTGAGTCTTTCACAGATAAAATATAAATAACTGGTTGGACAAGTTTTCAATAAATCAAAATAGAAACTTTGCTGGAGAAGCTGAAATGTTGTTTGGGTTGCATTTTTCCTCTGTTTTCTCAAATAAAGAACATACAATGCCTGAAGAAAAGAAATGGCCAAAATGAAAATTTGCTGAAAACTTCCAAGAGGAGACAAAATCCTGGTTTGGGTTATTCTCCCACAGATGCTTGCATTTGTACCCTTGAGGGCAAAAAAAAGATGATGAAGAGCTGACAGCAGTGAATACAAGGCAGAGGAGGGAGAGGGAGAGATAAGCACTCCTGGTTTTTCTCTGGATGAGAGCCTTTTCTTTTTTCTCCCTCTTTTCTCTGCTCCTTCCCTTCCCACTCCTTGCAGCTAGTGCATCAAAATGTGATCTGCTGGAAAAAAAACCCAGAGCAAGCTCTGCCTCCCCTGCACATGACGTTGCTGATAGAGAGATCCTCTGACATGGATCCAGAGGGTTTTTTCTTCCTCATTTTGAACCCCAATTCACCCACACAAAAGGACCAACATTTAATCATATGGAGAAATACATTCCAGGGGTGAAACTGCTGTGGCTGTTTCCCAAAATATGATCCCAAGGAAGAAGAACTGGTTATGGAAGATGATGCCCTGAAAACCATTTCAAAAATGAATATGTAAAATAAAATAAAGAGCTTTGTTCAAACACAGAGGGGCCTGACCACAATGGAAGTTGGTAACTACATCCCTGAGAGTCTCATGGGGAGTTTCATCCCAAGAATATTAGAGGAGTTGGAATGCATCGAGGATCCTGGACATATCCTAACACCTCCACATCTGCTGGTAGCCCCATACTCCAAAACAGCACTGGGGAACCACCCCTGGGGGTCTCACCTGCTACGTGCAGTGACAGCCAAGGCTCTGATTTACAATGCCAAGGGATTATCAGACATACAAGACTCAGCTGAGTATTTCCATGGCTTTGCCTTACATCAACTGCCCACAGAGCTCTCCATTAATGAAATCATGGAGTCACAGAATCATAGAAAGGTTTGAGTGGGAAGGGATTTTAAAGATCATCTCATTCCAACCCCCTGCCATGGGCAGGGACGCCTTCCCCTAGACCAGGTGGCTTTAAGCTCTGTCCAACCTGGTCTCAAATATTTCCTGGGATGGGGAGCCCACAGCTTCTCTGGGCACCCTGTGCCAGGGCCTCACCAACCTCACAGGGAAGAATTTCTTCCTAATATTAATCTAAACCTGTTCTTTTTTAGTTTAAAACCACTTCCTCTTGCCCCATCACTATTTGCCCATGTAAAAAATGTTCCAACTTATTCAATCCTTGGGTCTGGAAACAAAATACCAGCTTCCTTGGCAAAATTCAGAATACCAAAAAAATTAAGAAGCCTCCTACGACTGGGGAAGAGAATTTGAGCTACCAGCTGCTTTGAACATTTGCAGAAGAATACTTGGGGACTGGGTTGCAAATACACTGCTATATTCCACTTTCCAGCAGCCTGAAGTATGTTTGGCAATATACAGGAGAGAACTGCTGCTGGTGTGAGACACCAACCAGAACAGGGCCTAATCCCACACACGGATGAATATGGTCATGCCATGTTACTGCTGTGCATGAGGTCCCATAAAGAACATGTCACTCGACTTACTTTTCCCACATAGAATATAAAAGATATATTTAAGTCAGTGCTTAGCTTTAGGCAGTGCTTAGCTGCTGACCAGCCTGGAAATCCCATCTGGAGAAGACATGCAGATTTATCATCACTGCCAAAGTGGTTTTCTACAGCAAGTGCTAACGCAAAATGAGACAAGAACTACTTACTTTGGTGCAGGCAAACTCCAGCTTTTTCCATGAGCCTGTTGGGTGAGGTCAGCCAGATTAAAAGAAAAAAAAAAAGTTTGCTAAACTATAAATGCAATTAAAGCCAAAGAGGGTGCACTGGGGGTAGGTGTTATTCAGGGTTTTTGAGGGGGTGCCAGAATCTGGATCTGAATAGTTTTGATTAACAAACCTGGGTCTGAATTGCCAGGGAACTGTTCATTTCGTTAAGCCATTATTCATGGCCTGTGACTGGTCATAAGTAATGTTCTGCATCCTGATGAGAGGATTGAAGCTTACGCTGGCATGATGAATGCCTGACAGCAGATAATGAATAGTGTACTTCCCTCACAATTCACAAATGCTCCAGGGTTTCTGAATTGTAAACTACCAGGCCAACTCACTGAACAAGTGCATTGAAATAACATTCCCAAAAGCAGCAGGATTTCAGGGCTTTCTCTATGGGGCAGAGTTTAATTTCCTTAAATCAAAGCAGTACAGGTCAAGCAGGTGTCCTAGAGCTGCTTGTTGGTTTTGTCTCAGGCCCAGGCACTCTGCAAATACAACCCAACCCCTGGGCCACAAATCCTTCCTCAGGGAGAGAGCTGGGGGTTCCCTGCCAGGCCAAAACCCAACTCTCCCAAAAAGTACCATCTCTCCGTGACTCCACCAGTTCCACTTGTAGCTGGAGCTGTTTAAATACTTGCAAACAACAACCCACATGGTCACATAAATAGCAGCCAATGGAAGCCCAAGTAATTCATTTATCAGTATACTGGCCAGCGGACTGTCTTAATTATTTAACTATTCTGGTAAAAGCTAATGCATAAAGAACTTAAACAGTGTGTGGATCTTGCACAGGGCCTTCAGCCAAAGGGAAAATTCAGGCTGTTCAAAGTCTCCCTTGCATGCAAATGGGATGGAGAATGTTCCTGCTGCTTGGGGCTGTGGGATGACTGGCCAGGGGCAAAGCATTACAAGGGGTGCTTGGACCAACACACTGCCATACTGTTTTCCAGCTTTATCAGAGTCTCTAAATACCAGTTTGACTTGTACCCAGCCATAAATATATCCCCAAGTGAACATAACACAAGTATGCAAGGAAAATATTTCGTTTACTGACCCATGGGAAAGTGAAGTGTAGGATAGCTGTCCAGTGAAGCCTGGAGAAAATCACCTGGGAACATCAAAATGCAGGTGCTGTAGCTGAACACTTGACAGACAACCACGTGTAGAACACTTTACCCACAGAGGACAAGGAGAAAATTGTTTGGTTTGAGGTATTTGCACTTCACAGGCTGATCTTTCAACCAAGCTGAAGAAGCAATTAATTGAATTAACAGGGCATATCAGCCTCTGGAGCACTCAGCACTGTTGCTGTGGCAGGCCTGCTGCCCACACGTCTTCATCTGAGAGCGCTGCACCTCTCTGCTCCACTCCAGCCACGTCTTTGCTGTGCACGACAGCCACGGCACTCATTAACCTGGGGCTTGGGACAGGCTTTAGGTTGGGAATGGCTTCTGTGAGAATCTCAGCTCAGTGGGATCCTGCTGGGATGGTGAATCCAAAAATAAATGAGCGGAGGCTTCCCACTGACCCAGCATTGGCTGCGTTTTCACACTCGGCACCTTTTTAACAAATGATTGCTCTGTGGTTGTGTGAGGCGATGGTGCACGCTCCGTGAGCCCTCTGTGCCTGCTCACAGTGCTGAGCCCCTGCACCCACTGATCCACGTGGGGCTTCTCCTCCTGATGGGTGGGGGATAGGACCAGGAATTCCAGGAATTATGGACATTGCCTATCTTCCAGGAGGAGCGCACAACTTATCCCACCACAGCCCTTCCTGTGCCTTTACCAGGTTGATTTTCAAGCTCTTAAAGGGCAGCTTCAACCTCAGACAGGAGAGGGAGCAGCCTGGGTAGTCCCAGCCCTGCCAGAAATTGCCTGTGTAATTGCAGGTGGATTACTCTTTCTGTGCTTCAGTTCTCCGCAGGAAATTATATTTCCCTTGACACTTCAAACTCTAGATCTTTATGCTGCGGGTCACTTCCTACTACTTTTTGTACAGAACACAGCACAACGAGACTAGTTTTGACAAGATTACTGAATTATCTTGATCTCACAATCAAATATTTTTATTAAGCTCAATTTCATCCTGGTTGTCCATAAGTTCTTCCTGATGCTTAGACACTTCTGTTATTCGTAGATATTTATCAGGGAACATTTTTTATGGCCTTTTTACTGGAATACAAATTCTACAGTGAAAAGTGAAGGATATTACTCCAAACTATTGATGGGTGGCCAGTGCCTCTGGCTTTGGGAATCACCAGAAACCAGTCAAGCAGCAGCGCCCATGTTGCTTTATATATTCAGGAAAGCAAAGTTATACGGAGCTCCTGGTGTATTCAGAACTGGACTCCTTTTTACTACACAGGCAGCAAAAGAGACAGTTGGAGAAGACAAAAATACTATTCCCAAGCACAGACACAGAACTCCCTTAAATCATCTCTGCTTTTCCAGTATCTAAAGCTCCTTTTCCCAACAAAGGTCACCAGGTTTCTTTGCAGCTCTCCAGCAACCAGGTGCTGAAGACCACCCCACATTGGAAATTCTGAGGGGAAAGGCACCGGGATTGAAATGTGAAGAGTTGTTACAAGCTTTTCTTCAAGGATTTCCTATTTCCTGCTCTTTCTGTGGTCCTTTTTTCCTTTCCTCTGCCTTACCATTTCCTCCATCTACACATTCCCATCATAGCTTGTGCACAGAATTCACAGATGCCTTTCATAAATCTGTCTTCTTTCCTTCACTCAAAGCTCCCCACTTTGACTCTGATTTCTCTACTTCCAGCCACACAGACCACATCACACCATGAAAAATGCTCTTTCACATTCCGGACACTCTCAGGTTCCACCAGCAGCCACATGAACGAAATTTCAGTCAGACAAATGGTCTGAGTGGAAGCATCATAGCTCCAAAGGCTTCAAAGAGTGCCTGTGGTTTCCATGCCAGCATTTTTTGTGGTAGTCACCCACTGCTAGTAGGGTCTAGTATCAGCCTCAACCAACCAAGCCACTTCACTTTCCACAGCCAGCCCATAATTAAAAAAGGCCAGTAGACTCTCGATGATGATGCAATGATGGGTTCTCAGGTGCTTCTCTAGGCGCAAGGCCAAAAGCTAAGTTACCATTTATGCAATTTGAAATGAAAGGCACAGAATTAGGCAGTGACTAGAATTTCTCATTGCAATCCTTAATCATTTTGACTTTATTTTTCCAACAGTCAGCAGGTTTTTCCTGTGAGGAGTTCTTTAAAAAATAAATTAGATGGCTACTTACCATGACTATCAGTTGACTCAGATGACAGGACATTGCACTTACAAGACCTTTCGTGTTCCTCACTCCTCCTTTTCTGTTTCTCAATTAGGCCAGATTCTACTGCCTTCATTCATGCTATTGCTTTATTCCATGGCTCGCACTAATGATTCCAGCAGTGACTCCTGGAATAAATTACCATTCCCATGTGCCAAGATGACCTGAAGTCCTTGCCAAGGGCTGTTTCGGGCCTTTGTCATGACTTTCTTATCCCGTTTCATCCTCCACAAAGCCAGGACTTTCTCACAGCTCATCAGCTGGTTCCCCCAGAACTGGTAGACAAATACCTTCCCATGTTTACTGTGCCTCACAGGAAACCACAGCTGTGTCACTAACATGGCATGTAGGGACCATTGCTCTTATTAACTCAGCAACCCCATCATGTGCCTACCAGTAAGAAGGTGTTTGGTGTCTTGTTTTATATGTGACAATGATCAATGCCTCACTGAATCAGGTATTACACCAACATTTCCCACATTTGGGGGATAAAACACACACTTCTAAGAATGGGTATCAACATTTGAATTAAGAAATCTGAACATTTAGAAGTATTTTAAGAACATGAACCTCTAAGAGTTATGAAAACATCATGGACCTATCCTGTTTCCCTCCAGTGAAAGTCCAGCCAGTCCCTTTTAAGTGCTGTGAAATCCTCCCTGGAGCTGGTGCACAAGGTAGAGCTTAGTTATGAAGCCTCTTGCAGATCAGCTGGAATCTTTGTAAGTATAAATCATAGAGCAAAATCAATTGCTTCCGAATCATGTCTCAGAAAGAATTACCGAGAGCACGCAGGAAGTCAAATTCCCAAAAGATAGGGAATGCCAGAGTTAAGGTGATCATGACCTAGTCTGGAAAGGACAAGCTGCTACACTTGATGCTACGTAGCCCCAGGGGAATGTGCAGTAACTGGTTACCCCAGTGCCCTATAAAATCTACTCTCAGGCTTTCCACAGTTGCTATTAATAGGAGTTATAAACAGCCACGGAACCATAACACGAGATTAGCTGTTGTTATATCTGTTTCACAGATAAACTCTCTGAGAACCAGTGAAACTGAAATGGAAACCAAGCCTCTACAGCCAAACTGGCAGGAACACTGCAGCAGGATACTGGAGAAGAGTGCTCACCATGGGTAACCAGATAAGGGCAAAGCCAACTTTTATCCTGTTCCACTCTTGTGCTCAAGTGAAACAGCAGAACAATCAGAAGTGAAGCCTTGCTACTGTTGACATGTCCCACCTCTCATATCTCACCAGCATCAAAAGGTTGTAGAATCATGGAATGGTTCAGGCTGTAAGAGACCTTTAAAAGTCACCTAGTCCAACCCACCCCCCATGCGCAGGGACATCTTCAAGCAGATCAGGTTGCTCAGAGCCCCATCCAACCTGACCTTGAATGTTTCCAGGGATGGGGCATCCACCACCTCTCTGTAGCATGGATATTGTCTAAGGCTGCAGATAAAAAAGCAGTGCACTACTTGAAGTTGCTGTTGCCCCCTAAATGGTTGAGTTTTGGCTCTGTGCTATTGCTTCTGGAGTTTGAAAGATTCAGAGCAAGCCCCAATCAGGTCTAAGACAAATTATTTGGGCTAAAGAATTCAACCTGTTGCCTTCAGACACCTGGGTTTGATCAAGAGGGAGCTTTGTAACAAATGTCTCCACCAGCTGATATCTGGTGACAGCTCCTCTCCAGCTCTAGGAGGCTCAGGAGCACCTTAGGGCAGCAGCAAACTCTTAAAACTTGACCAGATGAAGAAGAAGATGCAACAAACACGTGAATGGGAGACTTCACCAGACTTTGACAATGCTGGAACACAATTTGGTTGCTTGCTACCAAAAAAAAAAAGAGCAGGCTGCCTTGCAAAGATGAAGCATTTGCAGTTAGGTAGAACTGGATACGTCACTTGTAGGTCACCTGGTGATGAGCCCTCAGAGCCTTCCAGCCATGGGTCACCAGCTGCATTCAAGCCAGAACCAAAATTACGGCCAGGCGTTAAAATTATATGTTTGCTTTCCTCTGGGTCGAACGCTTTTCAGGCATCGTTTCTTCTGTGGGTGTCTGACATCTGGCACAATCAGGCTTCATCTTAGTTGGGTTCCTTAATCAAAGTTTCTGGATTAGGCATGCACAGAAGTTTGGCATTCAACATAAATCGTTACGGTAAGGACCTACATTTTCTATCCTGTGCACAGTAAAAATCCAAGGAGAATAAAAAACCCACAAGAACTCGTAATTTGCGAAATTACTTTTTCCCCAAAAACCTTCATTGCGGAGCAAGAAGAAAGACAATTTCTGTTCCAGTACTTGAAAGCCGGTTTCATGACTCTTTCTCAGATTGACAGTAATACTGCTTCCACCCAAACAACTCAGCCTGAAACAGACAACTCATAATGTTAAAGTTCAGGACAGTTACAGCTGACTGAAAAAGGGACTCAGAATGGAAATTGTACAACTGCTACTTTACGACTTGCTGCCAGATCTGGAGATAAAAGTAAAAGCAGCCATTTTCTTCTGATTGATTTGGTTCTCTCTTACGCGGAATGACAACAGTAACATCTAAATGATTGCACTGCTTGGAGTTTTCTCTCTTTTTTTTTTTTCCAGAGGAATAAATACATTGTATTCAAAGCCACAAAATCCTTGGAATTCACAGCACTCAGTGAAACCAAAAGTGATCAAACAAGCACTAGTGTAACAAATTCTGATATGCACATATGTTCCAACAGGGAGTACGCTGTGTTTTACTTGGGTAAAAGCAGAGTCCCAGCACACTAAATGCTCAACTGTTTTCTCATCAGAATCTCTTCTGTCATAGCAAAGAGGTCACTGTGCAGAAATCACAGCCACATTTAGAGTAGATTGAGTTAACTTTATGAATGCATCATAAAATGGGAACTTCATAACTTCCTATTGACACTGTTTTACTGTTGCAATTTACCATTCTAATGGCACTATTTAGGAAACAATGACTGAACTGCAATGAGATAATTAAGGAATAATGTCCATTACTTCAAAGTATACAAAGCAGTAAACAGCTGCCAAAAGTGATTAATAGCCGAGATGAAGTTAAGACATTTAATCAATCTAATAAACCATTTATTGCAAGAATATAGCCGCTTACACTAACTATGAGACATTTATCTTATTGATACAAACCGCAGTATTTTCCTTTCTTTAGGATGTAATATCACGAGACCTTGATTGTTCTCCCATTAAAGTCAAGGATAAAACTCCCATTGTGGGCCCAGGGTCAAGACTTCACAGAGCTGATACCAGTGAAAAGAAATGCTTCCTTTTAATGTAGAACAGTTCTGCTAAAAACATTCCCCCCCACCTCCCCCATTATAAAACATCCTGTGGCATTGAGAGAGGGACACATTTTAGTAGCAAGGACAAATGTCAGAAGTCATGATGAAAACCTGGATCTCCTATTAGCTGGTGCTGCAATTCCCTGCTAAGTATGGTTTTGTCTGTACCTCCACCTCTGATCTGTGACAGGGAGATGAAACCATTCCCTTGTTCCATGGGATTATTTAGGATTTAGCTCATGTAGCATACAAAGAAACGCAGATAGAAGATACTGTACACACTTCAGAGTGTTCCTAAAGTAAAACCAGAAAGGATACAACAGGGATTGCTCTTGATTCTGTAACATCAATCTCACAACTGGCACGGGAATGGGAGCGGTGGGGGGTGGGAGAGGCTGGTCCCACGCCCAGGGAAAGGGACCTGTTTCCGAGGTTACAGCAGCGCTGCCAGGACAGGAACAGCTGCGCTTCCTCAGCTTCCATTCTGCTTCCCACTGCCCTGCGAGAGCATGGGCTTTCTACAGCTCCTCAGTGTCCTGCTTTTTTTGCTCTCCACCTTAGGCTGGAGGGGTGAAGGAGCTGCATGGCAGCAGCAAAGGGACAAGTGCAGGGAGAGACAGCCCGTCCTGGCACGCCCTCTCACCCTACTTCCCCCTCATATATCACCACAAACAGCAGTTCCCCCTCTAAACTGCAGCAAACACCAAATTCCTGGAACACACGGCGAGCTGCTTGGCTGGAGTTTTTACGACATGAGCTGCAGAAACAATCTTACCAGCATTAAAATCATACATACCACATTGGCTCGAGGTGAACATTGTATTCGTCAAGCCTTGCGAAACGTGCTTTTCATCAGACAAGATGTTTCTGTCTTCTCATCCCTGCATAGAAAAGAGGCATTGGAACATGTTTTTCTCCCACCACACATTACAATTTCCCTTTCCCTGCAAAGAAGTGGAAGGTGTTCTTAGTGCTGGATGACTCCTGAACACGCTCTGAAGCAATTCTTTTGTCTTAATGGCAGCAGGAAGCTTCTTTGGTTTTACCCAAATATAAATATTGATACAGAAACTCATACCAGATAATAACAGAGGTATGAATTTATTGTTTCAGCAAAAGTTCCTATGCAAATTAACCCTCAGATAATTAAAAATGCCTCCAGTGCCTGGGCGGGTAAAAAATCAAGCACTTGCTGGGTTACAACACAACCAGTGCTGTGATAAAGCTGCATAATAGCTCAGGAGCAGCAGCTCCCAGCCTTCACAGGCAGCAGGGCTAACTCCACCAGCCAACATGTACCAACTCCTGTTCATCTGCGCCCGATCCAGCCTGCGAGGGACTGTTTGTAGCTGCAAGACTCTTGTCTGGAGAAGCCAAAGCCAAGGAGCAGGTTGGAACTTGCACAGCTGGGTGCAATGCAGGCAGTGGCATCACGCTCACTCCCCGTGCAAGTGTTTGTCATAAGAGCAGGACGGGAAAACCTAAAATACAAGTCCCAGAAACCTGCAATACAGGTATCTCTGCCTGCACTGCTCTTCAGGGAGTGTTAGTTTTGGAGACAGAATGCACAGGTAGATTTGGAATGACTTTTTCTACACTGAAAAAAATCGCGGTGGTTTGAAGACTCACAGCAAAATGTTTAAATCTGTTGACTGCAGGAATGAAACAAGGCTGTTAAGTCATTTTCTCCAGAAACTGGATGTGGCACTTCTGCAGAGCAGAGATTCCTCGAGGCTGGGCCCATAGCATTCTTTCACAGCGAGGAAGAGCTGCAACAAAAACAGCTGCTTAAATTGCTGGAATTAAACCCAGTGGTCATTTCTGCAACCCAGCTCGGCAGCTGAAATTAATCACAGAATCACAGAATGGCTGGGGTTGGAAGGGACCTTAAAGATCATCTACTTCAAACCCCCTGCCTCAGGCAGGGACACCTTCCACTATCCCAGGTTACTCCAAGCCCCATCCAACCTTGCCTTGGACACTTCCAGGGATTGGGAGTCAATGCCATGGTTTTGTTACTGTTAGGTAAAACTGTTCATGGATATATTTATAAATTTTTTTTTTAATGCAAATGGTGAGTGGTTTCTTCTTTTTAGTGCATAAAGAAGGTAGTTGTAACCAATATTACTAAAATTCACGTTGCCTGGGTCTGTGCTGGCTATTGAAGGATTTTCCCCATTTATTTAATTAAATCTAAAATTATATCTGTCCTCAGTGTAGCAAGGTTGCCATAGAGGCTTGAATATACATTAGATTCTTTTTTCTGGGAGACAAAGGAGGTTACAGTTCCTTATTTATGTTAAATACAGCACCATGCTTTTTTAAAGGTTTTCTCTTGGTTTTACTCTGGCAGCCCCACATAAGAGCCATTATTTGGGGTGGGCCCAAGGCCCTGGCTAATGGCAGGTACCGAGGAGGGTGGGAGCGGGACAGGAACACCACAGTTTATGTCCTCATGCACCAGCAAACAGCAGCACTGGGAATTCCTGGACAGCCAGACGTGCCTTTTAGGAAAAACACGAGGGCATTTGCTCAGAGAGAAGCAGCCAAACCTGCCTTCGGAACCTTTGCAGGACAGGAGGAACATGGAGCTCCTGTCCTGCAAAGGTTCCGACAGCAGAGGCTACAAAGTTGATCAAGGGACTGGGGCATCTCTCTCAGGAGGAAAAGCTGAGGGAGCTGGGGCTGTTCAGCCTTGAGAGGAGACACTGAAAGGGGACCTCACCAGTGCCTGTCAGTGTCTGCAGGGAGGGCTCAGAGCAGGGACCAGGAGGGACAGGAGGGAACTGATCCCAGGAATCAGGAGGAAAAGCTGAGGGAGCTGGGGCTGTTCAGCCTTGAGAGGAGACACTGAAAGGGGACCTCACCAATGCCTGTCAGTGTCTGCAGGGAGGGCTCAGAGCAGGGACCAGGAGGGACAGGAGGGAACTGATCCCAGGAAGCACTCCCTGGACTCGAGGAAGAATTCTTCCCTGTGCAGTGACAGAGCCCTGAACAGGTTGCACAGAGAGGGTGTGGAGTCGCCTCCCTGGGAATATTCCAGAACCATCCAGACACAATCCTGTGCCGTGTTCTCTGGGATGGCCCCGCTGGGGTCCTCCTCTGCTGGAGCTGGGACATGGGATCAGATGACCCACTGTGGTCCCTCCCAACCTGAGTGATTCTGTGATTTGAGCTACATACTCGCTTCTGAAAAAAGACACATTACAGTCACCTGTAAAAATACTTCACACAGCTTCTAATCAGATGGTTTATACCTGTTCATGAACTATTNCGTGTTCTCTGGGATTGCCCCGCTGGGGTCCTCCTCTGCTGGAGCTGGGACATGGGATCAGATGACCCACTGTGGTCCCTCCCAACCTGAGTGATTCTGTGATTTGAGCTACATACTCGCTTCTGAAAAAAGACACATTACAGTCACCTGTAAAAATACTTCACACAGCTTCTTATCAGGTGGTTTATACCTGTTCATGAACTATTAACAGTCAGGTCCAGAGAAGGCCAACAGAGCTGGGAATGGGTCTGGAGCACCAGGAAAGGCTGAGGAAGCTGGGAAAGGGGCTCAGGCCAGAGAAAAGGAGCTCAGGGGGGACCTTCTGGCTCTGCACAAGTCCCTGACAGGAGGGGGCAGCTGGGCTGGGGTCGGGCTCTGCTCCCAGGGAACAGGGACAGGAGGAGAGGGATTATGCCTCGCATTGTGCCAGGGGAGGTTTAGGCTGGACATTCGGAAGAATTCCTTCACAGAAAAGTTGATTAGACATAAGAGATTAGAAATAAGATGCTCCAGTGAGGTGGTGGAATCACCGTCCCTGGAGCTGTTTAAGGAAAGCCCTCATGTGGCACTCAATGGCTGACATGGTGGCGCCGGGCCACGGGTTGAACTCGCCGGTCCCAGAGCTCTTTTCCCACCGAAACAATTCCGACTCCGTGATTTATTTTTTCCCGCGCAGCCCGAGGCGGGAAATGGCGGCCGCGCCCGCCCCGCGCGCTCACGGCTCCGCCGGCCCCG
>VYXC01001264.1:559092-683758 GCA_013397175.1 Platysteira castanea
AAGGTCTCTGAAACGGCTTGGTCGATACAACTTGTTAAAAGTGTTTAAATACCGAGTTTCATCAGTCATTTAAATAGAATATTCTTGTTCCCTGAGGTCCGGGAGGTAACTTTATAGGGTGGTCACTATGCAGTTAGTGCCCTGCTCCAGGGAAGGGATACCTGTGCTGGGTGTGTTGGAAGGTTTTGAAATATCCGCTGTAAAGATTTCAAATTCTTTTTCCCCTCTCCTTTTTTTTTTCTTTAAAAAACAAACCCCAAACAAATAGTTTCCAGATTTCTTTTCTGTATTCCTCCCTGCCTCACATTTCAGAATCTGTGCAGCTTTCAGCTTTGTTGGAGGTTACTTGTGCTTCTCAGAGAGAGACACGGGCTACTTGTAAAAGCGGGCTCTATTTACTCCCTAGATAAATAGTTGTTGCTTGCGTAAGGCATCATGCTTGGATTGGGTTTTGCTCCCAGATGAGATGAATCCAGCCTGGCCGAAGGAGCTGCTTCCCTCAAAAGTCTGGATGTTGACGAGTGCCCTTAACCTTGTTTGCTTTTGGAAGCTTGGAGGAATTTTGGGGCTGTAAGTGGTTGTGTCCTTGTGTCTGGTGGTGAACAGGAGGGTTCAGGTTCTGAGGGCTTGTTCACATTTTGGGAAGTTATTTGGGTGTCAGTTTTATGCTTCGTTACAAGCAGTGCTGGTAAATAGGGGGGAAAGGGCAGAAATTAGAGATAAAGAGTTATGTCCGTGTTCCCTGGTAGGTACAGTCAGACATCTGAGTGGTCGTCTAAAAATGGTAGATTGATAGATCTCGCCCTGAAATGGATGGTTTAGTGACCAAAAAACTTCCATTTTTGTGTGCCTCATCTTGGAAATAGTGAGGGGTCCCAGATTGCTGGAGAAGTTGCTCCCAGTTTCTTCTGACTGTAAGGCCATACGTGAAATCTTCTGGCTTCACCAGTGCTGACTGCAGAAGTAGGGAGGTAGATTTAAAAAAAAAAAAAAAAGCCATCAGGTTTAGGGGGTGTTTGAACAAAAAATTACTTATTTTTAGCATAGGAGTGTTCATGTTAACTCTTCAATTCCTTTTGCTTGTGAGGTGTTACTTCCACTGTGAGGCCTGGTTTGGCTCAAGAGATTTCTGGTGCTTTCCTCTGTTTTGGCAATGTGGAACGTGGGGTGTCTGTAATGTAGTGAATAAGGTGCTGTGCTCTGCCTACCATGTCTCACTAAGACCTGGTTTGGTGTAGACACATGTGATACTGTGCTCAGTTGTTGTGGTTTTAATGGCCTATATTATTGTATGTAATGGAAGGGCTTCATTAATATCCCTAGCAGCTGGTTGAAATTTTAGTGTAAAAAAGCCAGTTGAGACAAGCAGAGGAAGATTTGACAGCTCGGAATAAGAGTAGGCATCCACATCAAACAAGTGGCTTTGGAGTCCTCGGCAGAGCGAGTGAAAATATGCATCTAACTTGCATAACTCTGCAGTAACTTGCATAATGTGCATTGTGTTCTTGCTATTGGTTTGTCTTTGACAGAAAATCGTGATGGTCTTCGTTGCAGAGAAGGAGCTTTTCAGGCTTCGTGTTGTGTTAGCAGGGCTGGGCTGGGGGAGAGGGGAAGGAGGGGAGCTGGAGTTGAGATGAGGAAACTCCAGCGTCATCTTCAAACAGGAGGTGAATTTCTTTTCGGGTTTTTGTGTGGGGTTTTTTTTAAATGTGGTTACAGTGCACGCACTGGATTGACGATGAGCTCTGTGGTGAGACTTTCAAATCACTCTAGAGCAACTTCTGCAGCAGGAGAGCTGCGGGTCCGTCCGTCCTGGGCTCTGGAAGGAGAGTGCTGCTTGCTCCAACCTCTTCCACTACAGGTTTTCCCAGTGCTCGAGGTACGGAGCTTGTGGAAACCCGTTGCTCTCCCTGGCCTGGCTGCACATGGCCTCACCCAATTTTCTGTCAGATTTCTGAGCGGTTTTAGCAGAGCTTTTATGTCCGGTGAGCTGCGAGAGACAGAGAGCCCGGAGCGGAGATAAGGAACCCAGATAAGGCTCCTAGCAAGAGGCTGGTGCAAAGTGAGTCCCTGCTGCTGGTTCAGGTTGAGCTGAGTGTATTGGTACAAAATGGCTCACAAATATGTTAAGGCATAATGAATTAACTCTTTGTTTCATGAAATCCAGAATCAGCTGAGCCTGAATTCTGGAATTCTGTGATACGGTGAAACACAGCAGCGCTATGCTGCGTGAGCCAAGGCTGTCCAGTTTAATGAAAAGCTGGTTTTTTTCCTCTAAGTTCAGCGTTTGGCTGCAGAAATAAATTCCAGGGTACTAAGTGGCATGTGGTGGCTTTGGGAATCAGGGTTTTCTTAGGGTTTTTGAGACCTTGTGTTGGTGTTTCTTGTGGAAAAAAGATGAATTTATTTTCCTGTTGTTAAGCTGGAGAGAGGCAGTTCCACAGTAACTGAGCAGCTGCTAAATAATGCATGTGTATACCTTCAAGGTTTTGATTTTTTCCCGAGATTTTTTTTAAGCTTTTAATCAGATGTGAGACCAGCATTTAGCTTGACTTTTTTTTTTTTTTTTTAAATGTATTTATGTTTTAAAAGGAATTTGATGTGCAGTACAGGCTTATACCAAATTTCTCCTGTGCGAGGAAGCAAGGTTGGCAAGAAACAGAGCTGGTTCTGTGGTCCTGGGGCAGTTATGTTTTTAGGTAAATACTGTGCTTTACCAATAAAAATGCTCAAGCATTTTCTTGCTAGTTCAGGTGTATTAAAAAATACCTTTTGAGATAAGTGAAGTTGTGGCAACTTGTTAAGGGGGAGCTTATAAACACTGAGAGGGATTTGTTCACGTTTATTTTTTAACAGATAGCAAAAAATTTCAAAGGTGGAAAAAACCAGGTCTTGGTATGTGAACCATTCCCTAATATGTTGCCACATGGTGGTGCACTGGATTTAGTTGTCTGTCAAAATGAAAGCTGAGCATGGAAGGTTTGCTACAATCATATTTTATTATTATTGTTATTGTACTGTTCTCAAATGCCTGTGGTGTTCATGCTGCTGGAGGATTTTGGTCCCTTTCTATGTTGTTAAATTAGTTCTGGGAAATAGGAACTTAGGTTCTCCCAACTGGAAGTGATACGTAGATGCCTGGAAATACTTCGAACACTAAATTCACGGAGAATTCAATTCTCTGATAGTTTTTTAAGTAACAAAAATAGTAATTCTTTGCAGGAATATTTTATGTTGTAGTCATCTGGCACTTCTGGAAATTGGAAACATTAACAAACTTGAAACTGAAATGGAGACCTAAGTACGTGAAAAGAGGTTTGTTTTATCGGGGTAAATATGAGCAAGTAAGAAAAAAAATACATATAAAAAGTACGAAGAAGAACTGGAAGTCTGGATCTCTATAAGTCAGTACAGATAAAATGAACTGGTTATTTTATTTTTTATTGTTTTTAATTCTTGTTACTCAGTGACCCCTCATGTAAAATCTGTATGGTTAAATGTACAGGAAACTGAGCAGTGCTGACAGAGCTGCTCTGAGTGTCACGTTGAGAGCGTGGCCATGGATGGGCAACAGGCATTCAGTCCAAAGGAGTGAATTTCCCTTTTTTACCTACCTGCATTAATTTCATCCTCATAAATGATGCAAATTCTTGGCTGTTTCATGTGCCAAGTTAAATAGTAGTGAAAAATAGTCCAGTCCTTCAGATACCTGCTTCAGGCTGTGGTGTTTTGTTTTCTCTCTTCAGATACATCTTTCCTGAGTTCTATAAAATTTTCCCTGTCAGCTGAGTGTCTATTTTCAGTTATTTAAAGTAACAGAATGTTTTAGTGTCCCTACAGATGTGAATTGTCTTCTGCAATAAATGATATGAAAAAGGTTCACAGTGCAACCTGAACCATTAGAGTTTTTTAAAATCACAGTATGAGTCCCTGAGGATGTTTTCACAAACTTTTTTGCTTTCTTTTCTTTCAAATAGGGTTGGAAAAAACTGCAATGAGACCAATGCTCATTATAATTTTAAATAAAGAGTTCTGAAGATCTCAAGTTAAAAGCCAAAATAAGTCTTTAATTGTGTCTTCAATAAAAAAAAGGTTTTGAAAATAGCTGAAAATACTTTGAATGTACTTTTTTGCCATTACATCACCAGGACTCAGAGTACTCAAACACTTGAACATATGTTAATGATCCTGAGACATTGTCTCAACAGATTTTTATAATATTGACTTCAGAATTTTAACGCTAAAGTAGCATTTAAGGAGGGGAGGACAAAAAAAAAGATGTGGAAACCACTCCAGCAGTCCAGTGGAATGTGAATTGCTTGCAGAGGGTAAAATTTTAAATCATTAACTAATGACATAGTTGTTATATGAAACCAGAGTAGCCATACAGTCAGTTTTGTGTTCCAGGGAGACTGTAGTAACCTGTAGTAACCCAAGATTGGATTTAGGGTCGCAGTTAACAGGCTGAAGTGCAGTAACGGGAATGATAATTTGCCTGAATATCAAATGTTCAGTCAGAATCTGTAACCTGCAGTGTGATCATTTCTTCCTAATGCTTGTTGTCACCTCAAATTCGTACTGGTTTCAATGCAGTGATTTAACTGAAGTGTTCAGAAGTTAACCATGCCTTTAAAAAAAAAACAACCCAACAAAGTTGACCTACATTTTTTTAATTCAGTATTCAGAAATGCAAATAGCATTTTCTGACATAATCAGTAAAATGCGGCGTGATCGATGCCACGCTTCAGCTTTCAGATTTTAAGCTGAACATTCCAAATAAGCCTGTGGATAACGGGTCCAGTTTTGTTTCTTTAAAGGGATAAAACCTGAAGTGTTGAGAAGGCAAAAGGCCAAGAGAAAGGAAACTCCCTGAATTGGTCAGTGTTGTGAAGGACATTCCTGTTGCCCTCACAGATAGGTTTGACTGTGGGAAGCTCATTTTCCCATCATGGAATGCTTAATTTATGAGTTTGACTGTCATGTTAAAGTTACCATTCTGACATGAAAATGGTTGCAAGTTAGATCTATCCCACAATTTTTATATATATATCAATTCCTAGATATTCCTTCTATAAACACGTGTACTTCTTTTTTCTGCTAAATTTTGAGTTGTTTGCAATGACCACCATGGTTGGGACTCAGTATTACATTTTCAATTAAAAATCCAGTTTCAGGCAATCCTGGATATGGAAATGATAACTTGAGGGGTGAATTTGTCCATTACTCAAGCCCAGCCAACAGACAATTTTGGATGCATTACCTTGAATTGTATTTGAAGTGTTTCTGTCCACAAGAGTTAACATTTTCTCTAAAAGAAAAGAATAGGAAAAGCAAAGACAGGTCTAATTATCTACATTCTTCCAGGTTTTGCCCACTGTGTGAATCAGAAGGGGAAAATGTGGCTCATCCCTCTTCCTCCTCCCTGCCTGGGGGATATATCTTGCTGGGAGAGCAGCGAGGAATGTGGATGTGTGTAGGACCAGGAAGGAGCAGAGAGCTGCCAGAGTGCTCCAGCCTGTTTGGGGGATGGAGCAGAGTACGAAATCCTGGCTTTTGAGGCTGTGGAGCCCAGGCAGAGGCTGGTGGTGGGACAGGGAATAGTTTTGGTGTCTGTGATGGGCTCCCAACCTGCCCTGAACACTCCTGGGCAGTGGGTGCTCCCCTGATGAAGCCTGAGGGTCTCTGCCCACCCATTTGGGTGGTTTTGTGTGTTCCTTTATCCCAGCTCAGAATTATTTCCAGAAAGGGCTGGAATCTTCCAAGCTGAAACAAGAGAAGGGCCAGTAGAACTACAACGGGCCAAGCGTGTTTACACCTTTAAAGATCACATCTGGATTGCTGGTGAGGATTGTAAACTATCCCATGCCTCTCAGCAGTGGAAACCTGGCTGGAAAATCTCCCAGAAACATTCAGCAACATCTCCTAAGCCTCCATGAGTCGGTTCTAGTGGGTGTTCCTGATCCAAGCTGTGTTTCCAGAGCTCATCTCAACAGGGTGACATCTCGCTGGGTTTAAATTCTCTGCTGAACTCCCAGAGCTGCAGGCAGGCATGGGGGAAAGAAGCCTTTTGTGCTTTTATGTCATCACAGACACTTGCAAGAGTTTCATGTTGGAAATGTTAATCTTCTGTAAATTCTGCTTTTGCTGGAGTTGGAGGGGAGCTTGCTTTATTTTTGCTTGGAGAGGTTGAGGCGTAAAATGGACATGGATGGGATGAATATGGAAAGCATAAGTAGCATCTAAATAGATCTGAGTAAAAATATGTTCCACGTGATCTGCTGTGGTATAATTTTGGCTTTTTTTTGTATTTCTGGAATGTTTGCTGTAAGACAAGAAAAAAAAAAGTCCAAGAGTCTTATACAGTCCAGTCCTTTCAGTGCCAGCTGCTACTGTGTAACACAGATATTAGCAGTAAAAATATCAACTTTAACCAAATGAGCAGAGAAAGTCCTGTTCTACAGCTTGTAGGCTTTATTCAGCCTGTTATCAAAATGATCACTTGCAAAGTGCCACTTCTTGTTTTCTTTGTACAAGATAATAAAGTATGATTTGTGAAAAGAAGAACCCAATTATTAGAAGTGATTGGCTGCACTAGAAACGAGAATTCTATTATCTAGAAAATTTATTGCAAGTTAAAGCTGAATAAATACATGGTAGACTTGGATTCTAAGGGTGTCAGGGGGTTTAAAATGAGATTTTTTTCTTTATTTATTTTTTCAATAAGCTATTACTCTATTCTGAATGTTTATTAATATATTTAAAGCCTGACAGATTGGAAAATAAGACACTGCAGGGCCTGTTTTGTACAGAGGAGCAGCCCCAAATAAGGGATGCCTGATCCGTCAAAATCCAGTGTGTATGTAACTTTTAAAATGCTTCTAAAATTTCAGGACAGGTTTTTAGGAAGCAAATATTTAACGAACCTCAGCCTGCAGTTACAGTCGGCAGATTGATGATGTTGTTTAAAGTCGAGTCCTCTCTGCTGGATAACTGGCCAGTTGTTTGCTGCTGCTGTTGCAAACCTTATTTTCCTGGTAGCAAGTGAAGTATTGATTGTTATTCACTCTCCCCCACCCCCGCAGCTCTCTGCTTCCTGACTTGTCCTCCAGGATTCCCAGCGGAATTGGCAGTAAAACTAATCTTGCTGTTTCCTGGCCTGCTGTAATCAGCAGTAAAATTTGAAACTTTCTTGTTTATTTGATGATTTGCAAAGCTTGGCCGTCCCCTTGGAGTGTGGAACTCCTCCCCTGGCCTCCGGGAGCCAAAGGGAGGGTTGTGCTTCCAGCTCTTGAGGGTGAGCTCCTGCCTTTGAGAACCCTTTGGGGTGGATAAATCAGTTTCACTCTTCATCATCGTGGTAAAGAAGTTCTGCCACAAAGGTGCTGTTACGGTGGACACGTGTAGAGGAATCCAGGTGTGTGTTTTTGAAGCAATGTTAGCAGAGAATTTTTTAAAAAGATACAGATTTTATACAAAGCCATTCTGAGCATGCATTTAACAACTGGCAGACAGTGCTGCTTTATTTCTGTCCACAAAAGCTGTCTTGTATTTTTGTGTCTGAATATTTACATACTTGCATTTGTTACCCACGAGTGCACGTACGTGTGGTTACCAGGGATAGTTTGGGTTGGCAGGACCTTAAGGATCATCTCCTTCCAACACCTTCCACTGTCCCAGGCTGCTCCAAACCCTCTCCAACCTGGTCTTGGACACTTCCAGGGATCCAGGGGTGGCCAAAGCTCCTCTGGGCAACCTGTGCCAGGGCCTCCCCACCCTCACAGGGAGGAATTTTTTCCTAATATCCCATTGAACCCTGCCCTGTGTCAATGGGAAGCCATTCCCCGTTGTCCTGTCACTCCAGGCCCTTGTCCCAAGTCCCTCTCCAGCTCTCCTGGAGCCCCTTTAGGCACTGGAAGGGGCTTTAAGGTCTTCCAGACCCTTCTCTTCTCCACATTAACACTCCCAGCCCTTTGTCTGTCTCCATGCTAGAGGTTCTCCAGCTCTCAGAGCTTTCTCGTGGCCTCCTGGTGTTGGCTGCAGAAGATCCACCTTGGTAAAGCTCAGAGTGGTGGGTGTAGATTTTGAAGCTGGTTTGCAGTGTGAGGTTTGCTTGAACTGTGAAGTTGGCAAATCTTTCCTGGTGGAAGTCAGATAGAGGCATTCTGCGGAGGAGAGGTCAATAGTGACACGTTCCTAGAAAATATTTAATCATTTATGTGCTTGCTTCAGCCAAGCACAAAGAAAGGTCTAACATTTACCACCTGGAGAGAAAGGTACAATTATAAAGTATCTCATTAAACCTTCACAAAACCTTTAAAAATTTTTAAAAATGGGCGTGTGGGACTTCTTTCAACTAAAATTGGTCAAAGAGATGCATTAACAATTTGATGAATGCAGTGTAAAGTGAAGCATTTCAGGGAAAACACTTCAAGTATGTATTTCACAGGGATTTTTGGAATTAATCTTTGACCTTTTGGGGTTTTTTTCAGTTCTCTCCCTTGCCTTGTTTTGCTTTCTTGCCTTTTTATCTTCTCATCAGAAGTTCTGGGCTGCAACAGCTGCCTCTCTGTTCTGATGGCGTTGAAGCTCAAGGGGCTGAGGTGTTTGGTGGCTGTGTCCAGGGATAATTCTGGTGTGTCACTGCTGGGTTAATGGTTGGATTCTATCTCAGAGATCTTTTCCAAGCTTTATGATTCTGTGAGAAGCTGTAGTGGATGTTTGGGGCTGAGGTGGTGCAGTGGGGAGGAACCCTGGACAATACTGTGTGGACAGATTGTCTCCTGTTGAGTTGGCCAGGGTGGTGTGGGAGCTGTCTTGTAAGGCGAGATGTTCTTTGTGTTGAAATTTAGGAAGATAAAGGTCTTTTATCACCTCCAGTGAACATTGTGCTGTATTTAAAGGGAGGAGATGCATAAAAAATAACCAAAATAATAGAGTAAGTACTTCAGGGCTCTTCCCAGGATACAGCGTGGCTTCAGAATGAAAGGCAGAATATCCCATTTGAGTTAAAGGAAGTGTTTGCTCATGCATCATGCAGGTGACCTGCATAACCGATGAAGAAATGGTTTCCAGAATTGTTTATCTGGAATTCCTGAACAGGATGAACTGGCAGCCATTTGCATTTGTTGTAACTGATTCAATCTTATAAAAGTACTGAAAACCAGTATTACAAAGGTACTGATGGTGTTTCAGCGTATGAATTGTGTCATCAGTCATAGAATGGTGTGGAGTGTAAGGAACGTTGAAGATCATCCAGTTCCAAACCCCTGCCATGGGGAGGGACACCTTCCACCAGACCAGGCTGCTCCAAACCCCATCCAGCCTGGCCTTGAACACTTCCAGGGATGGGGCAGTAGAGGAAGGAAGGGTAAAATTTCATTACCTAGTGACCAACTGAACATGTCAAGTGTTAGTGCTTGTATTTATCCTGAATTCACTGACGGTTTTCCTGCGCTGGGTTATGGGTGCTGGAAGATGATTACCTTTGCCAAGTCATTTGTTGGCCAGCTGCCAGTTCTCATTACTTTTTATGATGTGAAGCTGATTTTGCTGAGAATCCGCAAGTTGAAAATGATTTTGAGAGTTTTGGAAGTGGAGAGGGGGGAAGGTTATGTTAGTTGGGGAATTAAGAAAAGAAAAGGAAAAGAATACTGAATGCAATCTGCAGAGCAATTCATTTGCTAATTACACATTGACATAAATTGGAAAGTCCCAGAAGGGGGGGGTTTACAGCATAACTGGAAAACAATTTGCATCTGTGTAGAGGTCTGTGCTTATTCACAAAGGAATGAGATTTTAACTGGATTTGTTTAATCGGGTTTATCATGAGTGCATAGTTGTGGGCTTCCTTTTTCCTCACATTGCAAAATCTCCTGTCTTTCTGGAAGATTCCCTCTTGTGTTGAGATTAAATATGTCAGAGAAGGATGTAGGGAGAAGTTTAATGGAAGACTGAAAGTGAAACCTAAGAAAAACCAGGAAATGTCCTTCTGAATTTTAGAGTGGATTGAATACGTGAATGTTTCTGGCTCCAGATTACCATGATAAAACTGACAGCTTAATGCCAACTCTGCCCTGAAATTCAAATGCCTTTTTTTTCCCCCCTGCCCTATAAGAAATCTGAAACTCTGGCAAATTCTTGCTGTCTCTACCGGGAGGGTTGCTAACAACTAATTGTACACACTAATTACATGCTAACTAGTATTGCTATAAAGAGCATTGAGTGTTAGTGTTATGATAGTTTGGAGTTTTTTTTCCTATAAATCTTTCAGACTTGTTGGTATCCAACCCTACCGTTGCCTCCACCTTCTCTTTGGTAAACATGTGGTGGGGAAAAGACAAAAATTCAAACAAAACTGGAAATCAAACTTGACAGTTTTGAAACAGGAATCTGTTCGGGTCTCATGCCTGTATTTACTTGAGCTGTTGCTGCTGCACATCATTATAAATTACCTGTTTAGCATCCTTCTGGCAGGCAGGGGAGCTCTGAGAGCAGAATGTTTTTTAAAATGTCACTTGTGGCAGTGATGGATTCTTTTCAGTACCTTTAAATCAATCAGTTGTTTATCTTAAACATAAGAGCTAAATACTGTTACTATCTCAGGATACAAAACCGCGATAATATTAAAAGGACGAAAATGAGCTTTCAGACCAAACCTGCCCCAGATGCAGGAAACAACCTCAGTGGATTCCTAAGGACCAGGTGTCCTTGGATCCCTCAGTCAGGTGCCATTTCCACGGGATGCAGAGTAGCATTTGGTAACTAAAAAGAAGAGATGAGAAGGAGGTTTACTTTCTAATTTTTCAAAGTGTCCTTTCAGGAAAAAGTCCTAAATAGAATGAAACCCTGCCATTTCGTTTTGTCTAATATGCTGGATTAAGCCCTGAAGTACAAAACTTTCTGCTGACCTTCTGCTGTTGTGATTCTGTTCAAATACAGTTTCCACAGTGGTTAATTCCTGACGCCCCAGATGGTTCTGGTTCTTCCCCTCGTCACCGAAAAATATTTGTTTCACTGAACTCTCCTCAAATAACACTTGCTGTCTTCTTAAATTGTGAATCTAAAAATATTGATTGGAGCTTTGCAACGTGGAAAAAGAATTGCCTGTGCTCCTAAATCCAAGAAAACAAAAAAACAACACACACACTCCCCAAGAATAAAATCAAGCAAACAAAAAATTCCCAGTAATATTAGCAGGGATATAAGCTGTGAGCGTGAAACCACTCATGGAAATCTCGAAGGTGACCTTGTGGTGGTGACCAGGAGGACGCAGCAGTACAATTTTTAGCAAGGTGCCCTGGCACTCAGCCTGTACAAACCACTCTCCAGCCCCTTGAGGAAGGGGGATGCTGCTGTACAAGGGTGTGCGTTTGTTTGAGTAATGTTTGTACTAAAACATAGAAGTAACCCTGGCTTTATTTTGGAAATGCCTTCAGTGGGCACTAGAAGACAGATAAGAGTAAAATAAGTCTGGGCTGACTCATTGCAGAATGTGCTGAGATAATCCTGAACTCCTGTTAGAATCTGTTTAGTTTAGGCTTTGTTTATCCTTGTGCTGTGGATAGGAGGTGTTGGAATTCACTTGAAATAATTTTAGAAATTCCTAGGTAAAAATTCATTATCTTTTCAACAAACAGAAATGCCCATAGTAATTAACAAAAAAACCTTGATTTTTTTTGTGTTGCTGATGGTGAAATGATGAAGTAAAATGTTTCCATTGGTCACTTTAAATACCAGTTGGACTCAGGTGGGAAAACAAAACTTCATGGTGCTGTTTTTAAACTGTTTTCCAGTAATTGTCAGCCCAATCCATGCTGCTCTTTAAAAGAAACCACTCTGCAATTTTTGTTGTGAAGATGATTTCTTAAATCCCGCTGTAGGTGGTCTTTGTATGAAAACCTTCAAGTAACAAATGGCTTTATCTTCTCTTCTGCTAATAAGGTCAGTAAAGGTTTCTCTTTTGGATAATAATAACAGCAGAGTTTCAAAGGCATCAGAATCCCGAGTGGAAAACAGGTTCACAGTTATCACCTTTTTAATAGCTGCTCAGGTGATTGGCAGCTGCTGCTAGGAAGTGTTTTACAGGAGTAAACTGGGTTTTTTTGCTTTAATTAGGACCATATGTGTACAGCAACTGTGATTGTCTGGGAAGCTGCATCCTGTATTTTCAGTTTAATAGCTGATAAAATGATGCAGTTGTAGAAATGACTACCAAGTCCAGTGGGCAGATGTCTTAGAAAACTGTTTTGGTTTTGCTTTTTATTTATTCATTCAAAGCAATCAAACATTGATTGAGGTTTGATGGTCTTGTGCTGTAACAAAATAAACACTCAATATTTTCCTATGGTGATAAAGTAACTGTTGGGACCTAGTATCCAAAAACACAATTAAAAAACCCACAAAATTTCAAGTTCTCTAAGCAACAAAACACCTGTAAATTGTTTTCTTTGCAAAATCTGCATGGATTAACTTCTCTGTAATCAGCTGTGTTGCATGGTAAATAATAGCAAAAAAGATATTGAACGAGAGAATTGAATATGAACACGTTAAATTCTTGATTTGTATTCTAGTGAAAGGGAGCATCAAATGTTTGCTAGAGAAGTCAGTTCTTAATTCTTCTAGAAACAATTAAAACCTGTCAGCTGAAGGGAGGGCTTGGATGCTGGACCTGAGGATATTTCTTTGGCAGTGTTTGGGTGAACCTGACCACTAACACCCTTCCCTCTGGAACACATCCCATCTATTTATATCACTGCCCAGAGGTTAAATGCAGCCCTTGGAACCGTCACAGGAAATAATACCAGTGTGCCTCTGGACCATGATCTGCCTTTTGGTCCAAGTGGCCAAATATGCCACTTTTCCTGATTACTGGGGTGACCACAGATCATTATTCCTGCCCTGTGTGGAGCCAGGAGGTGCCAGGAGATGTCTCAGGGCACTCCCTGCCCGTCGCTAACTCCCCTCTCTGCTGGCTGGGTTTTTTTTTTGTTGGTTTGTTTTGGGTTTTTTCTGTGTTTATTCACAAACACCCCTGTGTATCCAGTTCAGTCTTTTTGAGGAGAAGCTGAGCCAGATGTTCTGTTGTCCCTCAGCTGTGGATGTGGGACTGAAAGAGGCAGTGTCCTGCTCATCTCTGATCCTCTTAATTTGGCAAAAATTGTCTCCAAACAAGGCTTTCTGCCATCATTGGTATTTTCAGTTCAGTCATTTGCCTTGCTTAGAGGGGCCCTAAATAATGCAGTACTTACATACCTGGTAGGACTTTTTCAGTCAAGTGCTTGAGGTGTTGCTGGTACTTGTTTCCATGTCTGAAAAAATGAAATATTGCTGTGCCTGTTCCTTGCCAGGTGCTCAGGAACAAGAGAATTTTCCTTCGTTTGGTTGACAGAGTTTGAGGTGAGGGCAGCTTCCATTTTGTTCCATGCGTTTGAATGGTTTTCAGTTTTGGGTTTGGTGGGATTTTTTGGATAAAATAATACTTGATAATTAAAAACTTAAGTGTGGCTTTGTCCTGCATGCATGTAAATAAAGCGGATTTGTCTTAAGAGCTGGTGGAGGAAGCACAAGTGCTGTAGGGTGCAGCCGATCCCACTGTTGCAGCTGGCTGCTTTAGGATGACATGAATCTTGGGGACTCCATTAGCAGTAAAGAAGCCTGTACAGATTTTCACTGACTTCTGTGCAAAGATAAGTTAAATGGAGTTCAGAATCCTAATTTGACAGCTTTGTCACCAGCTCTGTCACGCTGTGTGTCAGCACTGGGGTTTGGCTCCGTCGCAGTGTAACCAGGGATACGGACTTGCAGAGTGCCACCATTTAGCTCCTCTTAGCAGGAGAAGAAGAAGAGGGGAAAACTTGGCAGAAGAAATTCAGTGGTTGGTGGTGGTGTTCTGCTCCTCTAAGTTTAGCAGCCTTGGGGGTGGTTGTTAAAATGGGCTCTCAGATTTTGAAACCCAGCGTTGGGAGCAGCCTTAGGTGATGTGGTGCTTCAGCGTGCTGGAGGTCCAACAGTGCTGCCAAAGCCCCAGCACCTGGGTGAGTTTAACCAGTAATTCAGTAAAAATGGAAGAGATTTAAAAGCTCTCCCCGTTGCAGGCAAGATTTGTGTCGTTTGCTCACGGATAAGCTCGAGGCAGAGTGTTTAAATTGCGGTTTGTGGAAGTTTCATGTCACACCGAAGTCCCGTCACTCTACTCCATAGAAGCAAACCTGATCTCAGCATCAGCAGGGGCTCGTTGTTTTGCCACTGTAGAGAAACTTCTTGTGTCTGTTACGCAGCCAGGAGAACAATATAGAGGGTTATGGAAAGGCTGCATTATTCCAGGGGCCTTTTGGATGGTTTTCACAATTTCTATAGGATGTTAGCAAATCGCCCATTGCAAAAAGCTGTAAGTGAATTCGGTAAAATATCAGCTCTCCTAATTTTTTCTCTGATGGATTTTGTCAGCTGCCTTCCTGAGTGAGTACCACCAATGTTTTTTTATGTTTATCCTTCAGCATTGCCATGAAATCTGTCTTAATTTACTGTTCTGAATTAATTTTTTTTTTTTTTTTGCAAGATCAGGATTCTTTGCATTATTATTCAGGAATGGTTTTCATAAGAAATTTTTAATTTCTTGCTTTTTTAAAGGAAGAGCATTTCCTGCTCTTTTTCCCCTGCATCAAAGGGAAATCGATGCTCAGTTCTGGAGAGGGAGGGGGATTCATCTGGGATAATGACTTAACACTGGCTGTAGAGGGAAATGGGGTGCTGTTGTGAAGTGAGGGAAGAGATCACATGAACACTGAGTGGTTTTACTGAATTCTGACTGGATTTATCTTCTCTGCATTTTGATAGTCCAGGGAGCTGCCAAGGGGGGGAAAAAAGTCCAAAGTCTGCATCCTGCTAGAATAACTCTGTACTTTTCTTTTAACATATTCAGAAAGCATAAATTTGCAGCACTCACAGTAAAATGAAATTTTCATAGCTATTTAGAACTAAGACTTTATATTGTCTTTAATGAATTTCATTGGACTTATGCTTTCAGTGATTTGGGTCTTGACTTTGAGGTGCTCCTGTCAGTGAAGGGAAAGGAGTGGAGAAGCCTTGGCAGAGCTGTTCCTGTGGCTTCTATCTCCCTCGTACCCATCCTTCTCCTCTTGTGAACTTAGAGCTGTGGTATTTTGGAATCTTGTCTCATCCTGCAGGTATTTGTGCCTTGGCCCCAGTACAGGACTTTGTGTGAGCTTAGCTCTGGTTCAAGGGGAGGCATTAACACAGGTATTTCTGTTTTGGGTTGGGAGGGGGTTGAATTTACAGCCAACTTTAAACTCCTGCCCTGAAATTCTCCCTTAGGAGCAGATTAAATCATTCTGCAGACTCAACTGTGAGCTCAGTGGTGTGATTTTTAGTGGGGCTGGTCTGTGGCACTAAGGATAAAATTCAGCTTGCTGCTGGAGCTTGGCAGGGTAAGATTCATGATTAAAGTTTTCTATTTAGGAAGTATTCACGGGGCATTTAGCAGTTAGTGAAACTCTAACACTGTTCACCCTTTTTCTGTGATCAGTGATGAGCAAGGTGGTGTTTTATTTCCACTGACAGACTATGAGATTACTTGCTCTACCTCTACTGTTAATGTCCCAGAAAGTAATTGAAGGGAATGAGGATGCCTGAATAGTTAGGATCTGGAAAAAAGAAGATATGCCAATATTTCTATAGTAAATAGAACACTGAGAAAAGGGAGAGCAAGGTAGCTAACAGAAAACTGAAGGAAAGCTTTTAAGGAATTCAGTGTGATGTAAATGTCATTAAAAAAAGAAATCACCTTTCAGGTGTCACACAAGCCCTTTTTAGGGTTTCTTCCTTGGCAGTATAGGTTTTCAAGATGAAAAATACTAAGCTTTAATTTTCTGCTGCAGGAGAGAATTTACAAGACAAGGCTTATTGTTCATACAAGACTGGCAGACTAATGTTAGAAAGGGATTTTTTTTTTTTAAGCAGTGGGGTTTTCAACCCATTAATATTATTCCAGCCATTGTAAATACTCGTATGATTCTTCAAGTAACTGAGGGTTAGTTTGTGCTCCTGTATACACAGGGAACAACTATAGGTAAATACCTGTTGCCTACCTTTGGGGGTGTCACTGTGAGAGGAGATTCCAGGCTCATGGCACTGTCCAGGAATTCAGGCTGGAAGAGACTTCTAGAGGCCCTTGTTTAAAGCAGGACTGAGTCAAGTTTTGAGTATCTCCCAGGATGGAGATTTCACAGCCAGTCTGAGACCCTATTCTAATATTTAGGAGAAATTTATCCTACTACAACTTGGATCCATTGCCTCTTCTGCTCTTGTGTCTGTACCTCCAAGAATCTCAGCCCATATTCTCTGTAACCTCCTCAGTAGCTGTATCTGCTTGAAATATTAACCTAGATGTGCAAAGGAGTAATAAAATGCTTGTTTGTCCAGTTTTCCTCTTTCTCAGGTACTTCTGTGTTCACTTAAATATAATTCATCTGCAAAGATCCTTTTCTTCCATGATTTTTGTAGTGATTTTCAGTTTAAAGCCAGTGCTTTGTTCTGTCCTCATGCTTGCCTTTGCTGTATTTGTTTCCTGAAGACAGTAAGATACTGTGGCTATAGAGTCCTCCTTAAAAAATAATAATGATTTTGTCATGCTCTCATCTGCTCTTCTAAGCCATTTTCTGGTTTAGCATAATCATCTGTTGGAAATCCCTACCCTATTGTGCATGCACAGCTTTTAAGGTTTTCTAGAGTAAATAAAAATCCCACTTTGAACTAAGTCATACTATGAGTCAAAACCCCCTCAGAATTTTTCATTTGAAAGGGATTTTCCTCTTTTCCAGCACTCTTTTTGTAAAGATTTAATGTGCTGGTTTTTGAGACACTGCACCCAAGTTACTGAGTGTTTCAGAAAAATACAAACTGTTCAACTCTGAACTTTTTTTATTTGCCCAATAACATATCCAGAAAAAATTATTTGTACAAGAGTAAAGACAAAGGCACTTTCCACTATCCCAGGTTGCTCCAAGCCTTCTCCAGCCTGGCCTTGGACACTTCCAAGCATGGGGCAGCCACAGCTTCTCTGGGCAGCCTGTGCCAGGTCCTCCCCACCCTCACAGGGAAGAATTTCTCTCTAATACCCCATCTAACCCTGCCCTGTGTCAATGGGAAGCCATTCCCCCTTGTCCTGTCACTCCAGACCCTTGTCCCAAGTCCCTCTCCAGCTCTCTTGGAGCCCCTTTTGCCTCTGAAAGTGCCTCTAAGGTATTCCCAGACCCTTCTTCAGGCTGAACAACCTCCACAAAACCCCAAAGCCCTTCATGTCCTCCCGTCACTTCGAGGCCGTCCTACAGAATACCTAGAGATGCCCAGCAATGGTTGTAGACAAACTATTTTTTCTGGGTATGTGTTTGTGTGAAGGTTATAGTGGTAGCAGTTCACATTTTCAGAGATTGAAAGGGAAATCAGAAGATGTTGATGTTTTTGGTATTACTATTAAATTCTGTGTGGTTTTCACTCCTTGACAAATGTGTGCTCCACGTAGCGTTCCTGCTCCTGAGTAGTTTGCTATTGTTAAATAGTCTATATTCATCCTCTGTCTTGAATTCAGCTGAAGTTTGGATTCAGAATTTAGACGAGATTCTTCACCTTAGAAATCCTACTTTCTCTGCTATAAAATTCAGCAGTTCTTAATATCCTGCAGCAATTTTGCGTGGCACTTTGATATATTTTCTGTAAAGCACACAGAATCTGAGTCTTTATCACTTCAGTAAGAGTGAGAACGGCTGTTATATAGTGTAGAATGAATTGAGGAAGCTTTGGGCAAAAGTGTTCCTGCTCTACAGAAAATTAGAGTGAGGACTTTAATGGCATGAGGTGATTATGGCCTCCTCCAGAAATGAGATGATGATCCTTAAACAGCTCAGTGTTCCTGAGCAAGATGCTTAAATGATGGGTTACGTCTAAATAAATTGACATCTGACAACTTTTTTTATATTTTTAATGTGCTGGTGGTTTTTTTTTTCCTAAATGTATAATGATTTAAAATAGAACTTGAGGTTATACTGTAAGGTGGTATCTGTGGGCGCTTCACATCGAGAAGGTTGGGTTTTGGGGAAATGGCAGCATAGAAGATCTTGGTGCTTTGGGTTTGGGGGGGCATTTTCAACCCTTCTTCCCTTCTGTCTGTTCTTATTTGCTGTGCCAGTCACATCTTCCTTCTGAGGTTACACAAAATATCTGTTAAGACTAAGTAGGGAATTTTTTTTGTGGCATTGGTTCTGGGGACTCTTCACACTTCTTCTTTGGTCTTTTTCTTTTTTTCTAGCTGTTGTGGGTAGGATAATTTTCCTGCTGCTTGACTTTCCTAGGACATGTAGGACAACAATATTCTAGGTACTACTTTTCACCTGTAAGACTCTGTGGACTTATATTACCACAGGACCTGCAGAGGTAAAATAAGTTAATGCTTCATACAGCCTGCTGTTCTCACAGCCTCAAGAAGAATTTTTATATATTTATATATATATTTGGGTTTTTAAATTATTATCTTAGCATTTCATCAGAATACCATGAACGTTATTTTTCAATGTAGAAGATTCAGAAGAATTACGGGCTAGATATCCCTGTAGAAAATCTGTACCTCATTTTTAAAAATCCCTGTGAATCCTGTCTTCAAAGAAAAAAAAAATATAAAATTCCCTTTATATCTCCCAGTAAAATTCTGACATCTCCTTTTTTTAGCTTCAGCTTTACATTTTGCAGTGCCCTTTATTTTATTGCTGTAGCACCAGCTAGCCCATAAGAAGCCAACTCCAAACTGCATCATGATGGCAGGTTGCTTATATTCTGTTAATTTGCTCAAATAAAACAATTTATGTTAATTACTGCTTGGGTTTCTCACATTATTTGGGTAAACAGCTCTGTTACACTCAATAGCACATTTTCTGATTGTTTGTTTGTTTGGGGAGAGTATTAGTGTTTCCCTTCAGTGTTTTGTTTTAAGATTAACATATCATTAAGCTGCATAATAAGACACAGTCTTTATTCTCGTGCAGTGAAATGGCAGGGGAAGGCAGGGTATAGTCTTGCAGTTTAGTCAAGAGAAGTAAGCAAAAAAAAAATCTCTGAAAGTGGATTAGTCAGTGACTTGGGGCTCTCTGTTATGGGATAGCAAGGCCCAAACCGAAGCATCTACAGTAAAACTTGTGTTTGTCGAGATGGATTATTTGTTCATTTTTGGCAAATGTTTCAAAACACGGACTTTTAGTACCAAATTAATCCATGTAGCCAGGTTCTGCATAATTTGGGGAACAGTATTTTCTGATTTATCAGCACTGTTTGGTGTCAGATTGTGCTCTGTATCTCTGGTATGGATTAATCGAGGTGTCTCTAATAACTGCAGTTTGGGAGATTACCAGTTAAAAGAGTCTTTGCTTTTGGAGGCAAGAAGTTAATCTTTGACAGTGTGTTTTTGACATGTTACTGGAAATCATTCTATGCACTGGCTCTGCTGCTATTTCCAGCATTTGTTGTGGGGCTCTTTTCAGCAAAACCGCTGTCAGTGAGGGCCTTGTGAAGCAAAAAAACCCAGCAGCTAATCCATGTGTGTTATATCTGTGGAGTTAAGCACTTCACTTAAATGGAACAGAGAATTGCATATATAAAAAAAATATTTTTAATGTGATGCTGCACCTTGAATCCTGTGATCAGTTTTGGGTCCCTTGTTACAAGAAAGACTTTGAGGGGCTGGAGCGTGTCCAGGGAAGGAAACGGAACTTGGGAAGGGTCTGGAGCACCAGGAGCAGCTGGGGAGGCTCAGCCTGCAGAAAAGGAGGCTGAGGGGGAATCTTCTTCCCCTCTGTGACTACCTGAAAGGACGGTGTAGCAGCTAGGTGTGGGTCAACCTGTTCTCCCAGGGATCAAGTGACAGGACCAAAAGAAATGGCCTCAAGTTGCCCCAGGGAAGGTTTAAATTGGGTATTAGGAAAAGTTTCTTCACCAAAAGGGTTGTCAGGCATTGAACAGGCTGCCCAGGGCAGTGGTGGAGTTACCACCCTGGAGGAATTTAAAAGATGTGTAGATGTGGCCCTTGGGGACAGGGTTTAGTGGTGGCCTTAGCAGTGCTCGGTTAATGGTTGGACTCGTTGATCTTGGAGGTCTTTTTCAACCTGAATAATTCTGTGGTTCAGTGATTCTGTGATGTGACAACCTCCTTCACCTGTTCCTTCATGTTTGGCTGCCTTTATAACCTAAGGTTAACCAGGAGTTGTGTTAGGCAGAGGAAAAACAAACCTAAACCACACAACCTTTCTTTTTTTCTTTATGCTTCATAGGACTTTGCCTTTAAAATGTGATTCCACGTGGAACAGGTGGTGGTTGTTCCTCTTCTGGCTTTTCATGAATGGTATATTCTCTTCAGTTCCTGTATTGATTAGTACCAAAAAATGTGGCAGCCTGGGCTATCTACTGGCAGTGCTCCACTTAAAGTTCATTGAGTAAAAGCATTTGGAAGTCCTGTGCTCTGAAGTGTTTCAGAAAAGCTGCTTCAAAGTTCTTGGAAGACATGAGGTTCTTTTCTCAGCATGGAGCCTTGTGGTGCAGTCCTGGTAGCTGTCCATCCTGATCTGCCACTGATAGTTGGTGGCTTCTCCTTTCCTATAGCAAATGGTGTGTTTGGAGTGCGATTAATATTTATTTTTACACTGCTGTCCACAAAAAACCTGTGTTTTTAATGTGCACCTACTTCCTCCTTAAACAAACTTACAGCCTTACTGCTTAAAAAAGGGATCATCAGGCTGGAAGTTTATCAAGTCTGACCTCTTACCATCTTCTTTTCAAGTACCACTGGTTTTCCTTAGGATTCATCCTTTTCTCCCCACAGTCTTTGTGACTTCATCACCCACCTCTGGAGACAAGTGTGCCAAACAGGCTGTTAATTGTCGTGGTTGCTTTAGCTGGGGTCTAATAAGACATCTCATGATGGAAAGGTGGTTGCTCATGTTGAAAACCTGATAGATGAACATGTCACCAGCAACACAGAACATGACAAATGTGCCTCCAGTCATTTCGTTCATCACTACAAACGTGATTCTCTTCATCTGCTTGGCATGAATATATATGCAGAACAGATTTGAGCATTCCTGTGTCAAGTGATAGTGTAGATTGAGGGTGGTGGTAGAAACATTTGTTGTTACAAGAGTCTCTTTTAAGTTTGGGGACCTCCTCTGGCAGCTCTGCTGGGTGGTGACAGTAGTTATTGTATGAAGCATGATGGGAACCCCTTGATGTCCCTCTGAGTTGTCATCACTGGCCTGGAACATTCTGTTTCTTCTTTTTTTTTTTTTGCACTCTTTGAATTCTGCAGGTCTTAATTTTTCAATGTTACGAACAGCTGAATATACACAGTGGTGTTCAGAAATAGTCTTGTTTTTAAAAAAAAAAATGAGCTCAGGATAGCCACAATTTAACTTTTATCTGTTCTTCTAAGGGTGTTTAATATTGATTAAAGTGTTGTGATCAGTTTATATCCTACCTGTAAGGAAAGCTGTAAGGAAATGCATAGGTGTTGTACAGACCTGTGTATTTTACCAATGCACCACACCGTCTTCAAAAATTATTTTAGAAACAGCACAAAATTGCACAAAGTTTGCTGCTTGTTGATGTTACTGTTTTGTATAATCGTCTCTCACAGGCATTTGAGTTAAGAATTAATTTTTAAAAATGCTTAAACAAGCAAAAAAAGCATTAAAAAAACACCCACCAAACAAAAATAGTTGGATTTGGTGTGGTTGATCCCCGAAGGGGAGCCTTGGTCGCAGTGACAGCTTTCTTAAAAGCAGCTGGGCAGAACTGGCTGTAGTCAGGCCCATGCTGGAAATGTGCCCTGTCAAGAGGTGCTTTTGTGGGGACCTGAGCTGAATTGCAGATCACTTTTGTGTGCTGCTGCCTCTCTGGCAGTTCTTAAACTCTGAAAAATACAACCTAGAATTGCCTTGGTAGGAAAGTAAGAGTCATCCCCTAAGGGTTAATATGCCCCTCTCAAAATGACTTCCATATTTCATGTGGACACGAAGGTTTGTTACAGCACTTATGTTTTTAAGTGTGTGAGTTGTGCATTGGTGAGGAAGGATCAGTGTGAGCCACAAGCTGTGGCAGGTGTGGTAAAAGCCGTGGTTGTGAAAGGAGGGGATCTGCCATGGGCAGGAAGATGCAGGGTCTGTCCTGGGAGGGGATTTCGGTGTGGACAGTCCTTCATCTGTGCCGCATGACACCTCTTTAATCACAGACTCACAGGATGTTTTGGGTTGGAAAGGACCTTGAAGCCCATCCAGTCCCACCTCCTGCCGTGGGCAGGGACACCTTCCACTATCCCAGGTTTCTTCAGGGCCACATCCAGCCTGGCCTTGGGCTCTTCCAGGGGCCCAAGGGCAGCCTCAGCTGCTCTGGGCAAGCTGTGCCAGGGCCTCCCCACCCTCACAGAAAGAGTTTCTTCTTTGTATCTGTTTGAGCCTGGCTCCCTATCATTTTAAAGCCATCCCCTCTTGTCCTGTTACTCCAGGCCCTTGTCCCAACTGGGAGGGGCTCTGAGCTCTCCCTGGAGCCTTCTCCTCTCCAGGTGAACACCCCCAGCTCTCCCAGCCTGGCTCCAGAGCAGAGGGCCTCCAGCCCTTGGAGCATCTTTGTGGCCTCTTCCGGACTTGCTCCACCAGGTCCTTGCCCTTTTTACATTGTGGCTGTTGTTTAAGCCTCCTGAGAACTTTGGAGATGCTGGAAGAGGCTGTCCATGGTCTGTGCTCAGACTCATGCACGTATTGAAGGGTGGGCTAAGATGTGCTTGGCATGGAGAGGAGCAGTGATGATGATCCAGGGCACATCCGTAACATTGGCATTTGCTGTTTGAAGGCTGCTGCCCTGTGCTGTGGGACATCATAACGATGAGCAAAACGTAAACATAACTGGATGAACAAAACACAAATCCTGTGTTTTTCATATTACTTCTGTCCTTGCTTACCCTCAAGATCGTGCTTCAGGACTGTTGAGTGGTGGGGCACCCAGCAGCCCTGTGAAGAGTCTCTGTGACACAGTAATTAATATTTGAGTTTTCATTTATGGGGTTATCAAGAAAGGAGGATTGAGATGAAATGTTAGCAGTAACAAAACTGACTGTAAAATAAATGGTAGCACCAGAGAGCTGCTGCAACAGGCAAGTTTCATTAAAGCTCCTGTGTCCCAGCAGCACAGGTTGTAAAATGAGCACTGCTGATGGTGTCAGCCCAGTCACAGTGCAGTGGAGAGTTTTCCTTGGAAAACCTTACAAACCCTCGCTGTGCTTTCACTCCAGTACCTGCCCTTGGCACGTGCCCTGTGTTAGGTGAGTGCTGCAGAGATTCAAAACACAAAAGGTGCTGGTGAAGTGCCTTGTTTTTTTTTTTTTTTTTGCAATAGTCACTGGGGAAAGTAGTACAGCAGGGCATAATGTCCAGCATATCCTTCTTGTGTTCCAGCAGGATTTGATGCAGGAAAGGCAGCTGAGAGAGATCCCTAAAGGCATCACGGGTAAGGAGGCACCACAGGCACACAAGTGGAAGGTGGCTCAGAAAGGGTGGCTGAAGTGGTGACATTTGTCAGAGGTTCAGAGAGAGAAAGAGCAAAACCATTAAAATCAGCGAGCTGCAGGGTAGCAAACTTCAGTAAGCTCTGAGAACTCGGAGACATGACTCAGTTCCTTCAGATGCAAACCTGAAAGAAAAAGAGGATCTAAGATGATGTTGCAGTTTAACAGAATTTTTTACTGTGGAGACAGGCACAGGCTGTCCCAGTTCAAATGAAGCATAGAAAATGTAGTAGTTCACTAACTTGATAAGTTTTTCCAGCATAAGAGGAAGGAAGGAAGCCTGCAAAAAGTCTGCCCTAGTTTCCAGTAGGGATAGTTTGAGCAAGAATATTTTTTGCTTCCCTGATATTTTTGGATGCTGTTTTTAATTTTTTTTTAATTAATTTTTTATGTTCTCTGTCTTGTGCTTGCCAGAACATGCACCTGGCAGTGGCTCTGAGGAACGCAAAGGATTGGCAGAGTATTGTAGTAATGAAAGGAAGACAAAGGATTTGGTTTGGTGCTCAGCAGGAGAGGGAGTCACCAACTTCTGACACTAAAATATTGTATTAAACTGGGGGGAGGGAAGCTTCTATCAGTCTTTGGCTAAGATTTTAATTGGGAGCAGATGGCAAATTGAATCACTGGGTGCCTAGTGGCTGGTGTGAAACTGTACAACTTCAGAACTGTGAGCTGTTACCTTTGACACCTTGGGAAGAGTAAATAAGCTTCTAAAAAAACCTCGTAAGAACTAAAATAGTGCTTAGGCTGCCTTATTCATAATTTCCAATTTCAGTTTTCAGAAAGGAACACAGAAACTTGAGAAATATTGCAAGAAGCCAAGGAAGCCAATGATACCCAGCAGATTTTTCTTTTCAAAAATAAACCATGTCACAGAGACTGAACTTATTTCTGTAACTTGGTAACATGGGGAGGAAGAACAAGTAGATTGCCACGAGCTGAAAAGAAGCTTTTTAAGAATAAACTAGAAGAATGTTGGTCTGCATATAAGCTGCTGTAAAATGAGTGCAGGAATCCTTGCCGATGTATCAGTAGTCCAGGGCTTTCAGGGGGATGTGACAGGTGGGAGTGTCCAGGTCTGGCACTGGTCAGTCACTGATGACCTGGGTGATGCAGTGGAGGAGACTCTGAATCTGCAGATTCTGAAATAGGAGCCGTGCTGGGTGTTTCCACTAAAAATAGGAAGGGACTGGATGAGCAAAACGTAAATCCTGTGTTTTTCATATTACTTAATCAGACTGTTTCAAGTTCTTGTGGCATAAATCAGTGCAAAAACAGAGAGGAAAAGACAACTGGTAGTGTTGCTAGACCTTAGAAAATCCCGAGGTATTTGTAGTAGTTAGATCTGACACGTAGCAGTAAGAAAAAAAAGAGATATATGTCTGTTTACACATTCCAACGTGACAGCTGATTTGTAGGAATGGTGAAGTCGTCCTGCTGTACCCTGTTTTGGAAAGACTTCTCTGAGCTGCTGTGTAAGGCTTTGTCCTCTGGCTTTGCTGTTGAGAGCTTTCCAAGGAACTGGGAGAAAGCAGAGTAGAAAAGCTGACCTGCAATAAAAGGCTGAACAAATTGAGAATTTCTTCTTTTTATCCTGGGGAGGGGTATCCTGATTTTTATTTATATATTTATTTACATATTTGCCCCTGGTTTCTGTGACTGATGTGACCACAGCATTTCACCAGTGAGTTTGCTGGTAGAAAGCACAGTGGTGCTGACACTGGCTTACAGGTTTTCATATAGAAAACGTGTGTTGGTGTGGGTAACTCTGCACGTAGTTAATCCAGGTATAGTCATTTCTTTCCCTTTCTTCGCACATCTTGTTGCTATTCCATTATTAACCATTACATCTGTAGCTGAACACAAGGAGTGAGGGTTTAAAAGCGTCGGATTCTTACATACCACTGGAAGCACCTTGAATCAGCAGTTCAGACAACCTGAAATAAACCACTTCAGCTGGTGCTTTAAGCAATGCCCCTTCTTCCCTCCCTTTTCACAAAGCACCTTTTCTCCTGGCCGTATTTAATGCTTTTTTGCAGAACATCTCGATTTGGTGCCCTTTGCACATCCCCGGGTATTTCCATGAGCAGCTGCTGTTCCTCAGTCAACCACCGGCATTAGGAGAAGCATCAGCTCCTTTGGTTGAGGCTCTTGATACAACAGTAAACAGCAATTTGCTGCTGTACATCTCAAAAGTTGTAAAATGATTCAGTGTAAGTCCTGTAAAAGTCGTGGTGGAGTTGGCTGCTGATCTCAGTCAGCAGTTGAAGGAATGGTGAGTCTGGGATCCGGGCAATCCTGCCTCTCCAAAGTGCCATGGATGCATTTAAGCAAATTGCAGATGTCTTTATGTGTGGCGTAGGAGTTTTACCCACAGTCAGTAATTGAGGAAGCGCCAGAATAATTGGAAAGGATGACAGGAAGGGTTTTTTACTCTATTTTAGGCCGTGAGGTTCAGGAAGAAGGAATTGAGGAAGCTGCTGGGAGGGGACACACACACACACAAATAACATTACAAAACACTGTGTTTCAATATATGATGCTTGGTTCGTTGGGTTTTTTTCCCCTGGAACATACCGGGGTGGTCCTGGCAATGTTGAAATGGCCAAGAGACAGGAAAAGAAGGTTCACCCTTTTAGGCTGAGAAGGAAACAAAGCGTTCTGAGGACGGAAGGTGCTGATGGCGCAGTCCAGAGGCTGGAGCGAGCAGGCAGAGAAACTCAACAGCTTTTAGAGAAAAAAGGAGATGAATTAGAGTTGTAGACAACTCCTTCCTCATTTTACTTCCTTGATCTGATGCTCTGGGTTCCCAGGCTGCTGTGGCCAAGCTCAATCTTCTTTCAACCACATCTTCCCCATCTTCCTCCGCATCTCCCACAAGTGCTGTTGCTGCTGCTTCCCCAACGCCACAAGAGTGAAAGTGCCTGATGTGTAACACTGAAACCTGTGAATAAAGATCTCGGGACATTCCAGATTTTCTGGCTGTAGTAGTGTTGCAAAGTTTGTTTGTACCTTTTAGATTTGGATTATCTGCTCTCTGTCTTGATGAATAACGTTCAGTGTGTTTGTTCAGCTGCAGGAATTTGTTAATCTTTCCTTCAGTTTTCTCCCAGAAAAAAAAAAAAAAAAAAAAAAAAAAAAAAAATCTCACAGGGGAGAAGTACAGNCTAAGCATTGGTATTGCCCTGCGATTGTTTTTTTTTTCTTCTTTTCTTTTCTTTTTTTTTTTTCTGGGAGAGTACATTTGTAGTGGTAGCTGGAAGAGCAGAGAACTGAATGTGCAGGATTAAGCTTGAGGCCCCAGCTTCCTGTATAAGGGGAGAGGAGCTCACAACGCCGAGGCGGCAGCCAAAAGGAAAAGGGTAATGGACAAACATAGGCTGTGTGGATCAGGGCGCTGCCTGCCAGCTGCTCCTGGGGGGACTTCCTGCTCTGGGACACGGGGGACATTTGGGACAGTCACTGTCAGCGCAAAGCTGAGCACAGGAGCTGGCTGAGAGAGCTCCTCGTGGGTTTAGCAGCTCAGCAGGGTTATTTCTGAGAGGGTTTAGGTGCAAGAGCTCATGGATTTTGTATTTAAGACTACAGCAGAGAAGCAGGAAAATAGAACTTCCTGGGAAAAAAGTAACACCAGGAATTCGCTGGGCTCTAGTGGAAGAGCCACAGGTTTGTAGGAGCTTTTCCATGGACATTGCAAAGCCAAGCAACTTCACAGTGCCAACTGCAACCCTTGCTGGGACCTCACTTCCCTTTGAAAGCTGGATTAGAAATGTGTTTGTGACAGGGTTTACAGCTCGCTTCCACAATCTCTGATCTGGGAACAGATCAACAAACTGTGTTTGTAGATGGTTCTCTGCAAACCAGGCATGAGAGAGTCTCTGATTCCCATGTCTTGCACCTTAAATCTGGTTTTCTTTGGGGAATGTGAAGAGCCTCCTGGAAGTCCAACTCAGAGTGAAGTCTTTGAATGCCAATAGCTTAATGATAATTGTAGAAGTTGTAATAAATTAGGTAAAGAAGAAAACTTTTGTTTCCTACTGTTTTGCTGTAATAATGAGCAGAGATGTGGAACACGATACCTTAAAGAGAAATTAGAAGTTACTTTGAAAGAGTAATTGGGGTGATGGCTGAAACCTGTAGGTGCAGCCATACATTCGAGTCCATAACATTTCCTCCAGTCACATTAATAAAAATAACTCTTTTACCATTTCTCCTCTCCCATATGGATCATCCTTCCACCAGGCAATGCATGGAAATCTTCGCATCATTTAGGCTGGAAAAAACCTTTAAGACCAATGAATCCAGCCATTGGTCCCTCTCTGTGCTGGGGCTGCCCTGGTGACCCAGCCCTGAGCAGCGAAGGCAAAGTCTGTGCTGGTTATATTTGTCCTTCATGCTGCAGATCATAGCGTGCGTGCTCCTTTCTCAGAGGACACCTTGTCCAGTTCCTCAGAGAGTCATGACCTTGCTGCTGGCTTCCTGGAGAAGATGCTTGAAGCCTCCAGGGAGCTGAGCCCCACCGGTGCCGCCTCCCAGCGCGCCAGACGCGAACTCTTAAAAATACTTCTCCCATAGCAGCACAATTGGACTCTGATTCCTGAAGCATCTGGGTTCGTGCTCCACAGTTTGTTTATTTTTGTACGAGCCTGAGAAGGGATCAGGAGCCTGAGGCCGTGGCAGAGCCCTCAGCCTGTGGAGTCAGGGCTTGAACAAGTGGCACGGGATCGATGTGGCTGCTGTTCTTAGAAGGACTCTCCTCTTCCTAGAAGTTTGCATCCTTTTACCAGGCACTTACTTCCCTCCCTCTCCTCCCTTACATCATTTTTGCAGCTGTTTTTTCTTGTGGATTTGAGTTTTATTTACATCTGCTCTTAGTAACGTGGACTGTATATGCCTCCTTGAAATCGGGATTCTCCTCCGTGTGAAAGAAACTGGGTTTTGTGAATGGCTGAAAAAAATCTGTTCCACTTTAGATTGTAACACTGAGTTATGGAACAAAATGTCTTCAACTCCTTATTGTGTATACGGTAAGGGATTATCTTTTTTAATGACAGTTACAAAGCTTCACAGAATTGTTTCAGAATCGGTCTGATAAATGGTGAAATATTTTGTTGCAGCTTAATTATGGAGAACAGGAGCTTATGGTTTACCCTTATTTAAGTATGTACATGAATCTTTTCAAAGTAATAGAGCAAATATAGTACTGTTTCTGGAGGCTTAAAAAGAAGATTTGTGCTCTAATATTAAATTTTTAATGTATTATTCATGAGGAAAGCCAAGCTGAAAGCTTTTTTTTCTCCCCTCAGTGGAAATGAGCTTGAAGAATACATTATCTGTATAGAAAAAAAAATGTAAAGGATTCTAGCTCTTGCTAATATTGGTGTGGTGCATGCAAGTACTGTTGGAATTTCCTCAGGGAAAAGAAAACAGAATTTGGTTGAAAATAAGCTGATACAATCATTGAATAATTTGTACAACATCACTGGAATTCAATTCCTAAAATAAGTCAGGGTAATTCCAGTTAGAATGTGCTTTTTAGAATGATGGAGTGATTGTTTATTGAAGTTGCTTTAAACTCCATGTCTAAGAATTATTGCCTCTGGTTTGGATACAGGGCTGGGCTGTGTGTTTTTGTTCCTCGTGCCACTTTCAAGCTGGCTTTTGCTGATGTGTGCATGTGCACACCATGTATTCCTGGAGATCTCTATGTACTTTTGGGTTGTTAAGGCAGGAAAAATGTGTGTGAGCTTTGGAATTTGGAGAAACTACATAGTATTATGTAATCCAACGCATCTTTTCAATATGGAATCTTTTATACCTTGTGCAGACTGATGTTTGTAATTATATTTCCTGCTGTGGTATAACTATAAACAAGATGTATAAGCCAAGTGACATCATTTTTAGTGTTCTTTTTCCTTTGTACTTTCTCATTCCTAGATCATGCTTGGTTTAGTTGCCTGAGATGACTCCAGGAAAAAAAAAATAAGTTGCATGTTTAAGCAGCTCCAGAGATACATTTTTCCATTGCCTTACTAGAATCTTACACACGAATTAGTTTATGAATAAGAAAAATATCAGTAATTATTAATAGCCAAACACCACAATTGTATCTTATGGAAGGCATAACTTAAATTGTTACTCAAATGCTAAGACCTCATCTCGCAGGATTTACTAGACATGGTTAATGTCATTTCCAGACATTGGATAAAACAGGAATATTTGCTGCCTGTGATAAGGGAATAAACTTAGGAGGTAACAAGCTAAGTGCTCCTCTAGACCTTACTATTAAATTATATGAGCACCTCTCAATTTTTAATATATATTCAGCCCCGAGGTCCTACTGAAAGAGGCTGTGTGTGTGCCTTACCTGAGAATAAAACTGAAGCAGAAAATGTTCTGCGGTTGGTTTTTACACAGGGTTTAAAAAATTATTCACATGGACAAGGAACTGTTGCACAAAAACTTTGAAGCTGCTTGTCCAAAAAATGGAAATTTGGAGTGGAGCAGAGAAGTGGATCGGGTTCTCTTCAGACTTGAACTGGTTTTTATGGGTGGGGCTGACCTTCTTCCCTGTGCTTTGCAGGACATACATCCTTTTAAGAAGTACAATGCAGTGTTGTCTTTTGTCACTTGATCCAGAGGTTGGGAAACCTCAATTCCACGTCCCCAGCTGTCATTTGGAACAGTTAATACCTTCTGGCATTGCTTGGAACTTCTGTATTGTCTTTCCTTTTGATGGGAGTGTCCAAAACCTGGGGTTGCAAGAGAAAACACCTATTTGATACATGCTTGGAGCCACATTCCTTAATATTTGCTGTGAAACTTCCATAAATCATGCCATAAATCACAAACTAATAGAGCAGTTGGTACCATAAACAGAAGAAAAAGAGGAATGTCTCAGATTTACAGAACTTCTAATTTTTTAATGTTACTCATGAATACAATAATCTTTGGGACTGAAGAAGAGACGTAAGGTAGTGGTGGGAAACCTAAAACCTGTGGCCAGAGAGCAGGTACAAACATCCCAGGAGTGTTGTAATCACCTTGTGCTGTTATCAGGTGCTGGTGGAAGCGTGTTTTGACATGTGGCTTGTCACAGGTATTTGGAAATTGTGCTCATCCTTCATTAAAGGAAGGGCTGAAACAGCCTCTTCAGTGCTTGGGCTCAGCTGTACGACTGCACCAGCTGATTAAATAAGGCCTTTGAACAATTGAATTTCCTACAATGAGAAAGGAAGAAACCCCAAGTTTTGTGGATAATGTGTTTGCTTAAATGCTCGGTGGCCAGGGCATCTTCTGCCTGAGAAAACTTTCCACTTTCACCTCTGGGCGAAAGGAGGAAGGAAGTATTTAAAAAAAAAACTGCTGTGAAAGCCCATCCAGAAGCTTTGCCCTGTTTGTGTAAGCTCTTTCCCTTGGGAATTGTGTTGTGGACTTGCAGCTGGTACACAAAATACTTGGAGCAAATAATCTTCCATTAAATATTCTGCCATCAGAACTTTCTGTACGGTGGTATTTTTCTTGCAGCACCTCGTGGAGACCTCACAGGGTTCCCCAGGAATCCTGGAAGCTGGGGTACACCTGAGAGGGGCAGGAGACTGTGTTTGATGTCCAGAGTTCCCAGTTCAGCCTTGCTGAGGAACCTCGTGTTAAGCCCTAGTCCTGTGTTTTCCTTTTGTTACGAACATTTTCCATTTGTATTTTGGATACGCAGATCAGTAATGTGGAGTGGTCAGGAAATAGTAGCGTTGGGCACAGAAGCAGAAGGAGTAAATGAAGGGCTTATTTTGCTGCATTTTTGGGATAAGCAAGTTTTGCTGGACTGTTCCTGGTCTTGGCCAACTCCAGTGACTTACAGGAAGGACCAAAGCAGTGGTGTGGGGGATGGTGATCTTCCCCTTAACTGTAAATGTTTGCAATATAAACAGCTGAGCTGTTCATCAGGGGTTCCCAGGGGAGGGAAGAAAAGCAATATTGGCATATTTAGGGTGGGTTCTAGTGTAGACAGATCAGATGCATTGTGCCCTACAAGTGCTTATCAGCTTGGCTTTGTGAGCTCTGCTGTGGTCAGCTGGGCTGGTGGCTGAGCTGCCAGGAGGGTGAGGAGAATATCCACAGAAACTACTTGGGAGCTATAATGATGTAGCTAAAACAAGAAAATAACACCATTTTTTTTCAGTGTTGAGACCCACTACTACCCAGAGACTTCCCCCCACCAGCTGGCCAGGTCTTGGCACCAGGTTTTTGGCAGTGGCTGTCACAAACACACTGGACCTTACTTTGTTTATTTTGTAGGGCTGGAATTCCTTGTGTGTGGGGCTGTGTGGGAGGGGACTCAGGCCTTGGTTTCTGCTCACGTGTCACCGGAGTACAGTTCTTCAGCAGAGAAAATGTCTCCGCTGTATTGCACGAGTGCCATCCAGACTTGTACTCTTGACGTTTGTTAGATTTTGGTCTGGGAAAATCCTGTTGGGTCATGGATTTCACAGAATCCCAGACTGGTTTGGGCTGGAAGGGACCTTAAAAATCATCCAGTTCCACCTCCCATGCCATGGGCAGGGACACGTTCCACGAGACCAGGTTGCTCCAGGCTCCATCCAACACTTCCAGGGCCTTGGACACTTCCAGGGATGGGGCATTCACTGCTTCCTTGGGCAACCTATTCCAGTATCTCCCTTGTCGTGTTCTTCTATGTCACCAGGAGAAATAAGATCTGAGACAGGCCCTAATGAAGCCAATAATGCAGTTATTTGTCCTCGTTTTGGTTATGTAGGAGCGGGAGAGGTGCCAGATATTTATCTTGCTTTGCAGCAGGCTGCCAGCACATACAGAGCTTTCCTGCTGCAGCTCTGTAGAGCTTTGGGAGATCAATTCAAATGCAGAGTCTGTTTAGATTTGAGTAATTCATTGAATGTGCTGGGGCTGGGCAGAAGGAGCCAAGTGGGCTCTGCCCAAACTGATAGCACTCAGCCAGCAGCCAGAAAAAAGCCTTTCAAATGGCTTGTGCCATGGTATGGTGCAGAACGTAATACTAATTAATGGTGCCAGAATTTTTAAAGCTATCGGGATAAACAACACACCCAGCTGTGCAGGTGTGACTGTCTTAGGCACTGCTTTTCTCCAGCTTTGCTGCACACAGCTGGGGGGTCCTGGAGGCACCCAGAGGGTTTTCAGTTAGAAATCGTTGTTTTTGTGCCCCTCTTCCCCTCAGTGTGAGTTAGAACCCACGTGGCAGGGGATTGTTGTGTGAACACCTGCGTGTGGGGTCAGTGCAGGCGCCTGAAGTGCAGAGGGGCAGAGGCTGAGCTGCTGAGAGCAGCACGGGGAGTGAGAAGAAGCTGGAGACCAGCAGTGCTGGGTGTTGGCGCTGGCTGGGGCTCCCTCAGCTCCGAGCTTGTTACTGCTGGGAGAGGAGAAGGGGCAGGAACTCAGGATGGCTCTCTAAGTGCTTGAGTATGTATGTAAGTATAGACTTGATATGATTTGGCATTTATGAGTCCTCATGCCTGGGGTTTCCCATCTGAGCTAAGTGCAGTAAATGTGCTGGATCCATCGTCTGGTCAGGGCTCCTGCCTGAGCTCATCCGCTGCTTCTTTGCTCTGAGCCAAAGTGGGATCTCTGCTATTAAAAGTGCTGGTGGCGAGGCAAGGCCCCTGCCTCCCTAAGAGGTGCAATGTGCTCTGCAAAACCTGGCTTCTTTTACCTCTGAGAACAACAGGGCTGTAAGATCTCTCACCCCATCCCTGGAAGTGCCCAAGGCCAGGTTGAACGGGGCTTGGAGCAGCCTGGGGTAGTGGAAGGTGTCCCTGCTCATGGCAGGGAGTGGAATGAGCTGATCTCTAAGGCCCCTTCCAACTCAAACTGTTCTAGGTTACCCTAAACTTTCAAATGTAAATGGTGAAAATCTGGCTCTTTTATGCCAAGAAAAGGATGCAAAGCAGTGGGGATAGTATTGCATCATTATGTACTGAGTACACAGCTCACCCTTGCCACTGCATCAGTGCTGGAGGAAAACAGCGGGGTTTTTTTGCCAGATTGGGCAGAGACCAGCTGATCTGAAGTGTTCTGCATAAACAGCTTGGGCAGGAATGTAGGCTAAGAGAGGCTAGGGCTTGGGCAAGATGCAGAATTAGAATAATTTCTCTTGCCTCATGCCTGGGCTCTCTTAAAATTAGCACAAAGGCACATGCTGAAGAGTAAGCTAGGGAAGCGTTTCAGCTTTGTTAATGGGCTCAGATACAATTTTTTTTACCTCCTTTTAGTCTACCTTTGATACGGTCAACATGTGGCCTTTGTTTGGGGATAACAGGAGTGGGCTTTATAGAATGAATCCACATAGTTACAATTACCAGCATTTTTGCTCCAGTAAGCAGCAAAAAATTACTGTACTGGTTTTGTTGGGTTTTTTCCCCCTCTAATATAATTAAGGAAACAGTTTATTTTTAACGGTTCTAAACTTGTAGTCCTGAAGACACTGGTGATTTAATATCCTCAGTTATACGGCGCTCAGTTATTCATGCTTTCTCATGACTCTTCTGTGAAATAGCAAGTGGGCTGCTCTCAGTGTTACAGGATTGTCAGGAGTTGAAGCATGGGCATTAAATCTTGTGCATTCCTTCAGTACAAAGTTTAGGATATTTCAAATAGGTCAGAAGTACTTGACGTTGTGGGTATTTGGAGAGGCAATTAAACGTGTCTGCAGCTGTTCCAACCTGCAGCTGAATTGTCAGCTTGGTGGAGACATCTGAGTGCTTGTTTAAGACACCAAAATGCTTTTCAAAAATCTCTCCTGGTAATAATAATAAAAAAAAAACCCTAATGTTTCTTATTAGCTGAATTTCTCAACAGGCAATAAACTGTGGCTTTGTTTTAGGAAGGAATTGCTGGAGGTTCATCAAGTTTCACTGCTTTTATTTTTTGTCAAAACTGTAGTCACTTTATCAAACAAAGCTTGCAGTTTCCTGTATCTTTTGTTTCATTCTTAATCTGGTTTTAGCCTTCTGAATATCATATTTCCAGGTGGGAATGTGCTGCTTTTAATCGTCTGGGAATGCTGAGTGGATAAAATACTCATGACTCCAAAACACAAGGTCAGAAGAGCTAGGATTGAATATTTTCCAGCTTATTTCTTGGGGCCAGTTGAAAACACAGTTAATATAAAGGAAAAAAGATGTTTGAAAAGTGAAGGGGAGATGCAGCACCAGGGCAATGCAAGATATTTTAGCAAATTATTAATGAGACTTTGCAATGTGCTTCTGTGGGGGTTTTCTCCTTCTTTACGTGGTGTGTAACAATAGATGCTCTGTTACAGCTTCAATTTTTTGTCAAGAGATACCTGGCAGAGCTGCTGTTCTGCAGGTGACACTTCAATCGAACTGAAAACCCACAGTGGTTGATACTGTAATTACTTTAGATCTAAAATAGTTACAGAAGATGTGTAGGTTTTACTGAAAACATAAATTGATCAAAATTCTTTCCAGCTTTAACTGGTGAGGGTGGATTCAGCAGCTTGAAGAAGAAAGCAGCAAATAAAATTACATTTTTTTCTCTGTAACAGGCACTTGTATTAGATATCTATAAATATTGTAATTATTTTTAAAGAAGAATTTATAAAGAGTAATCCAAGATCGGGTAAAATCTGCTGCATAACAGCTAAAGCTGGAGAAGAAATTACCTTGGCAGCAATTTCTCCAAGTGAGATTCTGTCCCAGCAGATTCACTCCAGTGTAACCCAGACCTCTTCTTGAGGAATCCTTGCAACAAATAAGTTTATGATCAAAATCTGATGTTTTTATTTTGCTCCCAGAAGGGCTGCATTCAAGTAACCTGCTAAGTGATACTTGTCATATGATGCCTGTAAATTGATTTTAAGAGTGTTTTTAGTTGTTAGAAGCAGCTGTTACTTTTAGATTCTATCAATGACTGAAGCACAGATAATACAGTGATTCAGAGAAGGTTTCCTCGTCCAAATGAGTGGGATTCCTCTTTATTCCTTTGTATCTGGGTTTCATAATAGAGAGAAATTTGAAGAGGGACAGGGAAGAATGGGGAAAAACTGTAATCACACCAGATAAATTTACATCTCTGTTAAAGTCAGTGTCTTTTTGAAGCTAAGCCACCTCTGTTCTTCCAAAGAAGCAAGGTAAATATTTCATAAATGGTCACACATTGTTCCCTACTCCATTAAGAATCCTTTCCAGAACTTACATGATGTAAATGGCTTTGGTTCTGTAGAACACGTTACCAGAAGCAGCATCATTTTAGATGTGTATTTTCTCACAGGGTGAATGTTTCATGAGACCTGCACTCAATATCCACAAAATGCCAACGGGTTGGTTGAAATAAATGGGGTTTAGAAAGAGAAATCAAAGGAACTGCAGCAAAGAAGGTGTCCCAGTTTGATTCTTTGCTATTAGGGATGTATCTTTTGGGGAGCAAACTTTGGATGAGTGAATTTCCGTGGCAGGAATTAGACTTGTAGCCTGTCCCAAAAATATCCCCAGGGAGTGAATGAAAAATTCATAAGGCGAAATGGAGAAACAAAACTTTTTCTTTGCAGAGGAGCACCCTTTAACATATTTTTGCAAGATGAATTTGTTAGAGAAGAGCTGTTCCTAGGAAAGAGAGGAGAAAGCTTGCAAAAATAGACTAATGCTTTGGATTTGATGTCTTGCTGAAGTATTTGCTGCAAAAAAGTACCGTAGAGAACATTGCTGTCTCTATGGGAACATCTTCGGGCTATATTTAGGAAAATTAAATTAAGCTTATTCTCCTCAGATGAGCAAGGTTTTGATAAGGCTTTGGTTGGAGGTGTAGTGGTATTTTTGGGGGGAAAGAGTAGAGGAATTTCTTCTACCTTTGGGTTTGGTGAACCACTTGTCTTACACTTTTCAAGTAAAAAAAAAGAACTAAAATTGTCACTTATATTTGAGGCAACCTGTGTGTGGCAGGAAGAAGCTCAGCTTAATTTCACAACCCCAGGCTGTGAAATGGATCACTGGGGGGAAAGAAAACCCTACAAAAAAACCCTTACAGAGATCAGTTTGTTAAACTGAACAGATTTGATAAGGAAATGAGCTGATTATAGATATGATGTCCAGCAATATTCTTTAGATTTGGATCTCTCCATGTCTTGAAAAATCGATGAGCTGGTAAAAGCTGTGTGGCAGGTGGGTAACTTGGTGCTTTACACACTGTGTGGTGCCTGTGGAGCACAGACAAAGAGGTTTTTACAGCTCTTCAGTAACTTCACACTAATTTCATGGCATAAATTCTTCAGGAAGATGTGGCCTGGGGCTTCAGAGGCCGTGTGTGTGTCCGTGCCGCGTGTGAGTGTCCGTCCATCTGTCCTTTCATACCCTGTGCCGTAAGAAAACGCTCTCCCAAAGGGCTTTTCTTCAGCTTGTTTATCCCTCTTTCTTGTTCAGTCAACATTGTTTCCAGGACTTCTTTTAATATTATTATTATTATGATGCCAGCTGTGAGTTCAGTTAACGTGTGGGGGTAGCAGTGACTGCCTGGGTTGTGTGACGGCTCCAGGTGCCACCCGTTCCTCGCCTGTTCTGCTTTTTCCCTGTGTTTGAGCTGCTGGGGATGGAGCAAGTTGTTCTTCCCTGCCTTTCCCACCATGTCCCACATAAGCAGAACCCGGAGCAGAGCGGATGCTGTACATATTTCTGCTCTATAAACACGTGCTTGTTTACATTTGCTTCCCTGCCGTCCCGACTCAGATCCTCTCCCGATGCCAGAGGGGATCAGCCCTGACTGACAAACGTGGAGATCCGGCCATTTTGACCCCGTGTGCTGCTCCTGTTCCCATTTGTTTGTTTCTCCTTTGTCTTCCTTCCGAAGTATTTAACAAATTATTGTTAAATATTTTCCAGAATTTTTTTTCAAGGAGGCCAACCTTGGAGCGATTCGAAATTGAGTCGAGATACACAACCATCTGATCTGATTACTCTGTGTTCCTGGTGGTGGAAAACAAACTTAAGTGCTGAGTAAAATGGAAATAAAACAATCCCTTGTATTGCAAGCTGCTACTAACGTTTGGCAAACCCTTCTCAAGACAAACCCTCTGCTGTGGGTGCAGCAGCTCACAGGACCTCAGCACTGCAGATTTTGCAGCTTTAAACTCCCAGATCTTTGCTGATCCAGCTTCACCAAACCGTGACATTACACCAACATTGCAAATACATCAAATTCTTTTTATCAGCAGAATAGGCCGGGTTGGATTCACAGGCCACATCTGCTGGTGAACTTTGTGCAGTGTATTTTTTTTTTCCTCTCTCTTTTACTAGAAGAAAGGTTTGTTTGTTGGCGGCTGCTCGGGGCGGGACAGGAATGTAATGCATGCACAGACTGCGCAGTATTTCCTGTTCAACTGCTGCTCCAAACCTCGGCGCTGGGAAAATATCCAGATCCAGGAGCTCCAACCTCGTTCAAACAGCAAAGAAATGCTGCACAGTCCGAAATGCTTTGTTTTTCACAGAAAATGCCTTTTTTAAAGTGAACTGTCATGGTGTGCCTGTGCTGTAAATGTATCAGTGTGTGGCTGTTGCTCTGTAATATTTATAGATTATTGGGCTGAGACAAAACACTTGAAGCACTGTGGGGACAGGGAGATGGCTCCATAATGCCCCTGCAGAAAGTTCTGTTTATTTTGTCTCATAATACATCTCCACAGCATTGCTTGCATACTTCAGTTAGCTTGGTTTACCACCCAGTTACAAACCATGGCAATCTTGTGGCACTGCAGCTGCTTTCATTATTTGCTGTATTTTATTTTGCCCTTAAACTGGTTTGAAGCATCGCTTTTGCATTGCATGAATTTCGCTGCAGGAGAGAAAGATTTCACTCAAAAGGCAAAAAGCTTGGAGTTGAATCACTTCTGCCAGCTAGCACTGAACTCCAGTGCTTGAAACATGGCCTTGAGTGTAGTGTGAAAGTGAGATGAGGGCGTTACTTCTTTTAATTTTTTGTCCTTTTTTTTTTTTTTTTTCCTGAAGCGGTGCTGCTCCTTTGGACATGTTTCAGACTATCAGCTGATGGAAAGGTGATTGTGGGGTGTGGCTGCTTACTTATTTTATTTAATAATTTACTTATTTTTTTAAGCAGATGTGTATTTTGAGCATGCATATCCACAGGCTCTTCTGGAACCTGTGAGGTGCTATCACTCTTCCCAAAAAAAAAAAAAAAAAAAAAAAAAAAAAAAGGCAAAAATACTAGGAAAAAATTTGACTGTGAACTGTGTATGTGTGCATGTATGCATTAAAAAATGTGGTATATCCCATCCTTGTAGCAGCTTTTTTTGTGTGTTCAGTAGTTACTCAGCCCTGTGTGGAAAGGAGGTGAGTGTGCACGCATAATCCTTGAAGGCTGGGGCACATCCATCCTGGGTGCTCCAAGGAGAGCTCAGGCAAGGCTGGATGGACACATTCAGCTCCTCTTCAAGAACTGTCCAGCTGTTTATGTCAAAGGCAAAAGTACAGCAGCTCCTTGGCACATCTTGCTGGGGGAGTTACTGGAGGTGAGTGTCTCCTAACTTCTCCTTTGTATTCTCACCCATCTTCTGTCTCAGTGGCTGTTCCAGTGGCAAGCACTCCAGGCACAAAAATGAAAGTGCTGCTTGTTAATTAGTTCCTTCCTGGATTACAGGAGCCCTACTTTTCAGTCCTTTGGAGATACAGATCTACACGTGCTGCATCTCAGGATTGGAAGTGGTCTCAGTGTAGCCCTGTCAGCTTGTCAGGCACTGCAGCAGGGGAGGAGGAGGCCAAAATCTGCCCTGTTTAATTTGAGCTTGAAGGTATTTCGCTCAGAACATGGTTCAGCAGGTTAATTGGGTTCTTAAAACAGTATTTAACTTCTCAGCTTCACTCTGAATAGTGGATGTCCTCAAAGCTGTGGATCTGCCTTCAGTCTTTGGGCTGAATAAATGCCAGAGTTGGGTTCTGACAGATGCATTTATTTTTGCACGATCTTGCCTAGTAGCAGCTCTCCTTGCTTGTGGGATACTGCAGAAGATGTTTAAATCATGGCTTGTATGAGAAGCTGACACATATATGAAGGTTGTACCATCATATTTATGTCTAGCCAAGCTGCAGTGTGCAGGCTGAAGTGTAGCAACAGCTTTAAGGTTTTGGAACTTGCCTTGAGATCCATCAGGTTCTTGTGCAGTTTTGATCCTTTTCATGATTTCTTATCCCTCCTTGTCATTTAAGAGGCTTCTGTGTGCAGTTGGTGTTTTTAACATTTACTGGCTACATTTCATGAAGCATCACAGCCTGTACAGCGACAGCAGTGCTGAGTTCTCAGTCGTGTCTTTTAAAAGTGACTTCAGAATTTCACTACCTTTGATCCTCAAAATATGAGCATCCAATAACTGAGAGCAGGTATTTAATCCACCCAGATTTGAGGACTGTAATAAATAATTTATGTAGGGCAAAATAAGGGATTTTTTTTTAGCTTTAAGCTGCTGCAACAGAAACATTTCCAAAGCTTGCTTTGGTTAGGTAGAGGTCTTTTTTCTTCATACAGCTTTAGCTGAATTAATGGATGAATTAACATCCATCCTGATGATTTTTGTCCTAGGTACTATGTGAAATGGTATTTTTAGAGGACATTTGGAGGTAAGGAAGTGAAACTGTAGTGTTCTGATATCTCCTGGATAGCTTCTGTCTGAATAAACAGATACAAGGGTAAGTTGCAGGAGAAGCAGTTCTTGTGTGGCTATTTCATCTTAGCATACAGGTGCAATTCATGAGCTTGTTTTCCAAAACGTCATGGAATGATTTACTCAGAGTAACGTTCAGTTTTTTCCTGAAATTCCCTAAAAGCTCCTAAATCATACTGACATTTTTGTCAGATCCAAGTGCACTGACCTAAAGAAATTATCTCAAAAAGAAAAAGAAGTTACTCGGTTATTTTCCCCTCATGTCCCCACCTGCCTTATGTATTCAAGCTTTTTTTCTTGCCTGTAACTATTTAATCAGGTCCATCCAGAGCATGCTACTAATGGAGAAACCTGGGAAACAGGTTGGTGGAGAGGGAGAGTCAAATGTTTTGGAAAGATTTTTATTTCACTAAACTAGTCTGGGATCCCTCCCTTCAAAGTAATAATTCCAGTGGAAAACCCAAAACCTTACTTTTACTTAATTGTGCTGCTAGGGTGAGAAAGATGGCCTGTTTCAGTTGAAATTAAGGTAATTCTGGAGTATAACATGCTGAATTTAAGCAGAACAATTTGCTTGGGCTGTACACGTTTGAAGGTTAAACCAGTTGTGGGTGGTTGTTTCAGGTATTGTGACAGTGCTTTTATTGCTGTATTTTCTGCAAATTTTACATGGGAGATGAAGCCTTTCAATGATAAACTGCAAATGGCATTTTAAAACCAAAGTTACAAGAGCATCACATGCAGATTTGGCACCGCCTGTTGTAAAACAATTTCTATCCTGGTCAATACATCACAAAAAGAGGAGCTGTATCAGCAAGTTGATGATTTTCTACTTAAATGTGTCTGTCTTGAGGCATATGGGACATAAAATTCCATTTTTCTGACAAGATCGTACAGCCTCTTAAGAAGTTGGAGAAATTAGGCATTTCTAATCATGTATAGATTTTAAAACTGCTTCCTTTGAAGGAAGGCTTTGTTTAATATCACTTCATTCTGACTCGCCTCTTTCCATCCTGTGTTATAATCAAACTTATGGTGAGAGCTCACCATACCCAGATGTTCATTTTATTGCATTTAGCGAGTTCATCTGTAAGAAGGGAAGTCTCTTCATTATCCAGTTTCATGTTATTTGGGAGAACTGGATATTGCATTCATTTAATTAGGAGAAATTCAGCGGTAATTAGCTCACTCCTGGCTGCAGAGGGATGGGCTCGGAACCTTCCAGTCATCCCGAGGTGGCTTCCTGCAGCAGCGAGGGGTTTGTGGTACTGTGGCCACACAAGAATCTGCTTTTGTAATTTCACATCACTACAGCAAAATCTGATGGGGGAAGCCCTCAACTAAACTTCTTTAGAGCACAGTACATGAGGGGAAAAATATTTTTTTTTTTCCTGTGTAACTTGTGCTGCTGTTGGAACTGTCCTGGTGGGAGAGCAGCACAACCCTTCCGCCTCCAGAGGATGGTTTGTGTGAAAGGAGCTTGGAAAAGATGCTGTAGATTGCTTCTATTAGCACCTCTTGTTTTAATTTTTGTTATAACATTTGTGTTACTATGCCCATGTGTGTTAATACTTGGGCTTTGTTATGGTCTTTTTCTCCCTGTTCTCTTGTAAACCACCATGGCTCCATACCTCCTGTTTAAGCTTATGTGATTGCAGTAATTTATTTCAAAACTTGCCTTTATCTTTCCTTGAACCCCTCCCCAGTGCTGTGGGTTTGTTAGGACTTGCCAGAAGACTTCCATAAGCAGAGTTCTGGGACTGTCTTTGGATTCCAGACAATTCAGGGATTAACATATCCTCAAACAGTGGGTGGTACACGGGTTGTGGACAGTGAGGCTTGTTCTTAGAAATGGCATCTGGAAATGACAGGTGAGACCCTAAATTGGGGGCAATCTGCACCAGAGTTACTTCCCTTCTAGACAGGAAGAACTGTGCTCCTGTGTCTGACCCTGGCTGCAAATAATGTTTTACAAATTCAGGTGATTTGACAAAGTGCTTCACTGAAGGCTCTTGCAGACCTCCAGGAGATCCCTGGTGAAGCATTGGGGGATCTGTGCACTCTGCTCTTCAGTGTGGCCTTAAACCATATGAAAAAGGAAATAAAGTGATCAGAATTAGTGAGGGGAAAAGGTTATGTGTTTGTTAGTGCATGTAAATAGATGTGTGTGTATATATGTGCATCTGTATATAGATTTAAAACCTAACTGTGAAAAGTTGTAGGAAGGCAGCATGACTTTGACTGACTGGCCTTTAAAATAGCAGATGGAATTAAATGTAGATACATGCGACATTTTCTGCATGGGAAGATACAAGAATTCTTGATTTATATTTGCAGTGATGCCTGAAATCCCTACTAATGAAGAGATCGTGGTGTTATAATCAGATCTGAAAAATCACATTAGCCCATTGTTCACTTGTTGTAAACCTCAAGTAAGATACTAGGGATTGTTAGAAAAGCAAGAGAACAAAGCATTGCGTGGGTGTATAAATTCCTGGTGGAATTTCTTCCTTTCATCCTGGACGTTGTGTGTGCTTCCAGTCCCTCTCTTCCTGCTTCAAAAATACGAATTAGGGACTGCAGGAAAGTAAGAAACAAGGATGCTCAGAGTTCTGAAGCAGCTGAACTCTTGGCTGAGCTGTGGACCTTCCTGCCACACGATACTTTGGGCTCTAAAAGTGGTAGGTTCAAGAAGTGGTGGGGCAAAGCCATGAAAGAGGAGTTTGTTGAGCATTATTGCACACACATTTGGTGTGTTTGGGTGGGGAGGTCCTTAAACTGCACTTGGAGGGAACCCGGGGTGGTGGGAGGGGAAAGCATCTCTCCAGCTTCACCCTGATCCTTTCTTCAACCCTCCTGCAGACACCTGCTGCTCTCATTCTTCTCTGCTCTCACAGAGAGCATATTTTCATGTTGTGGAGTTGTTCTGCCTGGGCTTGTTTGGGACACAGCACTGACGTGTTCCATGGGCAGCGTTTGAGATGTAAAACATCACTGGAAGTGTCCTCAGCGTGGTGGGGTAATGGTGGCTTAGTGTGTCTGGGGAGGGTGTAGGAAATCACCTCCAGAAACTGAGGCTGTAACTTCCAGAAGGTGGGGGAGGGAAAAGAAAATGTTCCCTAAATTCCATATGCTGGATGCTGCTCAGACTTGCAGTTTGGATAAGTCACTTTACCCTTCCAGTATCGTCACTGCCTGGTCTCACCTTTGAGCTTTTAAGGAATGCCAGGTTTTGTCCTCAGCAGTTTTTTTCTCTTTAAAATTTGCCGCCATCCAGAATACTTAAATTTGTTTTAGTAATTCAACATCAGTGCTTCTTTGCACCTTTATAGTTGTTCTATTTGTGCTGTCACTGCTTCAAGGAAAGCAAATCCAGCAAACAGCACACGGATTGCAGGTGGTTCGGGGTAACTAAGGAAGGAGAAACTGTTTGCCACGATGCACAACACTGTCAGAGTTGCTAAAAATGAGGTATGGTGCAAGTATTTTCTGTGTATGCAGGCATTGTATTTCAATATAGCACAGCACATAAAGCCACCCGAGAACTTCTGTTCCTTACTGCATCCAAAATTATCATTTACTAAGTCACTGTAAAGCCTCTATAATAGCTTATTAAAGAAAATCCCTTTAAAACAACAGCTAAATTAGTGGAAAGACCTGTTTGAAACAGTGCTGTGTTATGAATGGCAGAATTGTCAAGACTAAAAACCAACATGAAGGATTATTTTTCCTAGTAAAATGTTTCAGTAAGTGAAAGGGAGTGGCCAGATTTCAAATGTATGATTGGATCCAAGTATTCTTAGAAGGTGTCGACCAATCAGTGTTTTTTGTCTAGAGATTTTTGGATGTTTATTTAGACAATTTACTGACTCTTTCTACAGTAAGAAGAGAAGATACAAGTATTAGTTCTGAAATGGTTTTGGCGTTTCCATTGATCTGTTGTGCTGCTGAGGCTGTAAACACCCAGCTGTAATTGATACCTGCATTCAAATGAGATAATTTGCCCTCGTATTTTTAAGAAGAGGCTGAAAACAAACCAGAAATTATTAGGAAGGTTTCTGTGGCAGTAGGTGTAGGCAGCAGGACACACAGCATTGTTCCTCCCGTTCTAATTTCAGCATATTTCAATTTTTAATGTCGGAAAGGAGTTCTCCTTGCCAGGATTATGTTGCAACTAACTTGCTTGAGCTTGCAATATCATTTTTTCTGAGTGCTTTGAAAATGTCCTTCCCGACTGCCCAGGTATCCGATGGGGATTTCTAAAACCATGTTGTTGCAAACAGAATATGACAGTTTGAGAATGAGTCTTCCACTGTAACTTGTAGCACTGCTGGCCAGAGTTCTGCATGTGTTTTCTGTTTAACTGGAGTATTGATAAGTGGTATTGGATTGGTTTCAGTTTACAGATGGCTTTTAAAGTAATGAAACACTTCCTTAAGCACACGAATCTCTGCACAGTTCTGACTTTATCCTGTTATCTGAGCACTTTTTAAGTTGGTGGAAGTCTATAAAACCCGTTTAGTTTTTGATATTGGTACACCTCGCTCTTAGCAGCAATTAATAACTGAACCTGGGCATTGCTCACTGCCCTAAAGTGGAGAAGTATTTTGGCAAATACGGAAATTGTAGAATCCTAAAATAATTTGGGTTGGAAGGCACCTTAAAGATCATCCAGTTCCAACCCTCTGCCACAGGCAGGGACACCTTCCCCTGTCCCAGGCTGCTCCAAGCCCCGTCCAGCCTGGCCTTGGACACTTCCAGGGATGGGGCATTCACTGCTTCTCTGTCTTTCTTGTCAAACCACACGTGGGGACCTTCAGAGCGAGATGGAATCCCTCAGGCCTTCCAGGGAGATCTGTTCCATGCACAGCTCTTCTTCCACTGAAATTTTCTTTATATATTAATATTTACTTGTATTTCCATGGCCGGTCTCCTTGATGGCACTGGATACATTTGTACTGTCAGGAGGGAGGTGGATGCGTGTGGAGTTCCCTAACAATCTGTGAGGGGAAGAAAGATGGGGAATTATATTTTGATGTGCGTGATGGGACTTACTAAGAATTTCACTTACCTATAGCTTTGGAATGAGGGAGTGTTTGGTTTCCTATCCAACATAGGAAACAAATAGTTGTAAATAAACATATCTAGAAATATGACAATAGATAATTAAAATAGTTGGTGAACGAATCAAGTATTACGTAAAACTTTCTAAACCTTTTCTCCAGCTCTTTTATTTTATTCTGTTTTATTTTAATGTGTGTTCAAGATCTTTTTCTTAATGGAAATCCCTGGATGTCTTATGTGCATTTCTTTTCTCTAAACTATTGCTTTTAACTACAGTTTTCATTCTTTAGAAGTTGTACACTTGCTTTCATTCAGCTGTATGTAATTTTTTACCACTTTAGAGTTATTTTTATCCTGGTAGACCAATAAGCAAGTTGAAAATCAAGGCCAGGGCTCCTGTTTCTTTAGCACCACCCTTGTTCCAGCAGCCTCTATGTTGTGTCTTGTGTCTTCCAGCAACGCTGTCAAACAGTAACAGAGGAAACTCAGAAACATCTCAGAGCTTTTCCTTGCAGGACTCTGAAATGTTCCACACGTGACTGTGTGGTTGTGTAGAAACTCTACAGTAGGCATTTAATGCATCTCTAGTGTTTAGATCTCTTTGCTTTCTCAGTCCAGAGACACGTTTTAGCAGCGAGTTATTTTGTGTAATTACAGTATCCACCTTGGATGTTACTTGGAAAATGCTCTGTGATGTCTCACTGTGATTATGCAGAGTTCCAGGTTGGTTCCAGGATGTCACTGTATGAGTCTGACAAGGGAAAATATTAGTTAAAACAGAAGAAAATGTGTTTGAGTATGCTGGAAAATCTCTGTAATCTTTACACTTGATAAAGATTTCTGAGTATAATAACCATACGTCTTCAATTCAGTTTTGTGGTCTGGAAAACCAGGTGTGTACCACATGAATTTATTTTTCTGCTGTGTGTGTCTTTTTTTCCCCAGTGTCCCAATGTAATATCAGCTTGAAGAAGCAGAGGAGTCGAAGTATCTTTAGCACCTTATTCTGCTGCTTTCGTGACTACAATGTCGAGCCACCATCTACCAACAGCACCAGTGCTCTGCCTCCTTTGGTGGAGGAGAATGGAGGACTTCAGAAGGTCAGGATTTTGGCTTGTTTTGCTGTCACATGGGTCTTTTGTAAGCAAGGCTTAATTCTGCTTCCTAAAGTTTTGTCCTGACAGGTTTCCCTCACGGGCATCAGCTGTGAGTTACAGAAGGAATTACTGGTTTGATGGTGGATTGCTAATACTGTCTATTCATCTGTAATATAAAACTTAATATTTCTGTTATGGATGTTGGCACTATGCATTTTATAAGCAACCAGCATTTAAAACCCGACTAAGACACGAAAAAAAAATGGAGACTTCCCATAAAATTTCAGCTGCTGAGTTGTTTCCAGCTTTGGTTCCCTTTCCTGATTACAGGAAGGCTAAAATGTGTCCACTGGAACATAGTGGAACCTTCTGAGTATAACTTTAAAGGGTTTTTAGTGACATAAAAACAAATGAAAAGAACCATTATTATATGGACCTTTTTTCCTAAGCAGACCACTTATATTTAATACATGCTGAGTCCAGAGATAGCAGCTTTTGGCCGTTTTTCCAGGTTGTTTTGTTTAATGAGTCGAATGAATGGATAGAAATTTTAGATACAAATAACAGATAGAACACAAACATTACAGCACAAATTTATATGTTCTTTATAAATCTGATAGCACTGAGAGCACCTGTGTTATGAACTGAAGAATTTCAGTTCAGTGTGACAAACACAGGGAATTCCAAGTTTTCCATACAGTTTCCATGATTGAGATTGCCCATACAGGTGAATCCGTGGTTGGGAATAGTGGCAGAAATGGAGATTTCTCTATGGTTTTTTTACCCTTCTGCTTCTCACACAATTTTTCATGTCTGATGCAGCTGATTCCTTACTTCCCTTGTCCAGTCCGTTTTATTCTGGTTTGAATTTTGCTGGTTGTGTTTGAGTTCTGAAAAGCTCAGGAGAAAGAGCAAAGAACTGTTTGGTGGGAGAGAGGGAAGGAGAGCAGATGAAAGTGATGGAGATTTCGAGTGTGTGTGGAGGTAAAGTCTGAACTGTAACAGTTCCTGCTGAAACTGCTCATGCAGAGGTAAAATGCACTGAAAATCCTGCCAAGAGGAGGGATTGTACATGTATTTTTAGACTTCTTCTGCTAGCCAAGGTACATCTCAAGTGAAATGAGGGAAATCTAGCCTGGATGTGCTGAAGGGAAACCTGAGTAGTGTGTAGCATGTGTGCACACATTCATCAGAGAAAAAAAGGGATGGGAAGCTACTAAAATTTCCTTTCCACTATGCTGGGGAATGGAAAGGAGACAGAAGTGAGGCTGCTGGTGGAACTACAGCTGAGAGAAAATGGGAGTTCAGTAGAAACTAAAACATAAAACCAAGTTCATTTTTTCTGTAGAAAATCATGAGTTAAAATGGTCTGGAGTCAGTAGTTCCCAGACTGCATTTTGCAAAACACACAAGTTTTCATCCTAACTGTGTGCTGCCTCAGTGAGCAGTTCTGGAGTTGTGCAATACTTGGACACAAGACCAGGACACGAATCACAGCATTGCTAAAATTACCAGATCAAAACTTAGGAGACTAGAAAAATTCAAAGAATATATTGAAGAGAATTTAATTAAAGAGTGTTTTCTTCAATTGAATGAAAGGCACTCAGATATTCATATCCTTTTAGAAGAAATCAATATAGCTGAACTTTCAGGTGGTTCTTGTGGTCAGATAAGTCTGTGACATTGCTATTTTAAATGCAGTGTTAAAGATTAATAAGCTCTATATGTGTTTATACTGTTTTTATTTTGAGTGCTAACACAGTGTACGTAGGAAATTCTTCTAAAGAAATAAAAAGAGCGTTGAAAACTTGAATATGTTTGAATATTGTTACACTGTCAGGCTGGTGATTTTTACCAGGAGAGCTGTTTCAGAGCTGTGCAGGCTGCCTGAATTTAGTGGAGTTACACTGAGCATCTTGTCTGGATTCAGAAATAAGTAAGGTGGGGGAAGCAGCAGTGGGCTTTGGATTCTAAATTGGTGAAATGAAATGTCCAGGAATGACAAAATTGCCTCTCAGGAAAGAAAATAAAACCTGACAGCCCACTGCTTAAATTCCTCTCCTGTTTCATTAAAACTCCTTTTTGCATTAGTTTCACTGCCAGTTTGGAATTGTTTAAATTCTGTTAAGCTGCTGCTCAGATGGTCACTTAGTTAAATCTGCTCTCTCTTTTATGTTTTATTAATTATTTATCACATCACAACTCACTTCTGGCCAGGCCCAGTCAGTTCCATGTATTGTGACCCTTTCCTTGAAAAACGTACAAGGAAAATTGCTCAGTAACGTCAAGCAGTTACCACTGGAAATGAGTATAAAATGGCTTGGATGTACTTTCCTTACGTCTCTGTTGTTCAGTGGAGTTGGTACATGAACACTGGTGATAAAGACTTCAGAGGAAGGAAAAGAATGAGGGAAGCCTCTGCTGGTTTCACTGGAATTCAGTATTCTGTGTTGCTTCTGACATATTCTGAAGCTGATGTGATAAGCCAACTTCCTTCTAATTAGGAATCTTGATTTTTGTAAATGCTGACCTGTTCAAAAGGAGGGAAAGCCGGGGAGGAGAGTATTTTATAAAGTAACTGAAAACACAGTACTGAAATTTTGTTCAGAGTAATTGTGAATGTGTGATACAATTTTTATTGTTATTTGGCTCTACTAGAAAAAAATTAAATTGGTGCTTCAGATTAAATTGAATCAGTGCTTTATGATATGACTTGATGATGCTTGACACGTCAAGTGTTCTGTCACTACTTCATGGGATTGGAAGAAACACCAAACTGAGCGTGGTTTTGATTAAACACTTATTTTCAGTGCTGAATTCTGTTCTGTAAATGGGGGGAAAAAAAAAAAGCCCAAAAACTTCTTTGAAGTATTGAGTTCACTTTTAAACCTTCTACTCACAGAGCAGCTGCTTGTCCAAGTGTGACTCTAATACTGGTAATGAATGGTCCATTCTGTCTCCTAAAGTTTCAATACAACATTTTTTTCAACAATAACTTGTATTTACTGAAACTGTGGCGTATTTGTTGTCCTTTGAATGCAGCAGCTGTTCAGCACAGCACGAAGATGCACTGTAGGATGTGATACCTGTGACAATGGGTATGTCAGCCTGCCTGCAGCTCGGATGCTGAGCCAGATGTGTCACTGGGAGCACACAATGTTCAGCCTCATGAACTCCTTGGTAGTTTTTTCCTGCCTCCTCAGCAGCAGGCAGCTCCCCAACATCTTCCAGCCACTTCTTTTTTTGTTTAAGAGTGGTGGGAGAGGGGATTGTGTTTTGTTTTCTTCAGGATAAATTCAAATCTCCATTTCCGTTCTTCAGTTAGCAACTTGACTCAGTTTTTGTATTTTTTGGATGTAAGTTTTTTCTTCTGGGTAAGTTTGTTACCTGACTTTTGAAGCATTTGTGGATACAGACTTCATTCATTCGGGCTTGAAGGGAGAGTCAGGAGAGAGAAAGGTGAGAAAAGCTAGATGAAAACTCTTTTTTCCCTTTGCTTTCAGTCGTGGTGGGTGAGGGAGCCCTGACAAGTCTGTGGGCACTTCGCCATTTCACTCCCAACCCACTTCCACTGGAGCTATCCTTGCTTTTGTTTCACAGTGAGATCCAGATCAGGCAGATGGCTCCTGTTAATGAGATGAAGCATGAATGAGGAAAGGGATTTTTGTACTTGCTGCGTTAGAGGAGAAGCTCTTGATCCACACTCAACAAGGAAGAAGACAGAATTAGGAGGAGCTTTTCTTTCTGGGGGCAGCAGCTGCTCCCTCTTCTTTCCTTGTCGCTGAATTTCCACCTCACTCCGAAACTCTCCTGATTGCACAATGCCATCATGTCCCAGGTGATGCTGGAAAGCTGTGTAGATGCCCTGTGGTTGTGTCTCCAACACTCTTGTCTGCTTCGGGGATCTCTGTTTATAACACAGTACAGGAAAAAGGATTTTCTGTGTCCCACATGAATATGGCCCAGCAAAATGAGGAGAACATCTTTTAGGGAGCACATTCCTGAGGTCAAAGTAGCATCTGCTTTGTGCTGCAGACCTCGGGGAGCAGCAGGAGCGTGGCCTTTTTGGTGAGGACACCATTAATGACAGGCTTTCTGAGCAGACATGGAAATCACTCTCCAGTGTGGGGGAAGATAATTGAGATTAATGTAGATCATTGTACTTTTTCTCCTGCTTAACCATCACTGATCAGAGTAAGAAAATTCCAGATGTTTGGTTCTGTTGGTCATCAACCTGTGGTAAGGAAGGTCCGTTTAGAGAACAAAATCCCCTCTCCATAGTTACGTTTGTTCTCTCTTTGCCCACTCATTCTCATCTTCTTTGCCTCCCAAAGAGCCCTCTGTATTACAAGACAGAGCTTGAGGGTCTATCAAATCACTGAAGTGTCAAATAATAACTGTACTGCTGTTTTGAAAGAACCTGTCATGATCTAGAGTTGTGGCGGGGGTTTTCACAAACTTGGTGCTGAAGAAACTAATAGGATAAATCTTGTTATTTTGGTCAGCTTCTTCTCTAAAGTGAAATAGCTCCTTACCTTTGAATACAGACTGTTCTGAGAAAAAGCAGAGTAGTGTGGCCTGTCGCTTGGTGCTCACTGAGCCCACACATGACCACAGAGAGCATTAGTGAGCAACACAGTGCTGGAAATTGTGTGTTCCAAACTAAAAATTATGTAGCTAAAGGAAAAGATAGGATTTATCATTCCATCTGTATGTAGTTTGGAGAAAATAAAACCCATTAAAAAAAAAAAAAAAACCACCCTGATTTCAATGGCTGGGGACAAATCAGTTCCTGGGTTGTCTTAGGGATACAATAGGGAAGTTTTGGCATTCTAGGAACAGCTTTGTTCTGTTACCAACATCAGGAGCTCGTGGAAGGCCGTCAACAAATGCGGGCATCTGTCATCTCTTTCAAACGATGCTGTTGTGACCCATTTCCCTTCCTGTTCCAAGGCATTAGGAAATGAGACAGGACACTTGGAAGAAGTTTCCCAGAGCAGGCTTGTTTTTAAAAACCATTTGCCTGTTCATGAACACTTTTGCTTTCCCACCAGACTCTTGGAGTTCTCTTTCTGCTTGTTTTTCCTGTTCTCATCACTCTCATTACTGTTTCGATTTTTGCATAGGTATTTTCAGGGTTCCTCTTAAAAGATTTGCTTGTTTCTCCCTTTTTTAAAAATTTAATTCAAGAAATTCTGTGAGAAAAATTAAGCAAACAGTAATGTAAGTCCTTTAGCAACTTTGGGGTTTGGGTTCCCATGAAAGACAGTTCCACTAACAGGACATTAACGTACTGAATTAAAATTTTTTCTATTCTTATTGCTATTACCCTGAGGAAAACTTGGATTCTTACCAGCTTTTGTGTGTGTGTTTTTCTAGAAATCAGGTACTTTTTACCAGTGCCAGGTTTTTGATAGTTCATGGTAGCTGCTGCTCTCTAGTTGCTCCTTCAGCTTCTCAGGATTTTGGGCAAACTTCAGTAAAAATTTCTGCTGAGCAGCATTGAAGAAAGAGCACTTTAAAAATAATACTGAATTATTTCTGTCTGTCAGTGATGTGTCAACACTGGTAGACTTGAAAACAAATAAGCAGGAGGCTTCTTCAGCTGGAAGAGGCTGTTCCAGTGTTGAAAACAGCTCTTTCAATAGTTCCTCTGCTGGAGATCAGAGCCTGTGTTGTCCAAATATTAAAGAATAAAATCATCTACCCGAGCAACATCTATGCTAGAAGGATCAGCTTCCTTTTTTATGTGCTGTGCCCACGAGAACACAAAGTTGGCTTTGAAGTGTTAGAAGGATTAGAAAACAGAGTTCCGGCTTCAAAAATCTCTTCCAGGTTTGAGTGCCCCTGTGGCCAAGCTTTGTCCATTTTGGAGCTGTCCTTGTTTCTGGATGTCCAGGGGTGAGAAGGAAAGGCCAAGGTGGCCAAGACGTTGCTGCCTTCTCCCAAGTGCAGGGCAGAAGTGAGACCATGGGAGCAGCACTGGAACTGCTGCCTCTTTCTGGGGGAGGAAAGTGGGATTTCTTGGGTTAGTTTATCATCATCATGTTCTCTTCAGACTTTTAGCTGTTGCCTAAGTGAAAATGCTGGTTTTTTCAAGTCAGTTATCTCAAATGAAGTTGAGTTCAAGGAATGGGGTTCTGCCCTGCTTGCCAGGATCTGGCTCAGCCTCTTGTTGCTGCACTGAAAATTGACAAATATACCCATTAGTAGATCTTAAAGCTGAAAAAGTTCCAGTAAATACAGGTACTTCCTTATTGCCATCTCTTATTAATCATAGCATGGGTTTTATCAGTCCAGTCTCCTAAAAATCATAAATGCCAGTATACTAACAGATCATTTCAGCAACTAAAATGCAAAATCCTGTTTTTATTTTTTTTTTACCCTGGTTTCTTGAATACTTTGAACTTTTGGTTTAAAATGTTTGAGTGCTACATTTACTGCTCCAGACCTTTGTTCTACCCTTTAAAAGCCATTACCCTTACAGTGATTTTTTGTTTTCTTTTTCCCCAGGGTGACCAGATGCAGGTCATGCCTATACCAAGTGTATGTATTTTTATCCCTTTTTCTTTTAATGATTTTCATGACTTTTGCTTTGATTCATTTTATGTTGCAGTCTAACAGGTCTGTTTTGTGTTGCATGTTAACAAAAGGATTTTATGTTCTGTCTGTAATGTTGTATCCCCAGAGGTGAACTGAACTGCATGTGTTCTACAGGGACTGAAAGAAGAGTTTGGGTTTTATCTGGGTTCCATCTGAATTTTTAGCATTTTGAAAACACGTGGAGTAGCCTTGAAGTTATTTATTTTAACAGAGGCAAAAGGTGACTCATCATCACTATGTGAGACACAGTTACAAAAACCTTTTCCTCTCATTTTCCCCTATATTCCAGTTGAAAATAAGAGGTGGAAACTGCATTATTTATTTGAAATAAGTCACATTAAGAAAACAGAGTACACTGACTATTGCTCATTGCTGCACTTGTTTGAGATGATGCTCTTGGTATCAGCTGCTGCTTTATGGGCCTTAATATTTCTGTTTATCTTCCCTGGATTAAACTTGGAATGCTATTTGGCATCTGAATTATTTTTCAGAGCTAAATAAAAGCAAGAGAAGAACCAAGTCCTTCAAACTGAAGCTTTTAATTTAATTAGTTTTCACCTTTTTTGGTCAAAAACTTGCTCTTTTTTTTTACAAGGATGAAGGCTTAGGCTTTATAAAGCTGAAAATACCTCTTTTTTTTTGAGCTCCTTTGCAATTTACAATACTTCAACATTGCAGAGTTTCCCAGCAAATAGCAGTGCTGATGTGTGGAGATAATGACCCAGCCCTCTTCTTTGAGATACTTGGTAGCCTTTAAAGACCTGGATATTCCCCAAGATGCCATTCTTCTTCTTCTTCATCTCCCTTCTCACGTAGCCCAGCATTACAAAACCTCCTGTCCGTGCTGCAGAGCACCAGTGCCAGGAGATCACTGTGACTGTGCAGATCTTCCCTCTCCCAACAGCTTTTCCTGGGTTTGAGAACTGTTGGAAATCCCTCTTCATTGCTTACCTGGTATTTCTGATCCGGCTCCTGCATGGCGTGTATGCAGACAGGCATGGACATGCATGTGATTTTCTGCAAGTCTAGGACTAAAAAACCTCAGGTTTAAATCAGAAAATACTGATTTCCAAACTACTTTTCTTTTTTACATACCTGCCAAATTCTGTTAGGTGACTGTAGTTGCTCCACAAGGAATTATTTGAACATGAAACATGTTCTGCCTGTGCTCTGACCTGGAATAAAAATCCTTCCCAAGAGTGACTGTAGGTACTAAGAGAATAAGAATTAAAACAGAACAAAAGTTTGTAAGGATAAATGAGTACAGCTTTGACAGGTACAGAAATGAAATGAGGTGCTTTGTTAGAACACTGTCTTTGCAGTGTTAAAGCGGTGCTCTGTTGGATTTGGACAGTGGTAGGAAAATGAATGATTCACGAAGGGATGATTTTTTTTAATTGTTTTTTCTCTTTTTTTTTTTTTTTTTTAAGCTCAGCTGTAATTTTGCATATATTCCCAGCAGTAACAAGGCAGTAAAATTAACTTATCTCTGCAGTCATGACGTAGAGTTCTGAGTGAGCAGGTGACTTGGAACACTCCTTCCCCTTCTCCAGTGCCATCTGATGCTTCTTCTTGCAGCAGGACACGGGGGTGTTGTCAGGCAACCATCGCCCTGGGGCACTGGTGTGACATTTACTCCCCAGTATCAAAGTGCTGCTGGCTCTCAGGAACCTGCCAGCAGCGCTGTGTAATCATCTAAATAAAGGCACAGGGGAGCTGCACGTGGAGAAGGTGCTAGGGAAGAAAACGCAGCGTTATCTTAGGGAAAACACCTAAAATCAAGTGTTGCTCTGCAGGTTTTAGGAGGGGTGCTGGTCCTGAGTGCTGGAGCCCAAAGGTTTGCTCCAAGACAGCTCTGATTGCGTGTTTCAGACCCATTAAGGCAGAATTCTTGGTGCTCTGCTACTTAGGGAGGAGAAGTGGGGTTTGAGCTGCATGTCTTGTACAAACCAGGAGAAGAATCTTCTAAACAGACACAGAGTGAGCTTGGTCACAATTAGGTGGATACTTACTTTTTACAGTTGCAAATAGCATCACTTCAAGTGTTTAGAGAATTCTTGAGTGACTCAAAAAGAGCTCTGCCCACTCCCCACTTCCAAATTGAAGCCTCCAGTCAAAATATGAGGATTTCTGGAGCTTTATTGTGCTTTTTATCGTGTATTAAACCTGGCAGTGTGCTGAGGTCACCTGTTTGAAAGCTTCCATTGCTTTATGTGCGTTGTGCATTGCTTTTATTTGCATTTCTGTGTGCAGTTCAGTGAAATGGATCTTCTGCTCAGTCAGATTTGTCCTGTATTAATTGCGCTGAATTTAAAAGCTTGACTTAAAATGAATTTTCACTTGGTTATAGATAAAGATGACTGCTAAACAAAAAAATATTCCAGCTTCAAGTTAGGTTCTTCAGAAAATAGAAATAGCATTAGTTTGGGGTTTTTTACAATACGAATTTTATCCTGTTTGTATCTCATTTTTGAAACTGTTTCCAGATAAGGCATAGATTAAACAGCAGCACAATTGATTATTTTCCCCATACTGAAAAATTAGTTAGTTTTAGGGCTGAAATAAACACAAAATTTAAAAAAAAGGCAAACCCAAAACATTCCCAGCTGACACATTTTGATAGACCTGATAAATATCTATTAAATGTAGCTCAGGATGCCTGTGTTTTGAAGGATTTTTCTCAACTTTATTTAGAAAGGAGTGTGGTAGAGAAATAGAATCATACAATGGTTTGGGTTGGAAGGAACTTTAAAAGATTATCTCATTCCAACCCCCAAATCAAAGTAGACCCATAGCAGCTTCACTATTTTATATTCTTCTGAATGAAGAGGTAGATGGAAATACAGAGCCACAGCCATGCAACATCTTAAATGAGATGTTGTTAAAAACTCTTAAATGAGTTGGAGTGTCCATTTCTTTTGTTCAGCTTAAAATTCCGCTATTAATGAGTGGTATCACAATGATCCCTCAGAATCCCTGCAGAAGTTAAATCTTAGCTCAGGGATATTGGGGGTTTTTTTCACTTGTCCTCACCTACATTAGATAATTCCTTGTTACAACTTTTTCTAGAAGAAATTTTGGGAACTGCCTGTTCCACAAGAGGAGCTGGCATCTTCTGGCAGTTTTAAATAGGAATCATTTATCCTCTGTGAGAGTATTTCTGCACAGAACTGCTGGGAGAAGCTGTTGGCCCCGCAGAGTGCAGCCCGGAGTGTGAGCTGAGGAGGACACAAACAGTGAATTAATGTGCTGCACTTAGGCTTGACAGCATTGCCAGAACAGAGAGGAAAAAAAAGGGCTTATTAATTCTGATACTTGTCTCTGTGGGAAATACGGGCCTACAGGGAGGAGAGCTGATGATTGTTCTTTACAGTGAATTTCTGCAAGATTTGTGTTGACCAGCTGTTTATGCTTCAACCAAAAGTCCTGTTCTCTTGCCGCCACCATCCCCTTTTTTTTTTTTTTCTTAGGGAATATACTATTTCCACGGGACTGAAGCAGTGCAGCAGTCGTTTCACTACAAGGTCTGTTGAGCTGATCAGCCATGAGACCTGGCTGGAATGCATAAATCCCAAACAGTGACTAGTTTAACTTGTGTACAATTTGTGTCTTGTTGGAATTGAAGACCAAGCCAGTGAGATACCACGTGTTATTTTTCTGCTGAGTTCTGTGGAAGTCCGCAGCCTTTCGGGGAGTGTTGCATAGTAAATATGAGTTGCTGTTAGCCACAATTAAATATTCTTAATTATCTCAGATATCTTTAAAGCTGATATGTGTAAAAGTAAAATTAAATTATCAACGTTCCATAACTATTCACTATTAACTGTGGGGGAAATCTGGTATTTAGAACTCTTCTTGGGTATGTCTCCATTAGTGAGAAAATTAAAACACAATGTTGAATAATGCTTGTTTCTGCCTAAAAGCTTTGCTGCTCTTGACAGGTGGAAATTGCTTTAGATCAGAAAGCTTGAACAGTAAAATAAATGGGCTGATACTTTGCATACAAATCCTTTCAAGTTCCTAAAAGCCTCAAAAATGCCACCCTTGCTCCCAAGTCCTACACCAGCTCTTCAGCAGCCTCACAACTTGTAGTGACTTCAGCTTCAGAATAATTTCCTTATCCCTGTTATATTATCAGAGGGCGAATGTTTTCACAGTCGAGGGCAACAGAACTGCGGTTTGTGAAATGGAAAATTTATTTCTTCTGATCTTCAAACGTGTGAACTTAAGGAAACGAGGTCAGATTGAACTCAAGATGCCAAATCTTGAAGGAGAGTTGGTTGTGCTCTTGTCACATCAAGTTAGGTCAGTAATTGCACATGATCTCCAAAAGCAATACTGAAAAGGGAGAGAAGCTCTAGCAGTAACCAGGCACTTCTGTGTAGATACCACAGGTGAATTGTGCCTGTCCCAGCCACTGCTTTGGAAAAAGCAGAGGTGCAGGTGGGTGAAAAAAACAGTCACAGGTTGCTGTGCTGTGCAGTCAGGGAATTTGGGCTCTCAGAGATGAAAGTTCTTGCCTTTTGTAGTCCTTGATGTGTGTCCATCCTTTTCTTGATGACAAATAGAACAGTTTCCAGCTAAAAAAACTAAAGGTATCTGTGGGAAGACTGTGCTCAGATTTTCCATATGCATATTTTTATATGGAAGAGTATCTATTTCCATGTCTTTTCCATAGATACAGATATTTCCAGTTTGATAAAGAATTCACATAGCAGAAGGAATTTCTGGCTTTGAACTGCTTGTGCAGATAAACGTAGTCAAAAATTCAAAGGAGATAAGAGTTTTGAGTACAACCATTAACTGAACTGTTATTTTTTTTAAAAGCATGTTTAAGGTTTCTTGGGGTGTTCCTACCTTTTTTTCATCTTCAAAGACAAGAAGTATTGGAACATGGGTTCTGAAGATTCTCTTTAAATGGGTTGGATTTTTCTTTCAATAAGCTTTTAGTTTATTTAGGTTGCAAGTTTGGATCCTTCTTAATAAGCAAAATTGAGGTGGGGTGCTGAATACCTTTTAGGCTTTGAATAGGAGGGAGAAACCAAAATTCTTTAGGTCTGGTCCCAGCTGCCAACAAGCAGAGGTGGAACTGAAGCAGCTGTGGGACTGTCCTTAACCTGGACAGAGTGTTTTATAAATTTGAGCCTGTTCAGGTGGCTGTGATGGATGGAGCCTTTGCAGGCATTAGGCAGAAGCTGTTTTAATTTGAAGGTCGTTGTCAGATGTGTGCTGAGAGGAAATGCCCTGAGACAAATGGGTTTGTAGGCAGGGCAGCTTCCAGTTTGGTGGCTGAGGGGAACTGTTGTCATTGTTAATTGTAAGGAACTAAATCAATTTCAGTGAACACTCCTAAAAATGCCCCAAGAACTCCAGCTTTAGCTACAACCACTTAATTTTAAGTCCAGAATCTGATTTCTTAGGTGCTTCATTTAAACAAGGACTTATTAGGCATCATTGGCCAGTGTCTGTCAAGGGAACACCTGAATTTTCCAGTGGTTGATAACCTGTCCTGGCTGCTGGAGGGGGTCCAGAGGTGCCTGCCTCACCTGTGTCACCCCCTGCCTGCACAGGGGTGGCCTCAGATCTCTGCAAGCACCTCTACAAAGCACCACTGAAAAGAAGAAACCTTTGACAGATGATGAATCTTCACCAGAGCGACAGTGAACAGATAAAAAGATAGGAAAAGAATGGAGTTACAGAGTTGTGTATCCAAGTCTAAATTAATTTCACTTCCTCCCAGTCTTGGGCTTCTCCCTGTTCATACTTTTCTATAAAGCTAATCCTTTTCCTTCATCAAAAAAACCCTCTCTGAGTGGCAGCAGTGTTTCAGCTCCAAATGGAAGCATTCTCTCCCGTTTCTGTGATTTCAGAAAGTATCCAGTACCAAAATCTAAAGTAGCATATTTTTATTGCAAAACTGGGGTGTGGAAGTGGGAAATGATCTGAGGAATATGGGACTGTCTGCATTGCTTTCAGAAAAATTGTCAGTTCATGGGATTGGTGCCATTTTTAATGAAGGCAATGCTGTAGAAGAGCCCAGTTCAGGTTCTTCACTGCAGTTTTAATACCTTGACTGGGAGCATAATTCACATGGAAGTTGATCCTCACCCTCCGAAGTGATAAAAACAAGAGTGAAGACATGTCCTGGAAGATTACATTAGTAATGCTGTCTTCCATCAGGATGGATTGCTCCATTTCAGCATTTTTCGTGGTAAACAGAAATAATGATTTGTGTAAATGTCCATCAGCCTGATCCAGGCTGGAAATGGCATTGACTGGAAATAGGATAACAACAGCAACCACAACCAGGCATTGGCAAAAGAGCCACTGGAAAAAGATGTTGTATCAAATATCCTGGTTTTCTGCTTTTTTTTAGCTAGTGGTGGTCTTTTACCATTTTAATTTCCAGTGCTTTGGAGGTCATTCTAAATAAGTCTCTCACTTCAAAAAGAATCTAAAAAAGAAAAGTCTGTATGGGTATTGCAGTTGCATGAGCCATTAATATCCATACATGTCCTTGGGATGAGCCCAGAAAAGCATTTGATTTCAAGTCATGTGTGCCAGCTCCCAATAATTACTAGAATAGTAATGTTGACAGAAGGGTGCCCCTTCCATAGAGGTTTTACTTTTTTTTTGTTGTCTTCCTCTTTTCTTTTTATTTATAGCCACCAGCTAAATACCTCCTGCCAGAACTGACAGCATCAGACTATGGGAAGAAGTGTGTGGTCATTGATTTAGATGAGACTTTAGTGCACAGTTCATTTAAGGTAAGTAAATTCAAAAGGGGTCTCTTGCAGCTTGAATCTGTCAGTGAATGCTGGAGGAGCTGTTAAGCCTCTTAACACTTGAACTCCTCTCACAGCCTCTGCCTGGGAGTCCTCATTGCCTCTCCTATGATTATTCATCATAATTGAGCTCTCAGGGGAGTAACACCAGAGATTGCTGAGTTTATTTTGTTTTTTTGAGAAAAATGACACTGACTGCGACAAGGCCTGGAATAGTTACTGACTTCTTGGCTTTAAATGTTCCAGCAAGGACCTGTGTTTTGAACAGGTACAAAATTTGTTGCTTTGAAAATAGGGGTTTGTTTTTGCAGTTTAAATGATGCCTTGGTTAGTGAGGAGAATGGAGAATCACCACAGCTTTATGCTGGGTTAGATGTGCCTTAAACCAGGAGATTTTGGGCTCTTCTCTCTTGCTGGAGAATGTTGTTTTCCAGGTCAGGCTTCTGTCCTGATCACAGTAAGTGCTTTTAAGTGTTTAGTTTTCAGAGCAGGGAAGCAAATACCATTTAGTTGTTGCTGATGAGTCAGTCACCTTCAAGAAGCAACTTCTGTAACCCTTCAGAGTTCAGCATGGGGTGAAAGTACTGGTGTTTTTTCTGTTCTTTAAGTAGGGCTGAAATCAGGAGACTTCAGAAATACAAACAGACTAAATTGGCTCGGGGTGCTGATAGCATTTCTGATTAGTGTATCTAATACTGATAGAGTGTCTGCTGGTTTTACACATGGATTGGAGAATTTATAAGAATTAATAATGTTACCTGACTGCTACCAAACAAGATTAACCACCCTTACAGTCTTCTAGGAGGTCGTACTCCATTTTTCACTACAAGCATCAACTCCACTTTTTAATCCTTCACTTGTTAGTTGCCAGTATTTAAAATACAAACTGCAGTTCATGTTGTGGTTAGAACTTGGCAGCAGCTTCTCTTTGTTGACTTAAAGAAAACCTTATATGGAGATACTTGAACAAATACTCCTGTGCCTCAAACTGAAATGATTTTTTTTTCTCTGCCTTTATTGTGCCTGATGGTATAGAACAATTTATGGTGGTGTGCAGGAACCTCTCAGCCTCAGTGCCAGATTTGTCTTCTGTACCCAGACTGAGCTTGCTCTAGAGGACTTTTCAGGGCAATAAAAACCACAGCTGGATTGGGAAGGGAGAAGCCATGCCTTCCTATTTCAACAAGAGTCAAAAATAGGAAGGGAAAGCTGAATTTAAAAATCTAATTGTGTATACTAAAAGCAAAGTCTTAGGCTTTTTGTTACCTGAAAGGTAAAAAATGCAGGATTGCCTTCTGAGTGCTGTGGGTAATTTTGTACTGTGATTTTTTTCCTGGTTTTTGAAACAAAATGAGATTCAGTTTAGGTGGTTTAAATTATTTTTTTTTAACCATATTAAAGAAATGCACATTTAATGGTTGACACAGTTGTAAATCTCCCTTGTAGGACTGAGGTTTGCAGAGTGTTTCTTAGCGGGCTCCTTTTAATCCTCCCATTCATTCAAATGATATTTAATGGGTATTTAAATGATGTTGAGTAGATATTTAAGAAAAACCAAAAGACTTCTCTGCTTGATGATGAGCACTGAACAGTGTTTTGTGTGAGGGAAAGAAAACTGGTCCTTTTTTGTGTGAGGTCAGTGGAGTTGGGCAGATGTAGGTGTTCCTGCAGTATTTGAGTCTTGGGGCCACAGTGGTGTTCATTCAATCTGAAACCCTGTGATTGGGGGTGTGTAAGAGAAAACCAAGTGCTGGAGGAAATGAATTTAGTTGTTTAGTGGCTGGCACTGTCCAGTGGTGCTGTTTGGGTTTTGTTTCATGAAGGGGAATTCTTCAGGTGAATTAAGACCATTAATTGTCATCAAAAATAATGATACATTCCAGCAGAGCAGGGGTTTGAACACCTGTGTGCACCTTGCTCTGCCTGGATAGCCAAGTTACTTCTGTAGTTTTTTGATTTGTTGGGGTTTGGGGATATTTTGGGGGTTTTTCTTCCATTTAAAGATGTCTGCTCTAACCAGGCAGGTCCCCACTTAAAAGCTGGAAAAGCCTACATAAATTTGGGAGTTTTAGTACAAAAGGCTTTATTTAAAACACCTGATATTTTAGAATTCGTAATTCGGTTACGAAATAGGCTTCATATTTCAAATGCAGATTACATGTTTTTTTGACACAAGCAGAGAGGCAGAATATTTAAAGTGCTCTTTATGAAAGCAGCAACATCTGAAGGAGGGTAATTCTCATCTTTTTATGCCCCTGCATATTTGTGAAGCTTTAAGGAGGTACTAGTCTTTCATGTTAGATGTGTATTAAAGGAATAAAGTTTGGGGTTCTTTGGCAAGAGTAAAAAAGGAATAGATAGACAGGGTAGTTATCATTCCCATCATAAAACAATCATAGAAGCAAAAAATAATAAATTATTAAATCAAGAAGATGTAAACATGGTTTTGTATAAAAAGTATTAAACCACATGCAAGCCTGGAATGTAGTTCTATTCAAAACTGGCAATGAAACACTTTTAGAACATTTAAAATGCTGAAAGTTTGGGGTTTTTTAATTAAATAGAAACGGTTCTAACGGAGCTGAAGATTTTCAGTAGAAGTGCATTGCCTTCTTCCAGGCTCTGTCTCTGTGGTTCCCACTGGAGGCACGGACGTGCTTCACGTGCACAGCCCCACCAACCTTTAGCCAGCAAATTGCTGCAGACTTTTCTCCTCTTTTCCCTCCCTGAGGAGCACAGAACCCCAGCCCATGCTCCTTTCCTATCACCAGGGCCAACAAGAAAGCAACATAGTACCTGAAGTGTATGTGGGGGAAGCAGATTTGTAGTTGGGAGTAGTTTGGTCAGTGCTACAAAGTCTGAGGCTGAGTTTTATTTGTTAGAAAAAACCAAAGTTGCTCACACAGAGTGTGGTTTTCTCTGGCATCTGCTTGAAGTTGCTCCTGTTAGGATTAAATTCTGTAAAAGCTGTAATTCTGTCAGTGGATTTCAAACCCTCAGCGGTTTGCAGTGACCTATTCTTTCTCTGCTGCTGCTGCAGAGTATTTCTCTTGCTGAAGGGAGTCATGCATATATAAATCCTTCAAGTGTGTGCCAGCCTCTTCAAAGTCTGCAGGGAGCTGGTACCCACTGAAAAACTGGTGGCTGAGGCTTCTTGACAATTCATTTGGGTTTCTTTTTAAGGTGAAGCATCAGAACTTTTGTGTACGTGTTCTGTGGCTGTTAGAGCTGCAGAGTATCTTTATCTGAGGGGCTTCATGCAGGGAACAGATGGGAGCCTCCCCTCTGTCTTCCTCCAGAGCAGGAAGGGGGAACTGCTCAGTGTCAGATAAGAAAAATCTAGATGGATCTGTGTGTATCTGAGGAATTCTTCAGATCACACCAGCACAGGGGTCGTCAAGAGGATGGAATTCTCCATCACCAGCTGCTCTGGAGGTCTGGTTCCCAATCCTGGTTGGTCAGGATGAGAGGGTTCCATGTAGCCTCTCCTGTGCCCTCAGACCCAGCACTTGCAGGTGTCAGATCAAACCATCTTTTTTATTTCCTTGCTCCTGAGAGAGGGTGTTCTCCTCCACAGAAATTCTTGTGGTCATTTTGCTGTGCTGGCGGGAAGGTTGTTTGACAGTGGAATTATAATCTGGTTTCTCCAGGGAGTGGGATCAAAGTGATGCTGGCAGGTTAATACTGCAGGACCTTATTTTCTCACCATTTTTTCACAGAGCCCCTGTTCAGACTCACCAGCTTGTGATCTGCTTCTTAAGTCTCTTTACCTCGGCTGCTTCTCTGCTTTCCTGGCACCCCTTTACCCCGCTTGATGGGTTTAAAGTCTTTTCCAGTCCCTAAGACACTTCAGGGGCATCTTCTTGGTGGTTCCTGAGATCAGCCTGTTGACTGATCCAGAAAACCAGGTGGGAAAGTCCGTACGAGTGTCACAGAGCTGAGCGAAGATGTTTTCCAGCCTTAGCTTGGTAACACCAGTCACAGACTGGGCTCTTAGCCATGAAAGACACTGGCTGTTAACCAGTCACGCTAAAACTGTATTTGGCAGCTCTGTCTCTGCCATTTCCAGGCTGCAGATGATGGAATGAGCTCCAAGCTTCAGCCAGGCGTGTTTACGTGGTTGTTTTATTAGAATGGACAATAGAGCATGAGCTGTACCTAAGTTTGGTGTCCACTTGAACCGGTAAACATTGGCAGCAGCTTGTTCCCAACTACCCCTGCTGTCTAGCCAAGATTAGATTAGGTACTCCTGAGCTGTCTACAATTCACATTCCTGCTTTCCAAAGCAATTTCACTTGACCAACAGTTTTTCACAGTAAGTCTTGAGAATTAAGTTGTGTTTGACAGGCTGGAAAAATGGATTCAAGGGCTTGGGCAGAGTGTGCCTGCTCTTCTCTTTGAAATTAAAATGCAGTTTTACATGATTAGGTTGATTGGTATTGGCATCTTTAGAACCCTTTAGCTGCACCACCTAAGTGTTGTTGCAGCTGCTGATTCAAGTACAGCCAGTAGGTATTACTTTTACCACTGTCTTTATTTTTAATTAATTACTAATGGATGACCCTGAGCAGAGTATGTGGAGTACACAGCTGATTTTCTTGGTGGTCATGTGTCCACAGAGACTGGGTGGAAGAGTTTATCCAAATAGGTGTTTTCCTGATGAGCACACTCAGTGGTAGTGGGGGTTATTCAAGCAGTGTTACATTTTATGAAGCTTAAAAATACGAGAGAAGAGGGAAGTGCAGCATCTGGCATTACAACTGTGAGCTTCTGACTGGTGTGAGAGCACACACGGAGTGGATCTGTGTAGTCAGTAATGATTATTAACTTGTTCCTCAGAAGTAGGTACTCTTCCCTTTTATGCCCCTGCAATTTTCCCTTTAATGATCTTATTTTTAATGTTAATTATTTCCTTGTCATTCTTTCTAGCCAATTAGCAATGCTGATTTCATCGTTCCTGTTGAAATCGATGGAACCATACATCAGGTAAGTGCTGGTTTTACCTTCAGCATTGTGTCCTGAGAGTCCCAGAAGGCCCTCTTCCTCCTTTTGCTGCTTTATATCCAATAATTTCTCCTTTTGCAAAGCATGGAAGCTGTGTATTTTGGAATGCAGACAGGCATCCCTGTGTGATCAGGTGGAATCTCTCTCTCAGGACTTCAGTACTTGACTCTTTGTCAATTTTAAAACATTTTCAAACAGGAAGTGATGTAAGGATGGGGTTTCAAACATTGCTGGGCCCAGAAGAAGCTGTTTGAACACTGCATTTCTCATTTCCTCCAAGGCAAACAGGACATACATTGGCTCCAGTGTCTCTTGGTAGCTCATATGTCAAAGCTCATTTATGTTCTATAAAAGTATAAAGGAAAAATAGACATTTCTTCAATTTTTGTGCTAATCTGTGTGTTTAATTTCTGTCCCCTTCTATTCCTGTAAGTAATTCAAGTTCCTCTGATAGGAGTTTTTATACTTGAGCAGATTTGAAAGGTCTGGTCAGAACTGTAAGGAGACTAATTTCTATGTCTTATTCTTTAAGAACTTCACTTAAGGCTCTAAGAAATGGTTTTGAGTAAATGCAAAACGCCCATAATTTGAAAATCAGTCCCCTTGGTGTCTTTAATCAGTAATCATTTCTGAAGGGTTGAATAAAATAAATTACAGTGCTGTAACTTCCCCTCTTCAGGCAGACACTGGACTTCTTGCTGCAGATGAGTTAAACAGGTTAATGTGAAGTTGAGCCTTTCTGATACATGAACCTTGCAAATTGTGTGAAACATCTTCTGTTGGGTGTTGGATGTTAGAGTTACTGAGAAGCAAATCTTCCCTAGATGTGATTTAACAGAGATTTTAAATACTTTAAATTTTGAAATGTTATTTATTTATTATTTTTATGGATTATTTTTACTTGGACAAAGAGGTTTGTATTTTAATCTCGTACTAACTGGTGGATTATAAAGTTAGTTCATAATTTTGTCTGATTTCCTGTGATGGAAACTATCCATGTATTTGTCACTCTTAAAATGATTCCTGAATATCAGTCAGTGGACTGAAATGTGCTTTAAAGTAATAGTTGTTTTGACAGTTTTTACAATGTGCCTGTTTTATGTAGAAAAATTCAATATCTAGGGTACTTTCACCTGTAATATTCACCAGAGCTGATGCTTAAAACATTTAAGTGATGTTTTGGGAGATTTGTGATTTTCAGTCCTGATTTGATGTGGGCTTCAGTTGTGTTTGGTGCTGTCGAACAGACAAATTCTCTCTCCTAAAACTTTGCAGAATGCTTTTGAAAGTGAATTTTTGAATGGCTTAGAGTTGTGATCACTTGGCTTGTCAAGGTGATATATTTACATTTTGAAACAAATCCCAGTAAAAGGCTATTTGGGCTTTACAGTCAAACATTTCAAAACCCTGTTGCTTTTCCATTCCCTGCTGCAAACTGGCAGATTCCTCACCAGAAATGATGCAGTTTGGCTTCTGGAGGTGATTCCTTGTGGGGGAAAAGGGAAGATAGCAACAAAAAAACCCCCTCCAAACAAACAAAAACCCCACAACTGGATCCAAAGGGAGTAGATTTGTGCATCTCCTCATTTGACAGAGGTGGTCGAGTGAAATGGGTCTCTGTGCTTTGCTGGAGACTCCCTGCATAATTTTCAAATTGCTTCGCTCTTTGTATTTCAAGTTTTTAACCTCTAAAATGGGTAAATACCTCAGTCACATTTACAGGGTAAAAACGAAGATAATTGTAAGGCATTTGGGATTCTCGAAATAAAGGTAATTTGTGTGGCATGCAGGACAAGCAAAGCCTGTGTGTGTAATACCTCTGTAATATTGCTGACATTCAGGAATCTGGTTTTTTTTATTTTACGCTGTGATAAAGGGCAAAAATGGGTATTCTGGCTGAGTGTGATGTGCATTAACACAGGCTGTAGAGCTTTGACAACCTGTTCCCACTTCAGACCTGTAATTCTGTAGTCACTTAGAGCATAAATGAACTGATATGAGCAATTTCTGTCATTTATCAGCATTTGTCATCTGTGTAATGCGTGTCCATTTTCTTAAGCAGTTTGTGTGCTCCAAGATTAATCACTGACATTGAGAAATATTTCCACCTGTGCAAAAGATCCAAGGAAATGGGAAATGTTGTGGAACCACACTGTCCATAGTGCATATCCCTGCTTCACCAGAGAGCCTGGTGCCTTATCAGGCAGGAGGTTGACAGATTTTTATTGTCCTTCAACTCTGCCTTAGGCAGAACCCCAGTGGAAACAAACTAAGAAACACCATTTCAGAGGTGCCCGTTCATAGAGAAACTTGAGATTATATGAGATTGTTCAGATCTCACACCCCAAAAAATAGAAGTTGTGGCAAATTGAATTTCTATACTGCTGGAAGAGTTTTGAGATTGACTTACCTAACAAGTTTTTTCTTGGCAAATGTTGTTGTTTTTGGGGTTTTTTTTTGCTGTTCAACAGAGGTCTTAAAAAAAAATACTGTCTTTAGTTTGGGGAATTTTTTTTTCCCTTACATAATTTATAATCCAAAGGTCAGAGAGACTCTTGGGTTTTTTTTTTTTATAGGGAGGACAGTTCATCATCATAAAGGGTGCTTGGGTAAATGAGCTTCCCTAGATTAAAAACCAGCTTTTCTTAACATCCCTTTTCCCTCTCCCATCTCTCTTTCTCCAGCCTGAATTACCTTATCTTTCAAAAGGATTTGTCATTTTATTTTAAGAAGGAAATAAATCAAGCATGGAGGAACCTCCCTTTCTTTCTGCTGTGGGTGTTGGGATGCCTGCAGAGGCTGTGCCCATCCCAGGGCAGCTGAATTTCCAGGGCAGGGAAGAATCCCATGCTTTGTGCTGGGAGCAATGCCCCAGACCCAGAAGGGGGGTTCTGGTGCACGCTGACCCTTCTGGCCACTTCTCTCATCCCACTCTGGTTCTGTGGGTGAAGGGAAGTCAGAGCTGGTCTCCTGCTCTGCCAAATGACAAGGGAGAAGCTCTGGGAAATCCAGTGGAATGTGCTGGAGGTGAGAGGAGGCTCAGTGAGTGGTGGCTGGAGGGAGATGTTCAGCCTGTTTCAACCTTGATTTAACTTCTGCAGGAGCACATCCCCTCCCTTGGACCCTGCTTCCCACTGACCAAGAGCAGAGCGACCACAGCCCCCAGACCAGAAGCTGTAATCAAAAACAGCTGTAATCCCCAGCAAGTGAAGGTTTTAGGGAGTGCTTGTCCTTCATCTTTCATCCAAATTGTCTTCCAGTAGCTTTGTGCCTTGCTCTTGATGTCCAAAAGTAAAGAGGGGCAGCCAGGAAGAGTTTGATTTGGTGTTACTTTGAATTTGATTTTTAAGTAGAATTTGTTTATTGAGTAAAACTAACTTTTAAGTGTTTGTTTGGGGTGAGGGGGAAGTTAATTCCATTAATTGCTAATTTTTAATTGTTGAAAGCTGAAGGAACATTTGGCATGTAGACTTTGAATATAGTCTGCAGAATGTTGTTTTTTTTAAATGGGGGTAAAACGCTGTTCAAATAATAAACTTCCTTCCTATAAAGCACAGAATTCATGGATTTTCCTGCAGAAGGCTGTGGCCGGGTTCAAGTAATCCAGGATAGGCTGTGTCCATTCTAACTGGCCTATTCTTGGTTACTTGCACTGGGACACGACCACAACTGTGTGACCCAGCACCCCGAGGCTCCAGGACAGGTGGGATTTTCTGCTCGCTGCTCCGAAGAGGCACCCACCCCACAAAACAGGAGATTACAGGAGTTGGACTCATCACGGGCAGATTTTTTTGGTCATTACTTGCAGATTTCCTCATTGTAAAGCTACTTTTGAAAGGCCTTTCCATGTGTCATATTAAATTGATGGAAAACGAGCTGGGTTTGTCTTTGGGTTTCACAAATGCTGAGTCTCTGTAGGTTGAGGCTGCTTTGAGGTATAGAAAATTCATGTGGAAGTACGAAATGCTCGAAAACAATTAAAGATAATTGCTTGTGTTCTGCCATTAGCAGCTGTAAGAATCCTGTGAAAACATGCTTAGTGCCTGATTTGTGCTTAAAATGTTGAGTAGGGTTCATTTTAAATAGTGATAATAAAAAAGACTGTATTCCTCCAAATTCTTGCTGTGATAAGGAAAAAATTAGTGAGCGTACAATACAATAAAAAAAAAAAAGGATCGTTTTTTTTTATTTTATGCCCTGAAGACAGTGTATAAATCTCAGAAAAATGCCAGGAGCCAGTTAGTCTAGAGATTTCAACTGAAGACATCAGGCAGTGGAGGGAAAAGCCAAGCCACAAATAACCATGCAGCATTGAGATTCAAGTCCAGCCACTAACAAAGTAAAGGGGAAAAAATTCCAAATGAGAAGGAAGAGGAGAAAAGAGCTGCACTGTCAGCTGAAGAAAGCTTTTTATGTGAAGTAAACCAAAGAGATTTTGTAGCCCAGGATGCCAGTACATTTTGGAGTTGCTTCCAGGCCCTAAGTAGGACTTCTCAAAGAAAACTTCAAGGAGAGTAACTATCCAGAGTATTAAGATATGTTGTTCTGCCAGAAAGAAAGAAAAAAAAAAAGGCAAAGGAATTGGGGCTTTTTACAGAGGGAAATAATTAAGGGAAAAATTTGGTGAGACTTCATCTTAAGAGATGACATTTATTATTAATTAGGCATTTAACATGAGAAGCAAATCTGTTGGCCAGATCCCAGCAGGGAAAGATTTAAGGCAAAGCAGCAAGAGAAACTCAAGTAGAGGAGGCCGTGAGTGCTCTGTGGTGGATCAGGAGCCCTACACAGAAGGGAGACCATCCAACTAAAACTGCTGTGTATTCACAGCTAATCCTGAGTTAGGAGACCTAAAAAGAGCCAAAAGAGTGTTTATTGCAAGGACTGGCAAATGCAGCACAAGCTGTGGCTCACAGGTCTGGGCTGCAGCCCCGGGGGTGATTTACTGCCTGCTCCTGATGGAGGAGGTGGGTTGTGTTGCAAGCAGCAAAGTTCAGGTCCTTGGCAGGGAGTTTGTAATTACATTCCAAGTGGAAATACTTCACCGACAGAGGAGAGATAGGGATGGAGAGCAAAGAGGAGACTTCTTCTGAGGCTGGAAGCACTGGGCTTTAAAAGGGAAATTAATATTAAATTCCAGCACTTATTCTCCAAGAATGATTTTAGGGCTCTGGGATGCCCCTTTTCTGTCCTCAGAAATAAGTGTAGGAATAAAACCTAAGGCTAAAGAATCAAGAACTTAATAATTAACTTGGATCCTGTTCTGTTTCCTCTCACATCTGGGAAGTTGGATACTCTCTGGATACCCAAATGGAGAGAGACTGCAGCTGTCTTTCTGCCTTTAAAAAAATTCAAAGATGGAATTTGGAGAGGAAATACTACAGCACAACTTTGTCTAGAAAGAATTAAATGAAAAATTAATTGCCTTGTTATAGGAGAGGAAATTACTTGGTTTATGCCTGGTCAAATACAGGAAACATTGCTGTAATTATCTGGAAAGAGGGTGGTGTTGAGTACATCTGTTAACTGTCTTTAATCCATAAAATGTCACAATTCTTTGATGGGTTAGGTGCTGCTGTGGTTGTTTAAAAAAAAAAAATCTGGGTTATGAATTGTTATCTGTATCAAAGTTTGTAATGTTTATGAGGCCAGAAATAGTTTAGATAAATTTCACAGAAAGAACTTAAAAGAGATAAAGACTTCATGGTATGATCTGTATGCTGCATAAAGGGGAAAATTAACATTTCTGCTTTACTCATTAAGGTGTAGCTCCATCATATGTGTTTTAAAAAAACCTTTGCTTTCAAATTTAGGTTTTCAATTTCAATTTCACAGCTTCTTCTTTTCTTCTTTTGCTGAAGGCTTTAATTGTTACACTTGAGTTCAAGCTGCTGTTTCCATATTTTTCTCCTTCAGGCTTTTTCTCTGGGTACCTTGATTTTTTTTTTAAACTTCTTATTAATATGAATCTAGTAAAATACATACAATTAATCTAGTTTTACATATCAAAGAATGAAATTCCTGAAATAGCATCAGTCTTGCAATTCCTCCTGAATTCAGCTCTATGCCAGACTTCTCCACTTGAAATTTCCAGTATTAGGGATTATTTGCCAAACAAAAGAAGATAAAATGCTGCCAATGTTTTCTCTCAAACTTTTAATCTAACTGCAAACAAGACAGATAATTATTTTTCAAGCAGACTCCCCTCTTCAGTTTTCCAGTATATTGTGAGTTGCTTCCAAGCTTTCTGAGCAGCAGTTTCCTTGTTTTTGTATCTTCTGTGAACACAAAATCATCTTGTGTGCTCAGAAAAGAGAAGCAGGGAGGTTTTAATATCTGCTAATCAGGTTGTTGACAGTAGGCAGCCAAGCCAGGGCAAAAAGGCAGCAAAGCAGTGCTGAAGGCAGGATGCTGAAGAGGAGAGAGATCCTGGGAATTTGCCATATTTTGGCAAGGTTCTCTTCAGAAGATGCTGTAGACTTTGTCAGTGAGTTTCAGAACCAGCATTTTTAGACATTCTGCATGGCGCTGTGAAGATTTTTGGTGATAAAAGCTCTCTGCAGAGCTGGAGGCTTGATCACCCTCCATAGTGAGTTATGGTACTTAGCACCTGGAGTTCCAGAAATGAAAGAATCAGCCACAGAACGAAAACAGGGCCCTATTGTGCAATTCCTGCCGTCACAGAGGCTTCATCAGATTTATTCCTTCTGTGGAGCTCTTCAGCACTGAAGGCACCAGCAGCAGAATGGGTTTGGTGGGGAGATCCAAATCCTCCCTTCTTGAGAAGCCCTCCTGTCTGCCTGTGCCTTTAATGAGATTTTTCAAGGAGCACCACTCCAGAGGATGCTCAGTGTTTGCAGTTGCATGATCAGCAGGGGCTTGGCAGCCCATGCGTGCCAATCTCTCATTATTGGATCTCTGCTTTTATCTTGTATACTTTCCTTTTTCCCCAGCATTTCATTTGAACTGCTTCCCTGTTAACTTTTGTTTCAAGTTCTGGGATTGCTGGAGTGGTTTGGTTTTTTTTTTTTCCCTTTCCTTGAGCACCATCTGACCTAAAGGCCATTATCATTCCAGGTTTATGTATTGAAACGACCACATGTGGACGAGTTTCTTCAGAGGATGGGAGAGCTCTTTGAATGTGTACTCTTCACAGCCAGTCTAGCCAAGGTTTGTTCCTCCCTTCATCTCTTTAACCCTTCTGGTGCTGGTCAGTGGACTTTTGGTTGGGTTTTCTATGGATAATTATTTCCACAGTTGGTACTATCTTAATTTTTCCCCTTCTTTTCTGCTTCTTTGTCTGACAGTGTGTACTTTGTCTGCTAGTGTGTGGGTAAGTGTTTCCATGGTAACACCATCACATATGGGCTTGTCTCATAATGTAGCCTCCATGCATTGCTCATGATGCCAATATGAAAGGCTCACAAGTTACCATGGTTATAGTGAGAAATTAGAACAAATAGCGTGCGAGTGAAGCAGCACATTAAAGCTGGGCATGAAATAAAACACCGGATCAAACCCTGTCTACGCCATCAACCAGTGACTCAGAAACTCACTGCAAATTGGGAACCACACGGTTCTTGCTCTTGTCAAGGTGCAATTGCAATCTGGAGTTAGAAAACGAGGACTTTTTACAAAGCTTGAAACGTCACCAGGAGTATTTTGTGCCCTCTGGTCCTGCAGTAGCAGTAGTGGCTCGTAGGTAGTTCTGGTGGTAGATGTTACAGTAGTAGACTGGTCTGGAATTCTTCACTTCCTTCAGTGTATTGTATTTGTGGTGTCTTGTTTGTAAAATGATAATGGCTGTTTCTCAATAGTGCTCTAGCATGGCAAGCTTTGCTCCAGCCTAGTGTAGAGGTGGTGGAGGGGGACAGGACCCTGATCTTCTAGAAACCCTTTTCCCCTGCATTCTTTTTCCCACATACTGCTCAGTCATGGTGAAAAAATCCTAAGTACTGCCCCAATTTCATACTGAAATTAGGTGCCTTATTTTATAATCAAAAGATGATTGATTTCAACATCAATTTTTTTTCTCGGTTTAAAATACAGGAAAGTGGTTAATCCTGTTGTGCAGTAATAAGATTTAACTACCATTTTCAAGTATGTGGTTATTCATGTTTGAGTATTTGGATACTTTTTCTTGGTCACTTTATATAAACTGTTGGATTCTAAACTGTGCCTCACTTAAAGTATCATCTTATATATAAAATAGGAATTTCCTTGGTATTGTTCATGGGTATTTTTCCTAATAACATCTTTTATGACCCAGTTATGTAATTTGGTAATCTTAAGAGTCTTGCTGACCCAGTTGCTCCAAGGGCATCATTTGGCAGAGCCACATCAGGCTCAGTGTTCACTGCAGTTTATCTTCAGAGGCACATGGAAGCAAATCAGCTGGGGAAATGCTTCATATTGATTTTCTATTAGCATTGGCTGGTTTTATGGTAATGGTCAGAGAGATCTCTGGATCCATCAACCTCTAGAAAACTCTCAGGGTAACTCTAAGTTGGCCCTGAGAATAAAACCTAATCAGTAAATCACAGAAAACATTTAGAGTGCAAATTAGCCTTCTCTAGAAAGATAATTGTCCTGCTTTTGCTTTATCTCTTTATTAATCACTTCAGGTTTGCAGGCGAGTGAGTTAATTAACAAGGAGCAGGGAAGAAAATGGAGAAAAAGGGCATTTTATCTGAAGTTATTTCGTGTCCCTTCTTTGGCTCTGTGAATTAGCCTTACCTGCACGTTGCTAACTCGGTGTTTCTGACTTCTATTTTTAAGTATGCAGACCCAGTAGCCGACTTACTGGATCGCTGGGGTGTGTTCAGGGCAAGGCTCTTTAGAGAATCCTGTGTTTTCCACCGAGGAAATTACGTGAAGGATCTGAGTCGACTGGGCCGTGAGCTGAGTAAAGTTATTATAGTAGATAATTCTCCTGCATCTTACATCTTCCATCCTGAAAATGCAGTAAGTATTCAAAGTGCTCGAGCGTAACTTCACCTCTCTGGCCCTTGCCCGGATTGTGTGATTCAGAAAATAGACTTTTCAGAGCACTGGCTTGTATCAGATTCTGTTTTCTTAGGCTGCAGGTAGGTTCTGGGGTCCACTGCCAAATGGTGAAGGATGTGGGCAAACTGATCTTGACAGCCTGTCACAGCCATGACTGCTCGTGTGCTCTGAGCTTTAGCTGTTGGCTGGAGGTCCAGCAGTTTTGAGAAATACCAAGTGGTGTGGAACCTGAAAAACCAACCTAGCTCTAAGAAACAAAGCTGCCCTGCAGCACAGATTGTGTTCTTTGGAGTGGTGATTACAGAAAAAATGGTTTGCATGAATTTCTTTAGGTACTCCCATCCTTTTTCATTGTGTGAATGACAGTATTTTATTAGGCAAGGTAATTAATGCTTTACTGGTTGCTGCTCAGATCTGCATTTGTGGGTAAGGGAAAGAAAAAAAAATCCAGATCCTGCTGTGTTGTTATGCTCCTCCCTCAATTATTTTTGTCATAACTCCATAATTAGATCTGTTAGTCAACGAGTTCATCAGGGTTTAGGAATAAGGGTAAAGGGCAGGCAGCAGTTCTGTAGGGGAGGATAATGAGGAGCAATGTGAATTTTCACTGCCTGTTTGTATCGGCTCCAGAAGCTCTGATGGAGAGGTCTGGGGTGCTCCATCTGTGGCTGCAGCCAGTACAGCTGCTCACATCTGCTTCAGCTGCCAGGGGAGAAGCTGGAACTCCTTAGATGTACTGACTTTTAGACAAGCAGGCTGTGCACTGTTTCCTTTTGATGTTTTTAGGCTGTCTTCTTTGTGAACTGTTAAAATCAGTGTAGGAAATCTTTTATGAAGAACACTGCTTTGCACGGTCCTGCCTCTCCAGAATAGCTTTTTTGTTTTTTTGTAACATGAGCTATTTATCTTCCAGCAGTCAGCTTTCAAGTTCAGATACTAATATTGTGATGCCCTAAGTGATGTGGTGAAAACATTTTTCTGGTTGGTGCCACACATGGTTTAAAGCTGCCATTTATAATAACCAGGACCTGTAGCTGTAATTTATGTTCATGGTTAAAATTAAAAACCTGATCCAATATCATCGTTTGGTATCTCAGAAATCGGTGCCAAGGAAATAATGAGCTGTAGAAATTTGGGAGATGAAATAAAGGGCCTTGTCAGAGTGGTTTAATCATGTATAGAAAAGTGCTGCTGGCTGAGTGATACTTGAGTCTCTGCAGAAACCAGAGCTTGTAACAAGATCCAAGATAGTCTTGAAAAGGCCTCAGTGTACTCCCATAATGAAGATAACACACAACACCTTCCCCAAATCCAGCCCACATATTTAAGAAGGGTTATTATATTGTTATTTTCTGAACCCACTCTCTTGATCTGACAATTTAACCTGAGCACTGTTCTGCCTGTTAAACATTTCCTCCAAACCCCATGCCAGAAGGGGTTGTTGCTGCCTGCCTGTGCCTGGTGACTCACTCTGATAATTCTTAGAGGGAAAAAAAAATAGATTTGCCTGTAAATAAAGTGTCAGTGCAGCTTCATAAGCTGTGTCTTCCTTCCAGTCTGTTCTGGATACCAAGGAGGCAGAGCAAGGAGAGCTGCCCAGTGTAGGGTCACGTGGGTCACCTGGACGTGCAGGTGAAGGTCAGCTGTCCTGGTTGGGCTTGGGGTTGAACCTGCTGCTCCACCTGAATGGTAATGAGTAGCTGATTGCCTTGATGATGATGATGATGATGATGATGATGATGGTTACAGAACACCTACACAGACAGAACTCACGTGTCTTTCACACCATGAAACCCTCTCAGTGTTTGTTGGTTGCTTTGTTTCAGGTGCCTGTGCAGTCCTGGTTTGATGACATGACAGACACAGAGCTGCTAGATCTTATTCCTTTCTTTGAAGGACTAAGCAAAGAGGAAGAAGTTTACAGTATGCTTCATAAACTCTGCAACAGGTAGCCCTTAACTCTGACTGACTCCTGCTCCTAGATTGCAGTTGCTAGAGGCTGTCTCCATCTCTTTCAGCTCTTTCAAATGTAAGCTTTGGGGAGGTCACTCCTGTCAGAAGTGCTACTCTTGATCTTCCTGTTACATTGGACACGAAGGACAATCATGAGTGATGCTATTAAGCCTTCAGAAGCCTGACTCCTAAGGTCATGTGTTCAGACTACTTTTTTAAAGGAAAAAAAAAAAAAAGAAGCTATTTTAAATGGGACTCTTTTAATTAATTTCATAAATGGACATCTTTTACTGGATCAGCTTTTCTTAAAACATGCCAAAAAAAGAAGCTTGTATTTCAGCAGTTGAATTTCTCTCCCTTTCTGCCCCTCCCACTATGCAGACAATTTTACCCCCCTGCTTAGAGCAGTTGACCTGACTCTGAATTTTTTCTTACAGAATGAAGTGCCTTTTTGAATGTTATTTTAAGATAAAAAAATTCATTTTTGTATAAGACGTATTTCCAGACATCTTTTAGTCTTGTATTGTCTAAATGCTTTAAAAGGAAAAAGGAAAAAAATTTTATAGAGCACTGTAATATATAACAAAGGAAAAAGTTGAAACCAAGATGCTGGGTTCCTGTCTCCACAGTGACATTAAGTTGTGTTCCACTTTGTCATGCTCAGAAGGTTCAGGCGTTTGTGGGCGGGGTGAATTGGGGTCATTAACGTGGTTGTTTCACTGATGAGGATTTTGGGCACAGTTTTAAAGCATATCTGCAGTTGTTTGAGTATTTAGGGAGTGATGGAGTTGAGAAAACGAGGTGGCTGAGAGACCTAAAGCACCTTCAATTCCAGACAGATGAAGTTCTGCTGTCTCTGCTTACGCACAACTGCCATGCCTCTTCTTTTTTGGAAAACCATTATCTTGGGAGAACGGCGAGGAGATCTATTTATTAGTTTAAGATTCTTTTCTCAAAACCACCCATCTGGGGAAGCTGGATCTGTATTGAGCTGTTTGGAGTACTTTTTTCTTTTAATTGCTGCTACTGTATACTCACCAAATGGAGTTGACCATCGGCTGTTATACTGTTTTTGCCACTGTGCCTGTGCTATGAGACATTTTCTGTAAGCTGCAAACTTGGGCAATAAATAAAATGCAGGCTTCATAACCCACCCCCATGGATTAATCCCTTAGTATCTGATATACCAGAGAACCCAGTTAAAGGTGACCTGTAAAGAAGATTTTTTTTTTTTTCCAATTAAGATGAAGCCCTCAACTTCCTTTGATATATGAAAATGCAGAAAGTATTTTGCCCACACCTTTGATTTGTATTTCTTTTTCCCCAAGGTGTAAGGTGCAGATTAGGAGCTGTATCAAGTCTTGCTGGAAGGGCAGAAGTTACTAGCCTAGACTAAAATCGGTCCTCTGGCTTTGGAGTTGACTTAGAGTCATCTCTGAATCCGAGAGCCTGCTTAACATCTTCTGCAGTGCCATAGGTACCCTTTTAGAAGAAGAATTTTTAAATATGTCATGCCTTTGAAGAACAAGGCACACTTTTTATTTTCCCCCTCTTTCCAGTGTCACCTTTCAGTTACTGTCCACAGCAGAAATCTGCAAACATAAAAGGTGCAGCTGCGTTTGGCTGTCCTCAGAGAAGACTAAATGGACTATTTGGTGCTTCTAATTAGCCTCGTGCTAAATTCTGAATTGTAGACCCCCTTTGCCTTTTCTCTTTTTCTCAAAAAGTCCTGATGACTTGGAGAAAAACAACCCAAATTTTTTGCGATGGACTTGGCTTGTGATCCTTGTCCCAAAAACATTGGTGAAGCAGCTTAACAAATCCACCAGAGAAGGGCAGGCCAGTCGACCCAGGCAGTGAGTGGGTTGTCGTGGGTGCAGTGTGAAACTGAGCCCCTGCAGTGCAGCTGTGCTCCAGCTGTGCTCCAGCTGTGGCTGGGCCCAGGGGTGCTGGAGGCAGTCCCATCACACCCGTGAGTCTGTACGGCATCACCCTTTTGTTTCTTAACCAGCTGGCATCACCTTAGTACTGTATAAAATCTGTGCCACAACAAAAAGACAAACTGTTGAGTTTAAAAATTAAAAAAAAAAAAAAAGCATCTACTTTGTTTAAAAATATAAAGCAAACAAACAAACAAAAAAAGGACGTATGGATTCTGGTTAGTCCATTAACATTTACTTTCAGTTTAAGATGGTTTAGTTTTGTATTTGACTCCAGAGTAATGAAACTGTAAGCTGCCAAAAAAAAAAAAAGAGAGTTGTTCTCTGAGCAGTATTTACAACTGTGCCTGTGGCTCCTGAGCCCCAGGTGCAGTTTGCAGGGAAGTATTCAGGTTGTAGTTAGTCGTGCAGGTATGAGAGGAATGGCTGAAGAAATTCAAAGACTTTTTCTCGTTAGCATTAGACCAAACAATCAGACAGTGAGTAACCCACGAGACAGGGCCGTGTGACAGTTGTGACCTGTTGGACGTGAGACAAACTGTGTCACCCTGTGTTTGCATCTCTGGAAGCAGCAATTTCATGAACCAGTTGCCTTAAGTCTGTAAATGAATGTTGATTATATCATTAAAGTGTCTTGTATTGTTTTCAAATCCACATAGAATGGGCAACTGAACTTCTGCACCAGCCTCTGGAGGAACGGTTCTGATGGTGTTCTGTACAACCAGACTTGTACTGTATTATTTTGGCTCTTAAAATCCCCAAATTAAAAAAAAAACAAAACAAAAAACCAACTTACTGTAACTTAGTACAGCATTAAAATGACACTTGGTGACAATACAAAGACAAAAAACTTAGCACAGCTTTGATCTCTGCTAGTTTTAAGAGTATTTTCTGTAAGTTCTGATCAGTTCTATTTTTTTTTAACTCACCCAACTCACATGGAAATAAAACTCAAAGTGCTCTGCAATCAGGTTTGGACTCCCCTCGGTATTCAGATTTGGCCAGAGGGATCAAACTGTCACAGTTTTTTATTTTGACACTGTCATCATACTTGAAATTTCAAGTGTTGAGTTTGCGTGGATATACATACGCCATATATTTAGAGTTTCTAGACTCTAACAAAGCAATAGAGTTCTGTCCATGAAGTCAGAGAACGAGTGGAATGTTTGTAAAATTCGCAATACGGGTATTTGATTGTATTTTAAATACAAGATTTAAAAAAAAATTCAAATAGGAAAAAAACCCCAAGCTTGTTTCCTAAATCTTTTGCATATTTTGAAGTGCAGTTAGTGCATGCAGGTCACCAGGGCTGTTATAAACCCTGGGTTTCGATTCTATTCCTGGATATTATAGAAATATTAAAAAGTCTTTTCCCAGCTGGTCGTTCTAAAGAGATGCTGCCTGGCCTGAAGTTCTGTTGTCCTTTTTATGTTGGGTTAAAAAACGGTTTTTTGCCTGTATAGGTATTTTTAAATTAAGCTGTAAGGCAGAATGCCTTAGACCCTTGAAATCAACTGAAGTGTTAACAGTGGAATTGCCATTTGCAACCTTAGGGCTGTGCGCTGAGTCCTTGTTCACCACCAGGAAGCGTGGCAGGCTTGGGATGGGGAGGTGGTAGCAAATGTACAATATTGCTGTGTTCATTTAGGTAGCTTTGGAAGAATAATTTGTCTCTTTGTTTCACCCTTTTGATCTTTATTAAAACAGCAAAAGTTTTACGTGGAAGAAACTCAACACCTGGAGACGTTTTGGTTGTCAGTGTATGCAATCACTTTTCTTACAGCATGATTTTGATTAGACTGGTTGGGGACAATAAAGTATCTAAATGACACTGGTGTGTGCTGATGTTGCAGCTTTTGAAATTTCAGTGTTAAAAAACAAACAAAAAAAAGGAATCTGTAGCTCTGTGACTTCCGAAGGCGTAACCCTCTGTTTGACAGATTGTTTTTAACCTAATAAACCACAGTTCCGCACAGCCCTATTTGTAAAACAAAAACAAGTTTGTGCCTCTGATTCCAAGGTGCTGTGATGTTTTTTTGCCTTTGTGGGGCGAGGAGGGGCAGGTGAGACTGGCGTGGGGCGATTGCTTCAAAATCTCTGGGCTAACTATGCAAAACCAGCTGTCAGTTTTCTGTTTCACATGATGTTGTAAAATCCCAGCTGACTCTCTCTTATTTCTTGTTAAAGATCTGTTGGGAACTCCTTAGCAGAGGAGTAAGCAATGGAAATGTTTCTTTCTTTCTTTTTTTCCTTTTTTTTTTCCTTACGATGGAGCTGTTTACACTTTGATGCAATGAACAATCCAGCAATACTTGAGAAACACTACAGATACCATATGAGTGTTTGCAGGAGAGAGAAGTGTTGTCAATCAGGTATTGAATGGTTTCTTTACTGTCACAAATAAAAAATTTTAACAATATAGTTACTTGTGCATGTAATACTTCTCTGGGAAAAAGCATTTCTGGCCCTTGTCCTTCAGTAATAGGCGCTGCCCTAATTCAGCAGGGACTTTGCTCCTGCTAATGCACATCCATGTCAGAGGATAAAATCACCCCTCTCTGTCCCAGCCTCCTCCCCCTCTCGTTCTCAGTCATGTGCAGGACTCCTCAGTGGCTGCCCTGGCACCTGCTTGTGCAAACAGAGCTGATGAACTGCTGATGAACTCTGCTAAATAAATTGGTGGCGACTCTTGCAGATGTTCCAGCTATTTAGATCCCTTGGATGAGATCATACAATAATTTGTTCAAGTCTCAAAGCTGTGTGACTTCTTTTGAAGGGCTTACTTCAGCTACTTGAATAGCTGTTCTTAACATCACTGCCATATCCACATGAATATCTGAATAAAACACTTTATTTGGTTGGGAAAATCTATTTTGGGACTTTCTATCTGACACAGTACGACTTAGGCAGAGCCTTCCTTTCTAGGAAAAGGCACATATTATTGATGCTTTATGAGCAGAAAACCTCAGGCCTGTTGGAATGAGCAGCTGGCTCAAGATAGCACATTAGTTGCAATTAAAAATAATTTTTAGTTAGTCCTATGATCGGTTGGAGTGACCTGAACTGCCTTTACTTTGTACTGGTGGGTCAGGTTCTTGATCTTTTAAAAACTTTTTTTAGGTTTGGTTTGGTTTTGGTTTTGGTTTTAATTTCACCAATCTCTTTAGCTGCTACTTAGGATAAAGATGCCTTTCTTTTTTGTTTGGTTTTTTTTTTTTTTTTTCACTTGGTAAAAACAAGTGTTTCAAAATTCATAAACAGCTCATTTATGGTGGTGAGACAGATCCTGTTGTTCTGTCTCGACAGAAACCAAGTGTCCGCGGAAGTGAATACACAATAGTCTATACACCTATAGGCCTTCCAGTGGGTTTTTTCCCCCTTTTTGTTGCCTTTTGGCTCAGAAGGAAGGCCAACTGCTCTGAAATTCCCTGCAGGAAGGGCTGGGGCTGTTCCAGGTGGGATGCAGCCTCCAGCAGTTCTCCTGGCGAGCGACCTTCACCATCCAGACCCCACCAGCCCAGCCACGCTGGCAGGAGCCCAGGCAAAGTTCTGCTGGACTCCTCTGGTTCTGCTGGAGGAGAGATGATGTGAGGGTAACCCATAGGTTTGGACAGGTTGGCAGACAGCCTTGGAGAGCTCCCCGGAGTTTTGTTGGGAAGGAGCTGTGCTGGGAGCGGGGTGTCCGTGGTCGATGCTGCGTTCAGGGGCATTTCCAAGGCGCGGGACACACGGGGATCGGTGTGGCTCCACAGGGTAGGTTTGCCTCTGTTGCACCCCAGTATCAAAAGGTGAGGTTTGGCCATGGCTAAAATCAGCTCAGACTGAGCTTGGGAGGCCGTGGCCGTGTCCGTGGCCGTGGCCGTGGCCGTGGCCGTGGCCGTGTCCGTGTCCCCCTGTGCTGCCTCCCACTCCCCTTCCCGCACTGGCGTCGCTCAGTTCCGCACCCTCCTTTTGATTTAATGGCGTGGACACACCTGATGGGATGGAAATGACAGGAAAAGCTGGACACAGGAGCACAGCACAGCTGGCACCCGTCAGCCTCGTCACCTCGGGGTGGACTCCAGCCAGGACAAGGCTGCTGCTGCTCAAAGGCAAACAGAGGAGTTGCTGCTCAGCCAGAGATGTGTCACCCGCTCGGAGAACCTCTGTCCCTCCAGATAATGAGGGGTGATCCTTTTGTCCCTGCAAACGTGATGTCACCACCTCTGAATTGCCAGCCTTTCAATAAATGTTGCACTCGAAAGCTCGGGGGGTTGTTGGGGGAGTTGCTGGCTTGACAATGGGTTGTTTTCTTTGATTTTAATGAGCTTTTGTGATGAAAACCAAATTTCTTTACAGTGTAACCTTGTAATTTTTTTTTCTCATGCTTTGATTCAGTTTGACAATAAACTATCTGTGTTATTTTTTTCATTCTCTTCATGTCTGATAATGCAAATAGTTTAGGTCTGTTCCCAGAAATCCCCCTTTCTCTGTGCACATACCATTCTCCATGGGGGGAGCAAAGACTTGAGAGAATCAGGCCAGGAAGTTCCCATTCCATTCTTCCCACAACTCTTTGGAGCTGCTGGGCTTTAATGAAGATGAAAGCCCTGACTGCTGAGCACCAAGGCCTTCTTCCTCTGGCAGCGTGTTTGGCAGAAAGGTTCAGCTCCTGTTCTTTCTGGTTAACCTGCTGAGCTTTGGATAAATCCATCTGGCAGCTTTCCAAAGCCACTGAAGCCTATAGGCCAGAGCTGGGGAAAGGAGCAAGATCCTGGATTGTGGAGGGGATAAGGGGGCAGGAGGAAATGTGATGGTGGCTGGTGGGGTTTCTGTACAAACCCCTTTCTGTCCCTGCATGCAGCACCCCTCGTATGGCATTCAGAGCATCCCTGAAGCAGTTGGGTGGCTCCTCACCCGCCTATCCCGGGTTTTTAGGGATAAATGGGGCTGAGAGTGGATCGGCATCGCCGCCCTTCTCCCAGGCTGCGGTGTCACCTCTGTAACTTGTGACAGTGCCTGTTGTGAGTGCTGATGTTGAGCAGCTGAGCTGGCACAGGCCTTGGGTCAGCCCGTCTGCAGCCAAACATCTATCCCCTGAGGAGAGGAGAAGCTGGGGGAGCTGCCTTTGCTGGAGCTGGGCTGGTTCAAGGTGCCCGTGTGAAGCAGTTCCTCACCTGGCACATCTCGAGTTAGGTCTGCAGGGAAGGGTCAGGCTGAGAAGGTGTTTGCAAGTTAAGCATATGCTGGAAAGCAAACCCAAAGGAAGACGGAAGTCTGGCATTTTCATGTGTGTTTTTAATAGGAAAATCATTTTATAAATACTTATAGGATTTTTTTTTCCCTAATCTCTGTCTAATCCCCTGGTTAATACCTGCTGTACCCTCAGAGACTGAGAACCAGAGATTTGTGTAAAATTCATCCTTGGGGTTTTTTGTGCACCTGAAATGAGCCATCTTTTTTCTTCACAAGCAAATGCATCTAGAAGAAGAGGGGAAGATTTTTGTCAAGACCTGAGCCTATTTAATCACAGAATTGCAGAACCATTTTGGTGGGGGAAGAGTCAGAGCTGAGCAGGACCAGGTGCTGTGTAGGAGTCGGGCTGAGGCTGAGCACGGTCAGGTCCTGCCTTGGCTCTGCATCCTGGGGCTGGAGCTCTGTGACCCTTAACTCTCCTTCTGATTTTTCTCCTCTAAACAGTGACTGGAGCCTTGGTCTCATTGGAATCCTCTGTAACACATCTGAGGAACTCAGAGCAGGTGCAGATGAGTGATCACCCACTGGTCTGATCCCTGATCTGCTGGATGGATCTTGGAATAATAACCAGAGGGATCAGGCAAATCCTTGGGATGATGATGCTTGGAAAGCAGTTGGAGTGCTGCATCCCAAAAAGGAGGATGAGGGGGGAAGGTCTGGAGGGCCTTGGTGGCTCTGGATTGTCGTGGTCCAAGCCGTGGTATGGTCTGGCAGTGGGAGCATTTGGATTTGACGTCTCTATGATGGAAGTTTTTGGGGGAAAAGGAGGGCTTTAAGGGCTTGGTCCATGCAGGGCCCGGTCACACCACGAGATGGTGCAGCCGTGCAGCGCTGCCTTTTAAAGGCGCCGTGGAGGAAATCTAAAAGCCATTATCTCAAGCAAAAGCATCCCCACAGCTTTGAATGTCTGAGTCCCCTGCCAGCGCTGTGCTCCACAGGCCCACGGAAAACGCCTTCCTTCAGGTAAAAATCTCTTTTGGTATTTCACAAGCAATTTCTTCGTTTGCCCAATGAATGCTGAGTTTCCTTTGAGAAAGGAACCGGTGGCTCCACACCTGAATCCAGGATAAGTGTTCCTGGTAATTGTAGTCACTGATTATCTTTTCTTCCATGAAAAGGCAGAAACATATGATCAGCACAGGAAAACTGAAGAGGGAAATCAGCATTTCTCAAATAGTTGAGTTCTAAATTATGTCCTTACACCTCCCCTACAGTGCTAAACCTTTTCTTCCTCAAAAAGGGGAGCAGCAAAGCTTTTGGGTTTTTTTTAAAGCAACATCATTTTAAGTTGAGCTTTGGCTGAAGTACAGGAGGAGAACTGTGGACAAATGTTGGATCACCAGGAGGGGGAGGAAAAAAATGAAGAAATAAAAGTGGTGCCAAGCTGGCAGGTGTGTGACCAGGCACATTCCCTGTGCCAGTTCCGCTCCCTGCCCGTGCCCAGCGTGCGGGGGCGAGGGGACAGGGCAGCCAGGGGCACACAGAGGGGGCCAGGCTGCACCAAAAGGGTTGGACCTTTCCAGGGAATGACCCCACACCTGCAGGGCTGCCTCTCCCTGTTAGTGACTGCAGCATCTTCACATTCATGAAGCATGTTCATGGAGCATGTTCACATTCCCAACACCCTCTTGGGTTTTTTGGGAGGAGGGGGAGTTTTCCAAGCCATCAGCCCCCTTGCAGCCCATCTCCTTGGCTTTCTGCTCTCCTGGCGTGGTCCTTCCCACCTGGAAGTGCCTGCCCTGTGAGGGAAGCCAGGAGGAGTTAGGTCCCTGCTGCCTGGGCCCCTCATCACAGCACCCCAGTGCTGAAAAGGTGCTGCAGAGGATGGAAGTTCTCTCTTCCTGCAGAGCCATGGAGAAGACATCAGGCAATGGCTACAAGTTGCCCCAGAAAAGGTTTTATCCTGACACAAGAACTTTTTACAGTGAGAATCATGGAAACAACTTCCCCAGGAACGTGGTGGAGTCCCCATGGCTGGAGGATTTCAAGATGTGACTGGACAGAGATGGAAAACCTCATCCACGCTCTCTTTCCATGAGAGGCTGGACCAGATGATCTTTCAGGATCTCTTTCAGCCTGGGCTGTTCTTTGATTCTGTGATTCCCACGTGTCACCCTCCACCTCCTGGCCAGCTGGGCCCAGGAATGGGGTGACCAAAGCACAGCAGGAGTGCTCTGCAGCTCCAGCAGCTGAGGAGGAGCCTTCCAACCTTGGGCGTTTCCTTCTGGCTTGGATGGTCCCCCCCTGCTTTGCCTCTCTTCTAATTGATGAGGGGAAGGCTGCCTTAAAAGTGAAATCCCACCTGGGATCCCAATTCCTGGCTTTTCTAGGAGACAGCTTTGCCCATCACAGGCAGCTCCAGCCACACGGGGCCCTGGGGGTGCTGGAGCTGAGGGGAAGCTGCTGCGAGGATCTCCTGCATCTCTGTTAGCAAACAAAGACATTCTCGGCTGCAAAAATCAGATTATCTGCAAATCCACGTTCCCCGTGGGATGCAGGAGGAAGGTGTAACTTGATGAATATGATCCAGCCAATATGGAGAATTGAAATTAAAAGGAGAGGAATTCCTTGACAGGCATCTCCCAACCTTTGCAGTGTGCCAGGGAAAAGGTCAGGCTCCGGTTAATGACTGACTTGATGTTAAATGTGGGTCTGATCTCTCCAAGAGCCAGTTTCTCCTCAAGTTCTTTCAGTTCCTTGGATGCTGTTGGGGCACGGGCACTTCTCCCCTTTGCTCCTGTGAAAGAGAAGGAAATTATCTATACCCCATTGCCCAAGGGGTAAAACCATTCCACAAATAAAATCTTTTCTTATATATCCTGTAAAGGTTGTGGCCTCATGTCATTTGATTCCACATCACTCTGGTTCTCCTGAAAATCTTTGGGAGCTGAGGGATAAATGTTTTTTATCTGCCTGTGATGAGTCAGCTACAGGCAGCAAAGGGAACCAGATTTTCTGGCTGCTTTAGATTTTCTAAATTTCAACTTTACAGAAAAAAAAAATCAACTTCTTCTTTTAACTTTTTCATAACCAGGTTGTCAGCAGTGACACTTTGTTGTGATGTTTTTTAAAATACTGAATTTGATGTGCTTGCTGACAGGCTGGATCACACAGGCACTGGGTTTGTATGCTGTCACCCATTTTTAGGGATCTCACCACCAAAATAGGTATCAGCTCCATCCTGGAGACAGCTAGAAATGCTGAAGCAGAGCCACTAATTAGTCATAATGGTGGGTTCTTTTCCCTAATATAATTTTGAGCTTTAGAGCAGGTACCTCCTGAGAACTCGTGTGTGATTATCAGGGAGGCAGAAACTGGATCATTAAACCTCTGCAAATAAAGAGCAGCAGCAAGAGGAGCACATCCTGGGCTGCATCACAAGAATTTGCACCAGAAGGTCGAGGAAGGTGATTCTCCCTCTGCTCTGCCCTCGTGAGACCCCTCCTGCACTGCTGGGAGCAGCTTTGGGGCTCCCAGCACAACAAGGACAGGACGTGGAGCTGCTGGAGCCACTCCAGAGGAGGCCACAGGGATGTTCCAAAGGCTGGAGCCAGGCTGGGAGAGCTGGGGGTGTTCACCTGGAACAGAGAAGGCTCCAGGGAGAGCTCAGAGCCTCTTCCAGGGCCTAAAGGGGGTCCAGGAGAGCTGGAGAGGGACCTGGGAAAAGGGATGGAGGGACAGAACACAGGGAATGGCTTCCCACTGCCAGAGAGAAGATTTGGATTAGATATTAGCAATAAATTATTCCCTGTGAGGGTGGGGAGGCCCTGGCACAGGGTGCCCAAAGCAGCTGTGGCTGCCCCTGGATCCCTGGCAGTGTCCAAGGCCAGGCTGGACGGGGCTGGGAGCAGCCTGGGACAGTGGAAGGTGTCCCTGCCCATGGCAGGGGTGGCACTGGATGGGTTTTAATGCCCTTTCCAATCCAAACCATTCTGGGATTCTAAGAGATCCCACCTGCAATGGCCCTGCTGAGAATGACAGCAATCAGAGATGGGCCAAGGTGCTCTGAGCTGCTTTTTTAAATGCCAATATTTTATCAAAACAAACCTCAACATCGTCAATTCCTACAAGCTTTCTTCTCCCCTCTCCTGCTCTATGGCAGCTCTGGAACAATGAAAAAAAAGTCATTTTATCAACAGCATTTTCAGAGTTCAGAACAATTCTGTGATTATTATTTAATTTCCTTTTGTTTTCTTCCTTAAACAAGAAGCAGCTACAGCCTTACTGCTTTTATCAACCAACAGCCTTGAGGCTGTTATAAAAAAGCTGCACTGCTGTAAGGAAAGAAACATAGAGATGGGAAAACTAAGGCTGCTACAGTACCAGGGAGCTCTGTGTGGCCTCTGAACATTGAATTTTAGCTTGCAGGTAGCCTAAACCACTGTTAAAGGAAGGGAAGGGGAGAGAGAGGCCGAATTCTGAATAGGCCCAGCCCAGGTCTGTAACCTGTGTGAAGGCACAGCCCTGTGCTCATGAATGCCTGCTCAGAGCTTACCCTGATGCTGTGTTTAAAGCTGCGCCGTGCGAGGTGGGAGGGGAGGGTGATTGAGGGAGGAGGGAGGAGGGAGGATGGGAAGCACGAGCTGTCAGCTACTGGAGCTGCCCTCAGATCTGCAGCCCAGGCAGCAGCTTCAAAGCACTTCATCAAAGCTCAGCTGTCTGAGTTGGGAAACACGCAGGAGTGGGAAAAATAACATCAGGTGCCTGCTTGCTGGGAAAAGCGGAGGTGGGAGAAGCCTCTCTCCAGCCAGCCCAAGGTGGGAATGGCCAAAAAGTCATTCAGAGAATCGTGGAATGGTTTGGGCTGGAAGAGACCTGAAAGACCACCCAGTTCCATCCCCCTGCCATGGGCAGGGACACCTTCCACTAGGCAGGCTGAGGTCAGGCTTCCCTTGCTGTTACCTGCTCCAGGAGATGTGTGTCTCCATCAGAGGTTTCTAAGGTGGCTTTGCTCATCCTTCAGCTCCCTCAGCCTGACCAGAAGCACTGCTCACAAAAAATCTGGGGGGAAAAAATATGCTTTAGTCATGCCCAAAGCTCCCTGGAAAGAACTGAACCCCCCTGTCCCAAGCTCAGCTACTTCAGCTCGGTGGGCTTGGAGGGGCTTTCCAAGCATCATTTCTTGAAGCAGTTTCCCCAGGGAGAGCCTTTCCTGCCAGGATTTGGTTGTTGCCTTGTGTGACCTGAGCTGTGGTGCTGGGGGGAGATGAAAGCAAGGCCCTGTGCTAAACACTGCTGCTATTTCAGGGGAGCTCCACGCAAAATCACCTTGTTGTCAGTGGATCTGTGGATTCAGCCACACCTGACTGATGCTCCCCCAGCCAAACCATGGAGGGGTGTCAGGGATGGGTCTCTGAAGCCAGGGAGGAACAACCTGCTGGTCAAACTCCATGAGGGGCAGAGGAGAGCTTTCCCTGGGGATGGCTGAAATCAGAGATGTGAACAGGGAGATCTCCTTGAGTGACAAATCTGTGCAGATCATATACATGAATAAAGAGCAGGGAGATAAAAGGAGGTGGTAATGAAGTGGGAGTTGGTCTCTTCTCCCAGGTAACAAGCCATAGGACAAGAGGAAATGTCCCCAGGTTCTGCCAGGGGAGCTTTAGTTTGGATATTAAGGAACACTTCTTCACTGCAAGGGTGGTCAGGCATGGGAACAGGCTGCCCCGGGCAGTGATGGGGTCACCATCCCTGGAAGTGTTCAAAAAACACGTGAATGTGGCACCTGGGGACAGGGTTTAGTGGTGGGCTTGGCAGTGCTGGGCTAAAGGTTGGACTCGTGGATGTTAGAGGCCTTTTCCAAATTTAAAGACTGAATGGCCCTGTGCAGTGAATGACAAGGTCTGGCTGGATCACTTGTGCTCTGCTTCAGAAGGAAAAACAACCACAAGTTTAAAAAAACAAACCATTGCCAAAAAATCCCCCATCTCACTCGAGGAATATATTTTCAAAAGGGGAGTTACATAAAAACTGGGAAATGAGTGCTGCTGTTCTGCTGGATGCCAGAGAGGCTTCGATTGGAGCTGTGCTCAGTGCCAGTGGGCCCTGGGGCAGAAATCAGAGATAAAGTGGGCTGGGAGTGCCACAGAACTGAGAGTGTGGACAGCACAGCAGGAGGAAAACAGCACAGAGGGAGGCTCTTCTCTCCTCTGGTGTCCCTGCCCATGGCACGGGGCTGGAACTAGACAGTCTTTAAGGTCCCTTCCAACCCAAACCACTCCAGGAGAGGGAGAAAGTTGTTACCAGGATAAATGCCCGGCTTCCAGCAGGATCTGATTTGTGTCACATCAAAAAGATGGATTAATTTTCAATACAAAAATGAGATTTCAGCAGTGTGTAAGGACAACCATACAGCTACATCACTGCTGCAAGGNCACTTCCACCTCTCCCCACCTCTTCCCACTTCTCCTCTCCAATATGAATGCCAAAGCAGGATACCTGTAGGATCTGTGAGCTCCTTCTAGTGAAGCAATTGAACAACAAACCCAGCCACTGATCTCCAGCAGCACACAACTCTGCAGACTCCAAACGTGGCTGGACAGGAGCTCTGTCCTCTTCAGAATCCTTCACGCTTCCTATTTCCCTTGTCGAGGTGGGCACACCCCTGATCTAGACANAGATTTCAGCAGTGTGTAAGGACAACCATACAGATACATCACTGCTGCAAGGGCACGTGCTGCAGCTGGAGTGGGTGATTGCTGTAGATCTCTCCTCTCCTCTTCTCTTCTCTTCTCTTCTCTTCTCTTCTCTTCTNCCAGCAGCACACAACTCTGCAGACTCCAAACGTGGCTGGACAGGAGCTCTGTCCTCTTCAGAATCCTTCACGCTTCCTATTTCCCTTGTCGAGGTGGGCACACCCCTGATCTAGACAAGCACACACCCTGTCACTGTCACCGCGCTGCAGGTGAGGTTCTGGCCCTCCCTGGGACCACAAGGACATCTGCAGCTGGGATTTCCTGGCACAAATGCATCTGGACTCATCTTCAAAAGCAACTGTTGTGAAAGCTCCCAGCAGCCAGGCAGGATTTACCTGCTGCTGCTCTGCTTTCAGGGAGGGTGAGGTGCAAAGCACCCCAGTGAGGAACATTAGAGATTTTGGGAAGTGTAATCCAGCTGGGAAGGCTGATTTAAGAGACAAGAAAGGGGATGTAAGGGAAATAACTCCAAGCCTCCATCACTGGAGATTTGAAGTGGTTTGAATTTTGGCTGAAATGGCTGAGAGCTGGGGCGTGGAGGTTTATTGAATAATTGCCATTTTCTGTGTAAAGTGCAAAAATGTTCCTGAGAAACCCCTGATTTTTCAGTTGTTCAGACCACACACTTCCTGCGTGTAAGGCATGGTCCTTCAGAAATGCCAGGTCCTGTGCTGGCCGGGCAGGTTACCTGAGCAGCAATCCCTGTGTCCCCTGCAGGTCCCCTGTCCTGTGTCCCCTGCAGTCCCCGTGAGGGAGCAAAGGCTGCAGCTGCCAGGACCAGCAGAGATGTGCAAACACACACAGTGCTCAGTGCTAACCCCTCTCCTTCGCTTCACTCAGCTGCCTGAAGCCTGGAAACCAGTCCAGCCTGTTCCAGTCCCCTCCCTCGACTGGTTCCTGGCCTTCAGTGCATCAGAGATGGGCTCTTTCCTTGTGGGACTGGAAAATGATTCATCCACCAGCACAGGAATGCAACCCTGGAGGCAGCGTTTGCGGGCCTCTCCCAAAATCCTCTTCTGAAGCTGGACTTCTGTGCGGAAGGAATGTGGCCTGGAAAAGTCCTCCCCAGTAAATCTCTGAGCAAAGAGGAGTGGAGTCCCAGCCTCATTCCCATCCTCAGCCTCATCCAGATCCTTGCTGAGGAGAGAAAACATCCTAAACCCAAAAGTGGGTGCAGCAGATCTGCCTCAAGGGCCAGGACTCCTGCTCGGGTGTGAGTGCCCTGCCCTTCCCTCCTCCCCAGGCTGGTGAGCCTCAGCATCACCCTCCTCCTTCTCCTCCCTGTTTGCAAAGGGAGTGATGCCTCTGCAGGTGAGGCAAACCCCGAGCAGACACAAGGGAGGGCCCACGCCGGTGCACATTGATGCCACCCCGTGCGTGGTGATGTCACCGGGGCTGTCACCGCTGTCCCCAGGCGGTTTTGGGGAGCAGGGAGGTTGCCTGGTGTGCTGTGTTGTGTGGGTGCTGTCAGATCGAGCTGGCATCCGTCTGCTCTGCTGGGCAATGTGTTTAACACAAATCAGCCAAGCCCTGGGCGGAAAGGGAGGCAAGTTCTGCAACTTCTGGTGCTTTCCCCTCGTGCCAAAAATAGGTGAGATCACACTGCCCTTCGCAGGATGAGCTCTTTGGGTGAGTGCTGCTGTTCAGAGCCTGGAAAAGTAGGAAGGAGGCACAAGAATCCAGCCAGCTCCTGTTGGGGCATGGCACAGGGATGCCCCAAGAACAACCTCACTTGTATTAGAAGGAGTCCCGCCCCACAGGGAAGTAACATGAGCTTCTTGTTTGGTGTTCAAATACAGTAACCAGAACTTCCTGGGGAAAGGCTCCCGGCTCAGCTGAGCTCTGAGCCAGTGCTGGGCAGTGTTCTCATGGAATAACCCCCAGAAGGTTCCTGGGAAGCACTGGGTGTATCAGCCTTGTGGCAATGAAAACCAGAGGGTTTCAGGCACCAGCGCTGTTCCTCACCAGTCTGTCATGCACAGGTTGGGGGTGGCTGGGGGACACCACTCCTTGTTGGCACCCAAGACTCTAGCTGGCTTTTTGGCTCCCTGTGCAGCACAGTGTGGCCCAGAGGGGACAGGGGATACAGGAGCTGGGGGTTCAGCTCTGGCTTGGACTCTATGGAGGTCATTTCTGATAAGGCAGCTGAAATCTCCAAGCTGTGATGTTGCCTAAAAAATGGCAGCTTGAACTCTTCACTCATTGAAAAGCTGTAATAATACAAATCAAAATCGGGATATGGTTTGGTGGTGAACGTGGCAGTGCTGGGTTAGTGTTGGACTTGATGACCTTAGAAGTCTTTTCTAGCCTTAACTACTCTATCCCCCATTTTTGAGAAGTTCTGTGGGTCCCAGTTAATCCAGCTCGCTCCAGCCCCCCCAGTTTGTGATCCTTGAGCTGGTCTACAAGAAGGAGGCGGAAATGGTGCTCAGAAACCCATGAGCCACTCGGGGAGGTGTTCAGCACCTGGTGGAGTGCCTGGTGCTCATCCCTCAGCTGTACTGGGGCTGTGATGGGGACCGTCACCTCCCTGGTGTTTGCAGCAGTGGTGGCAGAGCTCCTTGCAGCAGCCTGGCGTGACCAGCACCTGATGTGGGGAAATGGGCCCGGGAAGGGCGTCAGGCACAGACGGTGACTGTGCCCTGTGGGGACTGCAGAGAGCAGGGAGAGGTGACGTGCAGGAGGGTGGCACTTTCCCAGCCTCGAGGGTGGTGGATTTCTGTGGCTCCTTCCTGGCTGGCACAGGCAGGGCTGCATTCCTGCAGACAATAGCTCCGCCTGGGCAGCCCCAGCCCTGGCCACCCGCTGTCCCCCCGGCCATGCAGGCACAGCCTCGGCTCTGCCTGCAGGGTCCCGGGCTCAGGAGCTTGCAGGGGTTGTCCTCACACCCTCCTCCCACCCCTGCACCTCCTCAGAGTTGAATTCATGAGCTCTGTTTAGCAGATGTGAGTAACAAGAGATGATGAATCAATTCAGCTGTCAGACCACCTGTCCTGGGGAAATCTTTGCTCTGTTTGGAACAAACTCAAAGGTTCCTAACAAAAATCCGGATTCTCTCCCAGGGCACAGTTCCCACCTGACACAGGAGAAGGACATTCCCTGTGCTCTCCATGCTGGGCACCACAGACTGGCACCTGCTGTGATCCTAACAATTCCAGCGCTGGCAAGCGCAGGGGTTCAGGATTTCACCCCCCTCCCCATCCTGAGCACAGGGTGACTTTCTGCACTCACACGTGCAGCCTGGTCACTGAAATGAGACGGGTTAAAAATTAAGTTTGCCAGGGAGGGTGGAGTTATTTTGTGGGCACTCAGGTATGGTCACCAACAAAAGCAACCAGGTTTCCCACAGTTGTGAAAACCTCTGCCTGAGTGCTAAAAAAGGGGAATAAACAGTGAGGGTGAGAGCTCCAAACACCTTCACCAGTAAAGCCACCATACAAAGCCACCAGCAAAGCAGCTACCTCAGCATCCAGTGATCCTTACCCACAGTAAAACCACTGGGATTAAAACCCAGCTGGATTACTGAGTGCTAAAGGACCAGCCTTGTACCCTGCAGGGGAGAAACCCAGGCCACCTCTCCTGCAGGGTGGGGGTGAGCTGTGGGGAAACTGAGTCAGCTTCCTGGTTCCTGCACGGACACCCCATGTAAACTTGTCCAACAAGCATAAATAATCTCTGTTTGCCTTAGCTCCCTTGTTAGAACAAGGTATTAATCCCTCATCTTGCTTGCTAGTGGTGTGACTCCCATGAAGGGACAGCTCCAAGGGGCCTGGATCTCAGAGGCTGTCACTGACACAGCAAAAGTGGTTTCCTCCTCCACGGGATGCCATGGGATGACCTTTGTCAGGCTCACACACCCATTAACCAGCTCTGGGGCTGAGCCTCTGCTGCCTGTGAAACGTCTCCTTTCTGCTGGATTCAGCTGACGCTGGAAATGGCAGAGGCTCTGCTTGATGACCCTGACCAAAGCGTGCTGGAATTTGCTGGGTTTCATAAGGTTTTCATTAGGGCTGCAAGAGAGCCCCTGAGATTTTGTGAAACTCTTAAACCATCCATACAGCGATTTGCAAAACTCTTCTCTTCGTAGGGGTGTTTGTTTTCACTGATCCTCTCTGCTTCTTTCTTCCTCTCCTCACTGTCTGCCTCTCAGGGTGTACACATGGCTCTAAGGGAAACACCCGATCCATATTGTGGCTGAAAGGGCAGGCACTGGCACAGGCTGCCCAGGGAAGTGGTGGAATCGCCACCCCTGGAAGTGTTCAAAACCCCGTAGATGTGGCACTTGGGGACGTGGGTTAGTGGCAGACCTGGCAGGGCTGGGTGAATGGCTGGACTCAGTGATCTGAGAGGTCTTCTCCAACCTCAGTGGTTCTGTGGCTGAGGGACAGGGTGGTGACAGGATGATCAGGATCAGGTTGGCCATTCCCCAGTTGCCAGGCTCGTGCTTGGGTGATCTGGGTTTGGTTTTGCCTTTATTACCCAGTTCCTGCCAGTGATCCTGGCTGGGAAACCTCTGTGTGCATCCTGTGCTCCCTCCTGCTTTCACCCCTGTGAGAGCAAGCAATAATCCCTGCTACCTTCTTAAGACAGACATGAGACAGGAAAACACTTCAGTGCAAGGCTCCTACAATGCCTTACCTGGGATTAAATCTGAATCAGGGTTTCAGATCTCTAGAAGGTTGTAGTTCAATAGCAGGAACCAGCAGCTGACTGCCCAAGCGGCCCAGCCGGCTGTGGCTTGTGTGCAGCTGAGAAAAACACTCAGGAACAGGACCAGCACAGCTTTGTCTTCCTGCACGCTGTTCCTCTGTGGTTATTCCATGAAGCTGCCATGAAACTCACCCCGTTAGGCTCCATCTCTTTCCCTAAAGGATCAGCTCCTGCTGAGCCTTCACTGCCACCGAGCGCTCCCCTAAAGCTTCCCGGCATTCTGGAAAAGCAGGCTCATGTTCTGCAGGAGCAAACCTAAGTTTTCCTAGCACAAACCTCATCCATCCTGGCAGACAGTGAATCAATAACCCAAAGAGCACCTTGTGCCCATCAGGAGCAGGGTTTGACAGCAGCAGGGGGGGTGATGGGTCTTGGGGATTTGGGTGCTTCTGGAATTTTCCCCAGATAAAACAACGGTCTGAACACATCCAGATCTGGCCTGGGGCCCCTGTGCTGCGTTCCTCCTCTGGCTGGAAGGCAGCCAGGGCTGCCACGTCATGGTCCCACCTGGGCTATCCTGTTTTCTCAGTGCACCTGCTAGTTCTTGGCAGTGGCGGGGAGAGGTGCAGAGGAGCCCACGCCCGCAGTGCACACAGGCAGGGGCAGCTGCCCCTCCTCTGCCTCCTCCCCTGCACCCGGCCAGCTGCAGGTGAACCTCCCGGAAAGGGACAGCAGCTCTTCTGCTCCAAGACAGGAGCTGCTCACCAGCAGAAGTCTGGAAAAAACCTCCTCACTGAGGGCTGGGAGGATGTAATTCTCCCAAATGTAACTCTGGAAAACACGCTGCCATGCGTCCCTCTGCAAAACCTCCAGCCAGAGCTCACCCAGACAGACCAAGGGACGTGCCACAGCCATTCCATCAGTATTGTTGTAGTTACATTCACGGAGGGATTTCTCCTGGCTAGCAGAGACTTAGAGTTGTGCATCCCACCTTCATGGATGGATTATAGATATTTTAGGATATAGGAGAGGGTTCAAGACTGACCAGAAGCCGTGCCAGACCTTGCTGTCCTGCTGCAAGAAGTCATCACCTCTGTCTCTCTCCAGGGGGGTACTTTTGCCCGTAAGCCTGAGAAAACCTGAGCCACAAATCCCCAGTCCACGGCCCAACATAACTGGCTTAAAATGGGTTTTGCACTCACACTGGCAAGCAATAAACTGGAGCAAGAACAACGGCTTTGATCAGCCTCAGCGCTGTGACCCCCGTGTCAGACTGCTCCTGTCTTAACCTGCTGCCAGCTGCTGGCTCTGGGAGGGGGAACTGCCTCTCCAGAGCTCTTGCCAAAGCTACTCCTGCCCCAAATCAGCATTTACCCTCGTGCCCTCGGCTCACCAAGGCCATGCCTTTCTTCAGAACCGGGGCCCATCCTGCCCCTGCCTCCACAGAGCCTGCAGCTCCCAGGGCTCCGTGCCCAGCCGTGCCCCAGAGCGGTGCTGGGAGGGCTCCTCAGAGGACTGAGGGCTCTCTGGGTGTGCAGGGAGCCACTGACTGACAGGAGCTGACCAGAGGAGGATGCAACCACTCCCTGTGGCTCGAGAGGTGTGTGACAGAGCACAGCCACACTCCTCACCTGAATGCCCAGGCACCTTCCCCTGTCCCAGGAGGTTCCCATCTGCTGCTGTTCACCATTAGCCAGCTCCCTGTCGCCTGTCAGGGGCAGCTCTGTGCTGCCCTGTCAGCTGCTGCCCACGGAGCTCTAGAGCAGAATCACAGAATCATTTAGGAAATCATTAAGAAATCGTCATTAGGAAAAGACCTATAAGATCAAGTCCAGCTGTAAACCCAGCACTGCCAAGGCCACCACTAAACTCTGTCCCCAGGCGCCACATCTGTATCTTTTAAATCCCTGTGGGGATGGTGACTCCACCACTTCCCTGGGCAGCCTGACAACCCTCGTGGGTGAAGAAATTTTTCCTAATGTCCAAGCTAAACCTCCTTTGGCACAGCTTGGAGCCATTTCCTCTTTTCTTTTGTTTCCTGGGAGAAGAGACCAACCCCCACCTCCTGTCAGGGAGCTGGAGAGAGTGACAAGGTCTCATCTGAGAGATGATCTTGCAGTCAGCACACCAGCATTTGTATTGCCTTCTCAACCTCTCCCCCACACCCAGGAGCACAGCAGGTGAGGGAGAGGTAGGCTATAACCCAATCCTCCTTTGTCAGATCAGCAGTTACACCTCTAAGAGGCACTCTGTAGGTTTTTATTTGGACATAGATTTTGTAGGGGGCGAGGCTCCGTGAGGGATGTGCAGTGAAATGTCACGGACTTGGGTTGTGGGGCAAGGAAAGCTCTCCTGAAAGCTTCCCAGAAATTCATGCAGTGCTTTGTTACAGGCCAGGATCTGTAGCACTGATGGGTCAAGCCTTGGTGTTTTGAGCAGCTTGTGGGGTTTTTTTAACTCCTTCCCTTGCTTTTCCACGGCATGAGGCCCCTGCTGTGTTATCTCATCTGCAGGGTTTGGTCCTTCCTTCTTCCTCCCAGAGCTCCCTACCCAAAAGCAGGGTGGAAATACCTTTGGAACGTGTCATTTTGCAAACACATCCTTGGCAGAGCCTGTTTCCCCGTGCACAATGTCAACCTTGTCCACAGGCACGTGGGATGGTCCAGGCTGAGGCAGATGCTGGGCCATTCTGCTGCCAGACCCTGAGTTTGGAATTCTGCACTCTTCCTCCCAGCAGCTTCTGACTGACCCCAGCACGGGCCTGTGACAATGGCTTCAGTGTCTTGGGCTTGCCCTGGAACACTGAAAACAGCCTCATCTGCCACCTGCCTGCACAAAAAAAGCATCAAACCACAAGGTCTCGGAGCTGTGGGAATACCAGAGCAAGGCTTAGGACCAGGATACGAGTGCATCAGGCTGTGCACATGGGAGGCATGGCTGGACAGGAACATCTCCGGTCACGTTTCAGTTCTGAAAGTCAGGCTAGGCTGTTTTCCACCACTACTGAGTTAAACTGCTTGGAAATAATGTTTTCTGCTCTATAACCCCATGGCATGACCAGAATTAGCAGGAAGCAGAAGTGCCTACAGCCAGCACTAAATGAGCCCGTGGTTTATGACGAAGATCTTCTTTTCCCCTGGCATTGACTGTTCTGAACTGCTTTACGCATATTTCTGCAGAGCTGGGCTCCTTAAAAGCTCAACAGGATAATTTACTGCTCCTTCACTGTGGCACTAATGGAGAGGAGGAGAGGACAGGCAGCTCAGGCATCACCTGTGTGTGAGCCTGAAGTGCATTAGCAAAGCTGTGGGTATAGGAATGACAGGCTCCATCCCAGAGCTCAAATTCCTGTAGCCACAGCCATGGAACTGGCTTGATTTACAACAGCACCAAGAAGAACCCAGATACACAACTATTAATTAAATCCTTGATGCTGGGGATAACGAATCCATGTGGCAAAAGGGGAATGGGAGCACAACACGATTTGGTGCTGATCCTCCAGGATTTCGGATGTTTTCACCCCACATTCCAATGCCTGCCACCAGATCTGCTGGTGTGGGACCCTCCCTGCTGGGCCAGCAGAGGGCTTGGGGTGGACTCCAAAGGCAAAAGCAGACCCTGTTGCAGGTCCCCATCCTCTGTGGACTGGAGGAAAAGCAAAACACTGTTCCTCTGTCCCCTGCAACAGACGAAGGCTCTCAGCACAGTGAAATGAAAAGGATGAAAAAGGAAATGTGAAGGCTGTTACAAGTTTATGAGCTGTAGCCTGCAGACATTAAGGGAGAAATCACCTGCTAGGAGTTGGTTTTGCATCTTTAACCGTGAAACTCAGATCTCTGCAGTGATCCTCTCAGAAACGGGCACACCCGGGCTGAACAAGCAGGTCCAGCCCACACCCTGGTTTGCAGCTCTCTGTGGTTAGTGGCACACCGGTCTGTAGGCAACGTCACTGGTATTTTGGGCACTCTTCCCATTACAGGTTCCTGAGGTCTAAGAGTGGTCAGTGGATGAGACCTCTGGGAACTGTGGTTTAAATCAATTCAGCCACCTGGTTTAGCTGGTGAGCTGATTCTTATCTATTTCCAAATTGTGAGGGCTAATCTAGAAAATTAAGGAAGTGACAGGAGAAAAATGTGTCCAAAGGGAAGGCATTGGATGGTTCCCAGTCCTGAGAGGTTGTGTAGTCTCCATCCTCAGAGATGTAAGGCATTGGATGGTTCCCAGTCCTGAGAGGTTGTGAAGTCTCCATCCTCAGAGATGTGCAGAACACAGCTGGACACAGCCCTGGGTCCCCCAAAAATCTCCCTCCTCAGAGATGTGCAGAACACAGCTGGACACAGCCCTGGGTCCCCCAAAAATCTCCACCCTCAGAGATGTGCAGAACACAGCTGGACACAGCCCTGGGCCCCCAAAAGCAGAGCTGGAGGCTGAAGATGAGGTACCAAGTGGTGCCTTCTCCAGAGAGGGAGATCCCTCCAGCAGCAGCGAGCAGCAGCAATGCACATGCCAGGCAGGCACAGCCAGGAATGCCAGGAGATGGTTTATCCTCAGGTCATCCCCAGCCAGTGACATCGGGGCACCCTTCAGCGGCTGCAATATTGCAGCCGTCCTTCACAGATAATTTTTTGTCAGCAATAAGCTGCAAGTGCCCACAGACACTGAAGGTGGCTCAGCAAGCGCTGCTGGGGCTGTCTGGTTTATCATTACTCTTCTCCTGGGAGGGCAGCCCAGTTAAACACTCCAATGCTCTGTTACATCCCCATTCCAGTCACTAATCCTGACAGGAACCCTCACCCCTGGTCCCCATCGCCCTGGGCTGCACCCACCCGGGGCTCCTGTAAGCACAGGGACAGCCAGCTCGGCCTTGCAGAGAGCAGAGGAGCAGGGGTCTTCCCCGAGCACTCTTCCCCTTGGAACAGCTTTGCCAAAATTCGGGACAGTCAGAGCCAGAGGCTGGAGCTGGAACTCTCTGGCCCCAAGAATTAAGGCAGCGCTCAGCAGCACCGCACCTTGCTTTGTCCTGCAGAGACTGAGAAAAGGGCGGAAAAACATCCCCCCTGTGCCCTTCTAAACCTGGACAAAACAGGTTTTTAATGAAAGCAGCACTTAATCACTATTCAGTGAACTCAGAGCGGTGGATATTTGATGCAAACAGAGAGTTGGTTGAAACTCTCCCGTACCGGCTCCCTCTTTGTCCCTCCGTGAGCCTGGGAATGGGTGTGATCTCCGGGTAGGAGTGTCTCTGCGGTTAAGTAGAGGATTGAATTACCGAACAGTGCTGTTCCCGAGCTGACAAGGTGGCAGAACAGTGAACAAAAGTGCCTTGAAACTCGGCGAAGAGGAGAGAAGGCGCTGGGCTTGGTGGAGAAGGGACACCTGCCAGGACACCGCGCACTTTCCAGCAAGGTGAGCAGCCTCCCTGCACCCCTGCTAGCGTTAGTAAGGCCAGAACTGTTTAATGACTTTTGTTCCGTGGGATAGTAAGAAACAAACAAAAAATTAACGTGCTTCATAGTCTGAAAAAAAATTTCTCTGGTGGTGCAAGCCAGGATGTGTCTACTGAAATGAGCCCACCCTGATTTACTTAGTTTGGGGCTGGAACAAGCAGCTCTGAGCTTGCCAAGAACCCATCCGGGCTCACATCAGCTCCGAGGACACATCTTTTCCTTTAACTCTCTGCACAGACTGGCTTTGATTTCGTGCAGCGACCAATTAGCAGCATTTTGTTGGGCCCGGAATGTTTTGTGTTCTGCTGCCGTGGGGATTTGCCGAAAGCTCGATTTGCCCCTGCCTTTGGGGCGCAGTTATGGGTCCAGGCAGCCACAGAAAGTCTTTGGAAGTTCTCATCGATGGGTTTTATTGCCGTCTGATCGACAGATTGCTAATGGCCGGGCTGCTGGGCTGCTCTGCTCCGTAAATAGAATGTTTTCTCATCCCGCTCGTTTGAGATGCGAGCTGCACTGAGGTAAAATTGAGTTGTAATGGAGTTGAGCTGCAGGCTCACTTGCCAGTATTTTTCTTAGGCGTGCCTATTAGGAACATAAATATTTAACACAAAGGAGAGCTGATATGAATTAGCATCTGTGGGAGGTTCGCGCTTATTCAAGGCTGCCCTAACGCAGATGTAAACAAGCGTTACAGCAGCTGAAGCAAACTGGCCCCGCCAGAGCAGCGCTTAGGTGGTGAATCATCCAGGTGCTTTTTACACACCGCAGCTAAATGGGCTGATTAGAGCCTGCAGAGTAGAGATTAGACAATCGCAGGGCACTGGCTCTCCTCTTCCGCGGGGTTTTACCGTTCCCCCGGGGTGCCAGGTGGAAGGCAATGCAAGGACGGGCAGATCAGAAAAAGCCCTGAAACCGTCTTCCCTCACCTTCCTCCTGGCAGAGCCAGGTGAGCCTCCCCTCCTCCTCCCTGCACAAACAAGGTGCCTCTATCTCCCCTTTATGCTCGCTTCTCACCGGCACACACTGAGATCTCATGAGGTTTTTCCCAGGCAGGACTTGGAGGCAGCAGTTGCCAAGGCCTCCCAGCTGGGAGCAAAGGTTTTGTGCCACGGCTGTGAGCAGTGTCAACCTGATCTCCTGCCTTCTCCTGTATCTTGGGGCTCCTGGTTAGGCTGAGTCAATAAATCCCTGCTCCTGCATGGCCAGGGATGCTCAAGATGTTCACCGTGTCTCCTGGTCTTTTCCATGGAGTTGTACAAATTTCTCTGGACTTTGAGCATGGAAGTTGTTATCTTTTCTGTTATGGACCCCCGGGGGAGGTGTGGGACATAGGACATGGAGGAGATGTCCCACGGACTCTGTAACTTCAGGCTGGCTCTGTCCTGCAGCCTGGTCCTCCAGCACCCATCCTGTGGTGATCCATCCCCAGCTGAGGAGGAGGCTGGCTCAGACACCTGCCCCAAGCTTGGAAACATGCTGGGCTCTGCTCCGTGCTGGGGCTCTGCTCCGTGCTGGGGCTCTGCTCCGTGCTGGGGCTCTGCTCTGTGCTGGGCACATCCTGCCGGACCAAAGCCTTCCCTCAGTTTTCACAGAGCTAAATACACCTTGGCCCACTTGGAAGCAGAGCCCTGAAACGCCCAGTGCAGTGGGGGGAGCTCAGGGCACAGCCAAAGCCTTGGTGCTGCCTTGGTGTTACCTGCCCCAGCTGCATTTTCGTCACCCCTGGGGAACACGTGTGGCACCACTGACCCTCCTCAAGGTCCCTCCTTCATCAGGTTTTTGTGTCAGCCTTCTGAGATTTGCTCTGGACTGACACAAGCCACAGGCTGGGCTCTCCGTGTGTGAAATGTCCATCTGCACGAGGAAGGACTCCAGTGTGGCCCCACCACACCCAAGATACCTCTGCTCCAGCTCTTTGTTTATTCACGTATATTCTTCAGCTTCTGTTGTCCCCTCAGAGGGACAGATCCTTCTGTCAGAAGGGGAAACACTCTCCCAGAACTCATTAAAACCTCTCCTCTCTTGAGCTCTCTCTCCATATAATACAACCCCAGAAATGGGCCTAATTATGGTTTGTCCTGGATGATTATACATTTCTACTGCATTTCCACCCATTCTGGATGTGAAAGGAATGTGGAAAGGGGCAAATATTGTCACTTTAAACCTTGGGCATCTTTCACTCTGAAAAGTCCAGGGATTGGGTGATGAGCATCCAATTCAGCTGCCTTGATTTCCAAGGATCTCTGCTTGTAACAGAAACCCTCTCATTTGTTATCTGTCTTTATCTGAGCCTCTTCAGGCTTATCTGAGGCAGTGCTGGATACAGGAGCAGTGGAACTGGTTATTACCTTATATCCACGTCAAAGATGTGGCACGTGGGGGACATTAAATTGCATGGTTGGGCTCCATCCTGGGCAGTTCCTGTGGAAGGAGCTATTCAGAGCAGTCGACCTCTTCTACCTAAAAATGTCCTGTTGCCGTGCCCTGGGATGAAAGGAGAGGTTTGTGCCTGGCCCTTTATTTAAAACTCCTCTTGCAAAAACAGCAGCACAGGGTGGTGCTAGAAATCATGTTCTTTTTTGGGTTAGAGAGAACATCTGGGTACCCACCTTTCCTTCAGGAGTGTGCTAGAGCCTGAATTACTGTCCTTTATTGCTATCCCACCCATCCCAGTCTTTGAGATGCCTGGTTCCCTTCCTGGTGCTCAGACAAAACTCCCACTGGCATCTCCAGGTGAAAAGTGTTGTCCAGGATGAGTGACTCCGTCTAAAGCTGGTTTTGCAGTGTTTTCAGGGATGTTTTATTCATCTGGCCTTGTGCAGGTGAGGTGCTGCTCTCTCTGCCTTCATTTCTGTCCAGAGAAGCTGAGTGGCACCTCCAGAGTCCCAGGAGCACCCAGAGCTGGGTGGCACAGTGACAAACACACCTCGAGTGAACACAAGCCTGGGGGTAACACTGGTACAGGTGACTGCTGCCAAAAAGGAGTGCAGTGCTCGTGTTCCACGGAGAGGAGATCCTGGGAAGGGCTGGCTCTGTTTCCAAGACCTTGAAGCTCAGAAAAGGCAACTCAGAGCCTGGCTTAGCACCCATCCCCATGGAAGCTTGGGCTGGGCTAATGGTCCACTTTTATTTGGACACAGGTCAGGTGTCTTTCACTAGCGTCGTGCCAGCCAGCACTCACAAGGGGTGAGCTTCCCTTTGCTGCTTGAGAAACAGAACTTCCCCCTGAATAAACCTTTTACATCTCGCTGGGCCAGAGATGGAAGTGCAGAGTCACCCACAGAGCACCTGCTTGGGTCCAGGGCTTTTCATTTGCAATCCAAAATGGAAACCTGGTTTGGTTTTTTTAGTACTGAAGTCCTGGGTTGCTCTTCCCAAGTTTGATGTCATGCTTGCAGGTCTGAACTGGGACAAAACTGAAACAGTCCCTTCTTTTTGCTAGTTAATATTTATCTTGCCACTTTCCACTGTGAAGCCAGTGCTCTGGAACCAGTTCTCCAGCTGGTCTGAGTGGAGGCAGAGCATCTCCCCTGCTCCACCACCCCCAAAAAAAGGTCCTGAGGGCAAGGGCTTATTCAGCTGCACTCACTAAACTGTGCATCAGGGAAGAGCTGCTCTTTGTCTTGCACATGAACACGTGTGAATTCTTACAATAAATACAAAACTGTTACGTGCAGCACCAAAAATCCTAACTCTTAGACTTGCCTTTTGAGAAAGATGGGCCAGGTGGGCACTGGCACCTGGGTTTAATGGAGGTTTTATTTGTGGTGTTTGTCTCAGTTCATGCTGGCAGAATCTTGGGGCGCAGCCGATGGGACGGAGCCCCCACACTCCGGGAAAGCTGGAGGGAAGCTGGGCTCCCCACCCAGGAGTTTTCCTGTTGGGCCAAGGGAACAGCAAGTCCCTGCTGTCCAAGATTCACTGGATCTGCCCAGGAGCAAACACCGGGATGAGGGGAACCACTGAGGGGGAGCCCTCCTCAGAGTTATGAAACTGAGACACCCAAGAGAAGGTGGATAAATCCCAGCCTCCAACCCCCTCTGCTACCCTTCCTCCAGGCTCTGCATAGGAAGCTGTGGCCTTTTCCCCAATTTCAGCTGTGAAAATGCCTTTTTTTTTTTTTTTTAGTTTTTCTACTTCCTGTAAGCTTTTGAGGAGCAGGTGCTCCCTAGGGCTCAGGAAGGTCTTGCACAGGTGAACAAACACATTTTCCTCCCTGCTGTCTCAGCTCTGGTTTTACTTAACCTGCAGCCATGGGGTTAAATAATGCTCTGTTAAAAGGCTGATGTGGGAGAGGATGGTAACTTTTTTCTTGGAGGTGGTGAGTAATTAGAAGGTAGCTAGAGAGAATCTGAACCACTTCCCTGGAAACCAGGAAGAGGAATTAAGGTGGCTTTGCTCTTCTGTGTGCATCCCCTGCCCTCACCACGGCACAAACCCTGCCTTTGGATGCAGTGCTGGTCCTCAGCCAGGAATCTCTCCCTCTCACCAGGGGAGAAAGAACTGAAAGAAAGGAAGGGCTTGTTCCAGGTGAATTGGCAAGCTGCCTGCTCACCTTTCCCTTGGGATGGCTCCGTGCTGTTGCTGACTCAAAAACCCCAGGGAGAGGGGCTGGAGGTGCAATGGATACCTGTGAAGTAGGTGTGCACCAAGCTGAAATTTATTATGTGACAAAAATGCACCTGGCACCACACCAGGGCGATGCTGCTGCAGGGGGCTTGTGGGTAGAGGGTTTTCAATAGTTTCTTGTGCCTCTGTTTTTTTCTCATGGATCTTCAGAGAGAGGTGGGTTTGCACTGCAAGGGCTTGTTATCGGTCACGGGGGCTGATCTCAGGGAGAGGTTCCTGCAGCTTAGCCTCCGCTGCTGCTTAGGAAAGCTTTGAGTCTTTTAGGGCTGCCCTCAGCCTGCAGAGATCACAGAATTCACAGAATGTCTGGGTTGGAAGAGACCTTCAAGATCATCGAGTCCAACCCGTGCCCTAACACCTCAACTAGATCATGGCATCGAGTGCCACATCCAGTCTTCTTTTAAACACATCCAGGGACTTTTTAAACACTTCCAGGCAGATCCTGCCTGCCTGGAAGAACCTCCTGCTTTCAAAGGTGTCCTGGGGAAGAAGGACTTCCTGGGAGAAAATTCAGCCAGGAGCTGCGTGGGTGCTGTGACCTTCTCTGTGGGACACCGAGGCCAGGCCTGCCAGCCCCACCTTCAGCCAAGCAGCTCTGCCTTTTCCAGAGCCAGCTGCTGCTGAGCTCTGGGCTCCACATCCAGCGTGGTGATTGTGGAAACTCAGACCGCATGACTTGGGAGCCGTGGCTGAAGTCAAAGCTCTGATTTAATTGTCAGCGCATTGTTCCCACACTGTGAGAAGTTTGCTGGGACAATGCAGCTCCACCGTTCCCAGCACGAGCAGTCAGCTGGCAGAATTTTGGAGGGAGGACTCAGAAATAACAGCAGTTTGGGGAAAAAAAAAAAATCTGCTCTTACAAATCATTTTCCCAAGACCATCTGCTTAAAGACCAGGCTGCTGGAACGCCACCAGCAGTGAGATAAACAGAGGGGGACAAGGGGGATCATGAAGAGAGGTGTGGAGAGATGAGCAGGATTTCCTGGATGGAGCGAGGTGTTGAGCTAGAATTTATGGCAGGTGGAAATGCAGCTGCAGGGACTGGTCAGAGGAGATAAATCCTGAAGTGCCTTCCCTTCTAAATCAGATGTCCTCTGAGGAATTCAAAGAGGCAGGTGAGATACAGATTGAGGGCTGTTGCAAATGGGAAGGTGGTTATTTCCCAGCAGCCTAGTATTTCCTTGTGCTCTTTGCTTTTATGTTAGGAACAAGGGAAGGATTGGAGGATTAGTGCAAAGTCCATCCTCACAAGGAGCTGGAAGGTAAAGCTCTCAGCCTCTGTGGCTTTCTGGGAATGACCAACTATTAGCTGCTAAGTCAGAGATGCCAGAAACAGCCAGGAGCTGAAGGCACAGGTTATAAGAAGTCACACAAAGCCAGAGGTCTGTTTCTTGTAATGCCTGGGATGGTGGTTGGAGATGGGGTAAATTCCCAGGGTTCAAGACACAGAGCAGCTGGGTCCATGGGACAATGGTCAGCTTTTTTCAGATGGGGCAAAATGGTTCTTGCTCTTTCAGAGCCTGAGGAATTCCCTGGCTAGGTGAATCCAGGTTTCTGCATCCTTTGAATTTACTGAATAGGGAATTCAAACCTCTCCTGGGCTGTAGAGCACTTACAGTTTGAGAGGCCATCATTAACATTAAACCATCTCTTCATCCCAGGCTCTTATGTCTTTGCTCACATTAACCAGACTCAGCATCCTCAGCATCCCAGCCCTTGAGCAAAGATCAGGAAACACCAACTACCTCTGGTGCCAGGCAGTTCGTGGTGTGGTCATCCCTGGCAGCCATTCATGGAAAAGGGGAAAACCTGCCCATCTGAAACCAGTGGAGTCCCCTCTTATCCCCAGAGCCACTGACCCTGAGGAGATGAGCCCAGTCTGAGCTCATCCCATCCAATGCCCCATCTCAGGTTTTGATCCAGCACTACTTAAGTCTAAAAAAGCCCTTCAAACCATTTCATGATCCATCCTGATGGTTCTGTAGCATGGGCAGGGAATCTTTTCTGACCAGTGGAGGTGGCTGGAGCACGAGGGCCAATCCCTGTTCCTGCCTCACTGCCAAACCCGTGGGAAGGAGCAGCTTGCTGGAAGTGCAGCACCTGAGCAGGGGCTCCTGGCCCGAGGAGCTGAGCCCAGACAGCTCAGCCCAGCCATTCACCCATCTCATTTTAAAGACACTAAGTAAAGCCGAGCCTGCCAGCTTCCCTAATAAGCTGTTCCAATGTTTAATTGCCCACCGTGATCAGAAATAGCATCTTATTTCAAGGCCTGCTTTATGTAATTTTAGCTGCCAGGCAACAGCTCTTTCCAAGAAGGCTGAAGTGCTCTCTGTGGTCACCCAGGCGTGTCTGGGCAGAGCCCTGTCCTTGGCTTGCCAGCCACACTGGTCCTGAACCTGGACCTCACGGCACTTGGAGCAGGAGGACGAGCCAAGCTGTGCTTTTCCCTCTTTTCCCAAACCCACAACACATATCCCATTCCCTGCCTCATCACCACGCTCCAGCACGTCCAGCATGGGTTGGAGGAAGGTCTTACAGCTCTGACAACGTGAGAGAGAAGACAAGCCCCATTGCTGGCCCTCCCTACCTATGACTTTCCTATGGCATTAAAGCTTTTTCTCCTGTTGCAACAGAGAAATTAAAGGCAGCTTTCCCAGGCTGAGCCCTGTGCTTCTGGACAGTCACTGTTCCTGAGCTGTAGCTGATGGGCCACACAAGGAAACCCTAGTGCTGAATTTCATCCCTCTGGGCAAAACAAGAGTTAACCACTGTCCTCTCTGCAAACAAAAAATGGCACCTACTTGGGCCCAGATGCCCAGCTATAGTGGAGACAATGAAAGCAATTCAGCAGCCCCTGTTTTACCTCATCTAATGCCAGTCCAAGTATTCCCAATAATTAGGCCTTTCAGGCTGGAAAGGCTGGAGCCACAGCTGCTTCCTATTTTCCCCAAGCTGTACAGAGCATTAGTCATTTCACTGGGGGTTTTTCATTGCTGTGACTACAGCCCAGCAAGTGCGCGCCAAAACCCAGGCAAGCCAGACCAGCCTGGATTCAGAGTGTGCTTCAGGGGTTCGAAATGTTCCCCTGTCCCCTTCCCGAGCCCTGGTTTTCCCTCCCCACCCAAACAGCCCAAGGCTGCCTGGAAAAATGTCCTGCTAGGTCTGGGCTCCCAGCATGGACCGGGCTGACCCGAAGGAAGCAGAGATTGCTGGCACTTCCACCCCAGCTATCAATCATTAACCAGCCTTGGGAGTGACCTTGACACCTAATCAGCCACGGAGCCCTTCCTGCCGGCAGAGCTGTTCCCCACGCTGTGGAGGAAGCTGGCTGGAGAGGGGATGAGGGCTGGATTTAGCAAGCAGGAGTGTTGCTGTGATTTTGGCAGTGCTTGGAGGGCAGTGGGTGCAAGGGAGACCCATCTGCCTTCACCCACCAGCTTTGTTGCCTGGATTACGACAGGAAAAGCTTTGATTTTCGCTCTGGAGGCTCCAGGTGTCCCTGGCTGACTCATCCAGTCAAGGGCCAGCCACAGATATTCCGTTTCCAGGTTCTCTGCTCTCGGTCAAGAGAAGCATTTGTTCTTTGCCATTTAATTTATAGCACCTTAACCAAGTGGTGATGCCCAGCAGAGCAGCTCCGAGCCAGAAGGTGCCTTTGCCATGCTCAGCCCACATTCACGAGGTGAACTTCTCTCCTCTTCCCATGGAGAGAGGAAGATTTCCCTGGAAATGGTGGCAGTAGGATAGGCTGGTCCTGGAGCTGAAAATTGAGTATTTGCATGCTCCTAATGTGGGGGCAGACATGAGCTACAGCTGCTTCTCTCCTCCCTTCACAGGTGAAGCTGTGTCTGTGCCCAAGGAAGCAAATCCATCCCCCTAACCCGTGATTTTCCCCGGTGAATTCCTGCCCCAGAGGCGGTTGACTCACACTTCTTGCCGATTTGCATTTCACCCAATGCTGAACAAAACTGGTTTGACTGAGATAAGGACTGCCTCAGACTGCTGCTGAAACCCCACAGTGAACTCTCCAAGACTCTTAACATCCCCCCCCCCTTTTTTTTTTCTTCTTTTTAAAGTTTAAAAGTTTCTGCCCTTCATGATTTCAGCACAGATGGGAAGATTTCAGTCCATAAATATCGGATTTCACGTCTGGACAGGAGTTGAATTATGGGATCATCTGATTAAAACCCCACATTTAATCATTAATGAAATGAGCTGTCTGATTATATAAGTCATATTCCTATTATTTCTAGCTTGGCCACCGGCCGAAAGAAGCTGGAAAGTCCAAAGAAACAGCCAACCTTGTCTGTGATTCACACTCCCCTAGCTAAATGACTTAGGAGGAAGGGAGGGACACCATTTCTCAGAAAAGTGGGGGGTCAGCACTAATTGTGAGGTTTCAGACAGAGAAAGGATCCCCAGGAGTGAAGGAGATCCCAGATCCTCATTTTTAGTCAAATAGGTTTGGTTGGGAATCTGTGGAGTGCTGCTGGCTCTCAGAGGGTTCTGTCCAACACGACTGCCTGTGGTCAGAGGAATCTCAGCATCCTTTGGGTTAATTTTTCTGGGAGAGGTTGGGATGCTGGGAGAAGCAGGGATCCAGCTGTGTCTGGTTTCCTGAGCTGTTAGCAGGCAAGCAAGGCGCCTGCTGCCTTCCACAGGGAGAAGTGTCAGTGGTGCTAAAAAACTTCACTGCCCTCAAATAGAAATGTCTTTACTGGCTGTGTTTTCAGGTTCTTCCTGTTTTGGTGCTAGAAGAAAAAAACCCTAAATAAATTAAAAAGATGGCTGAGGGTAGGAGGCTTCACTTGGGTTTTTCTTTTATAGAGACCTTTTGAATGGGATATTAAAAGAAAGGAGAGGCCTTTTTGTTGTCGAGACCACGTTTTTGTATTCAGTTCCTGATAGCCCTGTACTCCACAGCTGGTGAGTCAGGACAGCATTTAGAACAGTGTCTGTCTCCTCCGTGGACACTGAAATATCTGCCTGGATCCACCTTTTAATCTGTGTGGGTGTCAATCACCTTTCTGGGAATTGAGGTGAAAAATGCCTTTTTTTGTCCTTGCTGTTTGTCTTCTTGCCTGGGAGCTCTCTGGAGGAGCTGAGAGGGAGCTGAAGGTTGCTGAATGTGTTCCTGAGGCCGTATGGACTCAGTCTCCAGCAGTCCTTAGGTCTGTCTGTGTTCAGGGAGGAATGACCCTGACTCCTGCAGCCGAGCACTGCCAGACTGTGCCTGCTCAGTGAACAGAGAGGAGCTGGGGCTGTGCTCAAAACACCTCTGGAAATACCTGCATTGCTCTGTACCTGTGCAAGGAGCCAGGGTCTGGCAGCTCTGGGCTGTGGGAGATCTGGATGGACCAATGTTCCTGCCTGTGGCAGCATTTCCTGTGCTCTTTCTGGGTGTGCAAACTCCTCAGGGTGACCAGCCCTTGTTACGCCTCCGTGGTGCCACATGCAGCACGTCCCTCCACGCCCTCGTGACACAGCCATGAACACCTTCTGGCAGGGATCACGTCTCTGCTCTTCCCCTCCTTCAGAAGAGCAGTGAGCCGTGCTTTCTCTCGAGGCTGGCCCTGGATCTGTGAGCAGGACTGGCTCACAGGGGAAGGCTGATGTGGGCTGTGCCCCTACACAAACGCAGCCTGTCCCGTGGCCGCTGTGGCAGAGCCAGCTCCGGTAGGATGTAACTCCTCGTTTTTATGTACATTTCTTCGGGGTTTCATTTGCTTCAGGAAGTTGCTGTAAACAAGCTGCGTTCAGAAGTTGTTTCTTGAGAAAAAACCTCAGCAGCAGGAACAGAGAGCATAGCTAAGGATAGTTTGGGGGTTTTTTTCCCACAACTGGTAGATATGATAGAGGATGGATGGGAGACCTCCATCTATCAGAGGGACAGCTGGAAATACCAAAACCATCTCAAATGTTCTCAGGCACCTTTGTGGGGGCAATCTGAAACCTGCTTCTTCTGCATGCAGGCAGCAGAGCTTAGGAAGCTGCTGGGCTCTGCGTAAAATAGACATTTTGATTATTGATTGGATTGCTCTGTGAGCTCTGCTGGCTGTGCCTGGAGGGAGCTGGGAGCCTGGTGCCCTGCCCTGGGATGCTTCTCTCAGTTTAGACCTGAATCTTGTCCTGAAGTAGAAGGGCTTCATTCCTTGGGCTCCCAGTGCCCCAGGGCCAGGGGACCTGACCTGACCTGACCTCCAGCGACTGGCCCAGGAGGACACAGGACTCCTGGAGGTCCACTCATGCCTCCTCCACCCCTCGTGCCGTGGTGGGAACAAACCAGTGCTGATGTCAGGTCTAGCACCCCGGTGGATCCTTTCCACCTGTTCAAATCCAGGGAAAATAATCCCTCACCCAAACAACAGCGTCCTAGCCAGTGTTTGTTGGGCTGTGATCCCACACTCTGCTTGGCCCTTCATGAGCATGGATAGCCTGGGAATGGGGGTTCATCCCACCTAAATGTTAATAACAAAGAGACAGAGACACTTCAAAGTGTGGATTATCTGTATTATTATCCACTGATGGCAAGAGGAATCCAGCTGCCCAGCACACTCACTGTTACATCCAATTATATATTTATTTGGGGTTTTTTCTTTCCTTTGCCTTCTAGCTCAGACTTCAGGATGACAGACGGAGACACAAACCTCCCAACCATCGAGAGAAAGCTGGGACTGCAGATATGGGGCATAGAGGTATGACAAGAGTGATGGCACTCGTCCTCTGTCACAGTGATGGCATGTGTCCTCTGCACATCTGTGTTTATGCTTTAAGAAGGATGAATTCTTGCAATAATCTGTGTGGGAAAAGAGGGTCCTGCAGATAAGATACAGTGGGAAACAGACTCAGTGTCTCCCCATGAAACGTTCAACATGTTATTGTTTTGGTTTCCTGCTCTGTAAAACAGAGATGATAATATTTACTAAGGAAGCAGGAATGTGATGGGACTGAAACCATTCCTCCAGCACTGGAGGTTTTTCTCACCTCATTTTGGAACCAGTGCAAGGGTGCTTTAGCACACCAGAAATTCCCAAGATGGGTTATCCATAGGTAGCCTTAGTCTGCACCAGCAGCTGCTGGAAGACACCTATTTTTGCAGCAAAGGCATTCCGTGGAGTCTCTTTGTGCTTCCTCCTTGCCTTTGCTGCTCTGTGTCACTGCAAAGAGAGATCCTGCAGCCTGTGAGGTCACCCTCTGCTGCTGGTGGTGTCTGATTTTGGAGCCAGGCTGTGCTCAGTTCTTCCTTTTTCTGGCTCAACTCACCAAAAACATTCCCCTGAAATGAGAGTGGGTTTAGACTGAGGTGCAGAACCCACTCAGGGGAGCTGTGGGAAGAGGCTCCAACGTCGCCAGGTGATATCCTGCAGGTCACAACTGTGTTCCAAATATCCCAGGGCCTTCACCTTCCCATTTCTCTCCAAAGCACTGCACTGAGCTGCTCTCCAGAGGATCTGTAACTAGAGCTGTGTGGGTTCACAGGGGTCAAGTTTATATGCTGGGAAACAAGTCAGGCCAGCAGGAGAATGTGTGTCTCTAATTTCAGGGAACCACAGAGACAGCTCCAGCCCCGGAGCTGCCTGTGGACTGGTGAGTGGCACATCCAGGCACCTGCACTGGGCAGGCATGGCTGATTAATTATGCACTTGTGCCAGAGGAAGTCTGCAGTTAGGGTCTGGAGGGGTGAGGGACCCGTCAGTGTCCTCAGCTCTGTCTTTTCTCAGCACTGCTGGTTGCCCTGAACCCCTGGCAGAGTGGTTATCCTAACAAAGTGCTGAAAGTTATCCTTGAACTCATGGGCACTGAGTGAAAACTGTGTCCAAAACTAAACCTAGGGTGAGATATGCTCACTCTCCTGGGAAATCCCCTACAAATGCAAGCTCTGGAGCTCTTCAGCCTGACCCCCACGGACTGCAGAAATCCAAGGGATTGCAGGAAAGCAAGGAGACTAAAACATATTTGTCAGTCTGTCCAAGCAAAATCATCGTTTGCCCCTTCTCACCCCTCAGTATTTTGGAGATTCCCTCCAGAAGTGACTTTTCCCAGCTCACAGACTCAGCCCTGATTCTTCCTTCTCCAAACTCTGGCTGTCACCTCAGTGTTTGTGCAGCCCAGCCTCTCCTGTTTCACACACACCAACTTCTCAACTTCTAGCAATGACCCCAACTCCAACTTCCTTACAGAACATGAAGATGGTTCCTGTACCTGAAAAAGCTTATGGGACTTTTTTTGAAGGAGACTGTTACATCATTCTGCACGTAAGTAAGACAGCAAATGTTGGTCTGTGTTGGTTTGTTGGTTCAGCCCTTTCTATTTAGATCTGCCTTGTTCCTGGGAACCCTGTCCTGTGGCAGAAGCACTGCTGAAGTGGTTGTGCATGTGTGCTCACCATCTAATCATGGATCTGAATTTCACGTGGCTGTTGCGACAACACTGTCTGTTTAGTAAATCAGAAGTTCAGAGGAGCCATTAACTTAGTAATTCATTAAAAGTGTTTATCTTCCAATCAACTGAGTCATGCCCAGGCATGACAAAAAAATGGCCAGTACATTCCTGGAAAACTCAATCAAGGCCCACATTTAAATGATTTATGGGAGTCCTTGGGGGATGTGGGATGTGACCAGCTGGAGGGTCTCGTTTTCAGCAGGTGATGTGGGACGTGAAGATGTTCCATGCCGTGTGTCACGTCAGCAGCAGAGGCTCTGCAGCCCATCTCACGTCCCCATCAGCCCCACCCAAATTTGGTCCAGACCTACCCGCAACCAGCTGAACCCGGGCTGGCCAGAAGCAGGAGGGACTGCTGAGAACCAGCTCTGCTCTGTCCAAACTGCCTCGTGTTCTCAGATTTCAGCAGGAGGATGATGTGTTACACTCGCCTCCTCAAGTCCCTTCCAAATCTCTTCATCTGCAGCCCGGGTCCCACTGTACCAAAACCCATCCATATGGTGGAAACCAGAAGCATTTCCCAGTTCCTGGGTCTGAGTGTGCCTCCTGCAAACATCTCTGTCAGTGGGGAGGCAGCAAGGCCTCCCCTGCCCCACAATAACCAAATGCACATCCACCATGTGCCAGCATGGGGAAGCAGTTTGGGATAGCAACACAGGGAGTGCCTTCTGCTCAGATTCCCCACACGTGCCTTTAAGGCACCTTCTAAGTGCTGACAGCCCGAGTCACAGGCCCACAAACACACGCTTAGGATACTGGTGTCCTCGCAGGGAGCTGAGAGTGTAAATACGGGTTTTGATGGTCACAGGCTCAGCTTCTGTTGCAACAACTTCCCCAGGCAGAAGAGCCCTTAATCAGCCCACTACTCTCCTTTTCCCTGGAAGACAGGATGGTAAAACCACTCATCTTTGCATTCCGCTTCTTCACTGGAGTCTCTCCAAATAAAGACTGTCCGTGGGACAATGGGACTTTGATCATCTTCAATAGCAACATATTAAATTGACGGATTTTCCCACAAATTAATTATCTGTGCCTGAGGAACAGAGCTGTATTTTATTCAACTCCCTCTGCAGTGTTTCTCTGTGGTACCTCTGCACAAAGCAAATAAACAGAATTTAGTGTCAAATCCAGCTTATAGAATGAGCTTTTATTACCTTTCCCAGGTGTCCACGATGGGATTTAACACAGTGGGTGCTGAAAAATAACTGGCACAACTCAAATAACACTAAGCACACCTTCTTCTCAGCCTGCTTGCCTCCTTTTTCTAGGCTGCTGGGGTTTTCTGTAATAAGATGAATCCCAGCATGCACACACTGGCTCAGCTTCATTTGGAGTTATGTCTGTTTTGCAAGTCAGCAGGAATTCCGAGAGAGTTTGTGCTGCTCTGTCATGTGGTATGAGAAAGCAGGAAAGAAGGGGTAGCATCTCCAGGCGAATAAATAACAGTGTGCATTGCATTTCAAAAGGTGATCTATGAGAAGAATCTGCTTTAAGTCTTAATATCAAAATCTACAAGAGCAGGACAAGCGGAACACAATAATTTTTTGTAATTGCACAGGAGCTCAGTTTTCCTCAATAACAGAAGTTATAAAAGAATATCAGACAGAAACATCCTTCAGTCCATAAACACTCTGCTGAATAAGGAGAGCTCCAGGCTGAGCCCCCAGGGAGTACCTGAAACTCCATCCTCTTCCCCTTGCCCAGGAGAAAGGCAGAACTGGGAAAGGGCTCCGTGCTCACTTGCTTTTGAAACACAGAAATGGGCTGTGTCCTCATCCCAACTTGTCCTTCCCACCTCTTCCAGACCAAGAGGACGTCCCGCGGCTCCGCTGTGGATCTGCACTACTGGATTGGCAAGGACTCCTCCCAGGATGAGCAGGGGGCTGCGGCCATGTACGTCACCCAGCTGGACACGGCGCTCGGGGGCAGCCCCGTGCAGCACCGCGAGGTGCAGGGACACGAGTCCGAGACCTTCCAGAGCTATTTCCGCAATGGGATCATGTGAGTAGCTCCAAAGGACCTGCCTTGAGGTGGGGCCTGGCCCCTGGGGTTCCCCCTGCTTCTCTGTGCCTGTGAAAGCACAATAAAAGACGCTCTTGCACCTGTTAGGTTCAGCAGAAAGGAAGGAAAAGAGAGAGTTTATTTACCTTTAACATGTTTTATAATATTCTCAACTCCACAAGGGATTGGAGGACATGTCACTTCCTCCTCAATCCCACTGGAGAAAAAGGATGCTCATCAAACTTTCTCTTATCACAAAAGGAATGAAAAATAGAAAAGACGGTTAAATAAACATTGGCCATTATTTACATGAAACTGTGAAAATTCTTTGACTCCAAGGTTAAAACAGAAGGCTTAGCAAAAAACAGGACAACACTTCTCCATGTCTCAGAGCCACTCATATCTCAAAAACATGAAAAATATGGATCAGCACTGAGGTTGGTTAAAGTTCAGAGCAAAGAACTCCCTTTTTGAAGGAATTATTTATAACATTGAGTCTGGAGCCATGGCATTCTGTTCCACTGGTCATTTTCCCAGATATTTGCAGTAGTTGCATTTTAACCTCCCTTTTGTTCACCCCAGAGTCTTCGTTCCTCTCCTCCACAGAATTTCAAGTGCCCATTCAGAGCACTTCAGACTAATATCCACCTTGAAGGGAAGGGCTGATGGCTCATACTGGGTGTAGTATTCCTGTAGTGGGTTTTTGGAAGGACTGCAGTCACTGTCCTCCAAGGAAGACCTTCATTGGCAATAAACAGCCCGAGTGCCTTGGTTTTAAACAGCTGAAGGAAACTCAGATGAAAACCCATCCTGGGTCAATATCCTCCACACCAGTCTGGCTGGATATCGCTGTCTTGTGCATCTCAACAACCTCTCATGAATCTCCTGAGAACTTTTCTGAGACGGAAAAGTGCTTTTAGCCTCATCTTAAAGACGAGTAAGGGACAATGAAGGACTGAAAATCAGACCCTCAAAACCAGTCTGTTTGGAAACCCATCTGCCTCTGAAATCAGCATGAATTAGAATTTGTCTGGGTCTAAACCACATCCCTGCGATCAGTCAGGAAGTCTGAGGCAGAATGAGAAATTAAAGCAAGCTCTTTCCAAATCTTGGCAGGTGGACTAATCAGCAGAGCATCCTTCTGTGGGTATCTTTAACTGGGCCAAGCAAGTCTAAAGTGCTGTGAATCGCATTTCTGACCACATTAGCCAGTACCTTTCCAACTGTGAAAAAATACATCTACTGCCCACATGGCAAAAACTATAATCAACAATTGTCTCTTTTTTCCCCTAAGTGGCAATTGCATTGTGTCAGTTATTACTGCAGTGTGAACAGTGGATCTGTTTTCTAAAATGGTCTGGGATATGTAAGAGTGGGTGAGACTTGCCCAAAAAACATTTAAAGGGTTCTGGGACTTCCTTTGGGGGTTGTGTCCTCTCTTGATGTGATTGTGCAAAGTTGCCACAAGAGAGGGGATGGCCTTGTGGCATGAGGTGATAGCAGTGCCGACAGTGGCTGCTGCAAAGTGTGTGTGCAAGGATGGAAGAAAAAAATTGGGAGTTAAAATCTGAGAGAAAGACAGTGTCCTGTACCTGTTTAGAGTTTTGTTCTGCTTCTGGCGACAGTTTCCTGTCTAAGCTACTTTTAATAGAATAACTAATCTGAAGAAAACTAAAGTTTAGCCAAAAGTTTGTTTTCTGCCAAGTCTGTTTCATTTTTTAATGGAATGCTTATGGAATGTTTCAATTTTGGGATGCCACTGCCATGGTTAGTGGGATTTTCAGTTTGGTTGTGTTTTGCTTCCACGGCCATCCCTGACCTGCCTGTTCATTTTCTCCCAGGATGTTTAATGCTTGGAATCGATGATCTTTAAAGTCTTGTGTAACCTAAACGATTTTAGGATTCTGTAATTGTGTGCACAGCAGCAACACAACACCCATAAGAGGCAGATAGACACCATGATAAGGACCATGAACAGCAGTGAGGCAGCACAGAATTTGCCACCGCAGTTTTAGGACTTCGAGGTTATTTTGCCTCTAGATTTTTCAGTTGTCACCAAAAGCTTGGGATGTTCCCAGAGGATGGACGGGAAGGTATTTTCTAACCAGCTCTAACTCTTTATTCTCTGCTGCACAACAGCTACAAGAAGGGAGGAGTGGCTTCAGGATTTAAGCACGTGGAGACCAACATGTACAACATCAAGCGTCTTCTTCACGTCAAGGGCAAGAAGCACGTGTCAGCCACAGAGGTAAGAAGAAGACCCTGCTCTTCTCATGGATCATTTCTGCTTCCCTCTCCTCCTACACTCATTTTTGAGCAGATTTGCCTGGTAGGTATCTCATTTCTGCTCAAGGACTTCTATTTCAGGACAGTTTTGAAGTCCTTGCTTGAAGGATTTGGTGTTACCGTGAGAGAAGCCACTGTGCTCAGTGAGGAGCTGAGTGCCAGCAGAATAAACACTCACTGCAAACCCATTCTTACATCCCCAGGGGCAGGTTCTCCGTGGCTGTGACTTGTCACCTGCAGCTCTCCTTGTCCTCCCCAATTTGCCAAACTCTCTCATTTCCCTGTGACAGGTAGCGCTCTCCTGGGACAGTTTCAATAAGGGAGATGTTTTCTTGCTGGACCTTGGTAAAGTGCTGATCCAGTGGAACGGGCCCAGCTGCAGCATTGCTGAGAAATCCAGGGTGAGTACAGGTGAAAGCCACCGGGTTTAAGGTGGCATTTTTGATGCCTAGGGAAAAAATAAAGAAAAAACTGACAGTGTTTTCACAGCGAATGTCTTAAGACCAACAACATGGATATGAGCAAGGTAAATAATGATAAATTTTCTACTTGCCCATCTGCTGGTTTTAGAGGCCCATGGAAGTGCTTTGCTGCAGTTCAGACCTGGCCTCAGGCTGGGTTTCACAGGCAGCCGAGGGCACATCACTAGTTCCAGCCCCAGAAAGTCATCCAGCTCCCTCTGGAGCTCATCTCCATCCCTCTGTGCCCTGCTGTTTGCATGGCATAGGATTAGAAAGTCAGCAGCTCCAGCAGGGTTAGCTGCAGTAGCCACCCCAGGGTAGATTAATTTAAATTTTTTGTTTACAGCATCAGCAGGGAATTCCAGCTTTGCCAGTATGAGACAAGCAGGAATGCATTACCCAGGTGCTGATAGGTCAGATCTATAGCTCTTAAGGCACTTTGCAAAGGGATCATTATCCTTATTTTACTGATAGAGGAACCAAGACACAGAGGTATAATAAAGCAAGATACAGAGTGGGTCATCAGCAAAGCTGGAGGCCAAGCTTGAGGTCATTATAATATTAAAAGGCAGGTGGGTCTGCTCTGTGTGTGTGTCCCCTGATGAACTGGGAGAGGGGGAATCTCCACAGGAAATGCCGTTTTCGGGGCACAGTGGAGATCCTGGGGACACTGAAGATATAAAGCAATCCTCAGCACAGGAGGGGGAGCAGGTTTGTGGCTGCTGGATTCATCTCAGGCCTCACGCAGGTCATTCCCTCTGTCTGATAAAGAGAGGAATCTTTCAAAGCTAATGCAGTAAGAGTTATAGGAACAAAAAAATTCAATGGAAAATGGAGATTTCAGCCTAATTAGCTGCTTGACATTTCACGCTGCTTTTTTCACAGAAGACACCCACGTTTTTTGAACACTTGAAACATTTAAATGTAAAACTTCACCACAGGGCAGCTGGGGTCCTGCAGCTCTGCAGCATCCTGCCTCGTTGGCCTCAGCATGTGTGCATCTCTCCCCCAGACCATCCCACGAGACCACTGGACCTGCTGGTGTACAGTCACCCACAGGCAGCTCCTGTTGTGGCTCCCACACGCCTGCACCCTGCGGGAGCCTCATCAGCAGCGACTGCAATTAGCAATATTTTCCTATGAGTTAGTTAATAATCAGCCATTACAGACATATCTGCTTCTTTAATAGCTGCATTTGGAGGGCACTAGGAGCTTCAGAGAGCTGTGATAACCTGGCTTGGGCTGCTGGTGCTCAGCCACCGCTCGGGGTCCGGGGCTCGCTGGATTTGTGGTGTGTGTCAGGACTTAACCCCTGCGGGTCCTTGCGCAGGGTCTTGCTCTGGCTCGGAGCATCAGGGACAGCGAGAGGGGTGGCCGTGCCCAGATTGGCATCATTGACAACGAGAGGGACTCCCCAGACCTGATGCAGATCATGAGGATGGTGCTGGGCGAGAGGCGCGGGGAGCTGCGCGACGCCATCCCCGACACCAAAGCGGACGAGCTGCAGAAAGCCAACGTCCGGCTCTACCAGTAAGTCCAGGGCTGGGCTCCAAACCCCATCCCATCTCACAGAGGGCTCTGTGGGGTCTAACTCAGCTCGGTGGCTCTGTCTTGCAGTGTCTATGAGAAGGACAATGACCTGGTGGTGCAGGAGATCGCCACCCGGCCCCTGACGCAGGATCTGCTCCAGCACGAGGTGAGACAAAGCCAGAGTGGCCTTTCCAGGGAGAGAAGGAGGCTGTGGCTTACTTTGTTTTCAGCTGAGCACCTGTTTCCTGAAAACTATCAGGCCTTCCATCACTAGGACAGCTTAGCCTAGGTTAGGACAGCTTAGCCCTGCTACAATCTCAGCAGCCGGAGGTAGGTGGTGTGTTGAAGCTGTTCCAAGAAGAGATGGCAAATTGATGCTCTCAGCCAAGGATTATATTAGCTTGGCAATCACAGTGAGGGAGAGCTGCATACCAGGAATAAATTTCAGATGGAATGAAGACTTCTTAATACCTGATGTTCAGGGATAGCCTTCCCTCTGCTGACTCCAGAGCAAATAAATACTCTGCTCATGAAACCAGGGAGATTTGTTTTCCTGCCATAGCAAGTGGCTGGTCTCAGTGACCCACCCTGGAAGGAGATTTCACAGGAGATTTCACTCTGTTCAGAGTTTTTCATTAAACAGAGGCTTTTATTCTGACTAAAATTTGGCAGAGGATTGCTCATCCTTAATTCTCGGCAGTGCAGACCAGCCTATTCCAAAGCAGCACTGTGCCACAAGGCTCCCGCTCCCCTTTTCATCCTGATGTCAGCCTTGTTAAAATCTCTGCCTCCCTGTGCAAACATGTGAAGCTTTTATTTTTCCTTTCATTGTTCAGTTTGAAAAAGGAGCAGCCCTTGGTCCCACAGCGTGTTTGGAGCACCAGCTCTCTGCAGTGGGGAGGGGCTCAGCACACACCTCATCCCCTTCGGGTTCGGGATCCTGCTGCGTTCACAGCAACGCAACACTTCCAGCTCCAGATCAGGCAAAATGGGGGCAAAATATCCATGCAGAAGATGTCAAACTTGGACCTTTCCTGCTCCCTTAGTAGCAGATTTGGGTGTAAATGAGCACCACCAGCAGCAGGCTGGGGGTGGTATTTCAGCATACACTTTTCCTGGCCCCTTTTAGAGCTGGTGGTGGTTTTGGTTTGAGAACTTCTCCTGTGAGATGTAATAGCCAGTTTTGAGCAATGCCCAAGAAAAATAATTTAACAGTTACAATTATAAATCAGCAGCCTGGGCCAGGTGTGCCAACACCTGTGAACCCCTGCCCTGTGGGGTTGGTGGTAGTTGTACTCCATTTATGAACCATTTATGATGACAAATTCATCCTCTGTTGCCTCTGATAATGGCTGCACCAGGGCTAGAGCTCTGCAAGGCAGAGAAATGAGCTAGATATACATCTAACCTAAATCTTCAAGAGGGATCCAACCTGATCAGGCTACAAATGATGAGCTTTTCTTGCACAGAGCTTTTCACGCCTGTTTTTTTCTGTTTCCTGTTTTTTCTCTTGAAACTCAGGACTGTTACATTTTAGACCAAGGTGGCTTCAAAATTTATGTCTGGAGAGGAAAAGCCTCCAGCCCAGAAGAGAAAAAAGCAGCATTCACTCGAGCTGTGGTGAGTTGTAAAATAGTGCAAACAATGTCGTGGGCGTTTGATATGTGCTGATCTAGATCTGACCACTAATTACAATTAAGTGTAGGTCTTGGGGAGCTGGCCTGAGTAATAACAGAGAGAGAAGCTAAATGTCTAGGGGAGGCATGATGACATAAACACAAAATTGTTAGTCATCTAATTGTGCTAGGGCTGAGATCTGCCTCCAAAACTAAGAAAAAAAAAGGTTAAAGAAAATAAAGTATAAAAGGAAATATTTTTCTGCATGGTAAGTTGTGGACTTCTGGAATCTGTTGGTTCAAGGGATGGTGGAGTCAGAGGGGATCAGCAGGGTCAAGATGGGATTAGACAAATTTGTGCTCAAAAGGTGCATAAGCAGATATTAAAGGGGCTCTGACATCCACGTGTTATTTTCTGTCAGAGCATTCCTCAACTCTTCCTCTCAGAAAAAATTAGCCTCAAGGGAGCCTCAGCAAGTAAGGCATTTGGTATTTTTTTACAAGCTGGCATGTTGAAGTGAAGACTATGAGGGAACATAGTTTTTAATCAGCCACTTACTTACAGGAAGACCATAAATGGCCTCATCTTCCATGGGATCTAACTAGGAGATACTGAATTTCAGTGGTTTCACCTTCAGCAAGGTCCTACCTGCAGACACCCAGCTTCAAGAGGATTGCACCTATTGTCTCAGAGAAGAAAAGCTTAAAAAACATTGCCTTAAAACTTACCTCACTGCCCTCTGTGCTCCTTTCAAGAGCTTGACTCAGGCTTATTTTAGTAGGCAATCATCTCTGCAAATTCTGGCCCTGAGCTACACATGTAGAACAAAAGATATGTCTTTCTTTCCGTGTGGCAGGTGGGAGGGATGGGAGGACCATCTGCTCTGCTTTTCCCCGGGGCAGTGTGTGGCTGCAGTTTTTACAGCTGAAGTTGGATGCTCAGAAAGCCACAATCAGGCTCCTTCCCTGAACCACGGCTGCCAGCACTGCACCTCGGGTCATCCTGGAGCCTGCTGAGATAAACACCAGAGCAGTTCCCGAAACCGAGCAAGGATTTTGGCATTGTCGTAGAACACAGAAAATTTTCTTCCCACTCGTACTGTGTCAAGCACCTCTGTTGAAGTAGTCTTTTAACTCAATAGTAGCACTATTGCAAAGAAATAATGTGGGTTTAGGGGGAGGAAAAAAGAAAAAGGATTTGTGAGAGTTTAGTCCCTTCAGAATAGACTTCATGCTCTGGGGTGCTGAGGTCCCTCCACCCCTTCACTCCCACACTCTCTACCTGGGTTAGAGAGGGACAAAAAGTTTGGAGAAAAGGGGTAGGGTTAGGGTTCAGTCCCCTAAAGACAGAAATAAACATGGATACTACAGCAAGAGTCTGCAGTCACCTCTGATTAGTCTGAATGCAAGTCTTGGGGTGAATCCCACCCTGTGTTCAATGAGGGACACTCACTCTTCAAGCTTCCACACCCCTCTTCTCATGTCTGTAAAAAGTAAAAAGCTCACTGTGTCCCCACTAATGACCTTTGTGAACCCCACCAGGGCTTTATCCAAGCCAAAGGCTATCCTTCATCCACCAACGTTGAGGTGATCAATGATGGAGCAGAGTCAGCCATGTTCAAACAGCTCTTCCAGAGGTGGACAGAAAAGAATGAAACACAGGGGCTGGGCAAGGTCTACACTACTGGCAAAATTGGTGAGCACGTTGGTCCTGGGTTTGTCTTTCCTACCTGTGCTGAGCAATAGCTGAGGGAACATCATTCACAACTATCCCCTGCCTTCAGGATCTTGAAAATCTAATGCACACTCTCCTAGTGCCTTGTATTTCCGTCTTCCTCAGTAGATGGAAAGGACTCATGAACTCAGTAACATTCAGTTCTGCTGAATTTTCTTGTATGAACCAAATTCCCACTTACTCTGAGTGTGAATGTTGGCAGAGAGTCACTCCCCTGTGAACAACTGAATGCAAGATTCCCACTTGCAGAACTTCCAAATCTCCTTTATAAAGGGCTAATGCTGATCCTGCTAAGGAATTCTGCTTTCATTTACACTGGCATCCATTCAATGCCCTCCTGATGTCAATGGAATGATGCTGTATTTACACCGGGTGTGAATGGTGTATTTATCAGGCTGCTGAAGGGAATATTGCAATGCATTGACCCCAAAGACTAAACAATTCCAAAGACAGAGAACTTGTTGATGAATGATGGGGAGGTGACAGAGATGCTGAAAGTCTCCATCAATAACAGCTTGAGAGCCACAAATCTCTTTCCCTTGAAAGTTCTTTCTTTTCTCTCCATCTCTGTTTCTCTCTGTGCTGTCCATCAATACTCTCTTTCTTTGTCATGAGCTGGAGAAATGTAGGCATTTTATTTCTGAAATCAACATTTTAAAAGCAGGGAAATATTTATAGATTTGGAGATGAAGAATTTTCAGTCAGGAGACTACTAATATTTTTACCAGCCAGCCATCACTGGGACATGCTGTATGGCCAATTCCAGCCTGTAACGGGTCAACACTGAAGCGTGTGAGCTCTTGCATATTCCAAAATCAACACTGGTTTACTGGGGGCAGGGGTGGCTTCTTGCAAACCTGGACCGGGTTTTTCTTGCTGTACAGTGGTTGTGTGTGAGGATGATGGGAAGGGTTTGTGCGTTGTTGTGCATTCACTGTGTTCTTGTTTTTGTTCTGCTGGCGCACGCAGCCAAGGTGGAGCAGGTGAAGTTTGACACCACCCAGCTCCACGCCAGGCCAGAGCTCGCAGCTGAGCAGAGGATGGTCGACGACGCCTCCGGGGAGATCGAGGTGAGAGAGCTCCTTTGGCTGACAGAGGGTGCAACAATCAGCCTGTTTCCAAGCATTACTTGGTTTGTTCAGCTTGGGGGAGACTGAGGACGGACCTCATGGCAGTTTTCAGCCTCCTCACGAGGGGCAGGCACGGGTCTCTTCCCTCTGGTGACCAGGGACAGGATCTGAGGGAACACCTGAAGCTTCAGTGGTGTGTTAGCCAAAAGGCTGCTCTCTGTCCCCACCGTGACTCCACTGCTGCTCACCAAGGTGTTTCTCTCCCTAGGTTTGGAGGATTGAGGACTTGCAAATGCAGCCGGTGAACCCCAAGACCTACGGGCAGTTCTATGGGGGTGACTGCTACCTGGTCCTGTACACCTACCTGAGGTCAGGCAGGCCCCACTACGTCCTCTACATGTGGCAGGTAGGTGAAGCAGAGCAGAGGGCACTGTGCTGTGCCTGCTAGACAAACCTAAAGCTGAAGGAAGTAATTGCACACAAAAATCCCAAGCCAAGCACCCAGAAGAACTTGGATACCCTTTGCTCATCAGTTTCAAATACCCCAAGCTGTCCTTTGTAGGCAGCATGGACACTGATCCCAAACTGGCATCAGACGGAACAGGAAAAGAGTCAGAAAGAGTGAAGGATGATGGGGCTTACAGTGCTGGGGTCAAACTTTGGAGTCAGACTGTCGCTTAAAGCCTCACTTCCTGGAGTTTTGTGGGTATATGGACATCTCTGCTTTTCTTTTTAAAGTATATTTTCCTGCCGTGGACTGCAGAGAGAAGCTTCAAAAATGAGACTCTAAAGTCTACAAAACCAGAATGCCAGTGAAATTTAAATATCAGGAAGTTTTAACTCTGATCTCCCGATACTACACACTTTGGGATTGGCAAGATGTTGGATTGTGAAGAGGTTTGTACCCTCGCTCTCATCACACTGTGCACATCACCTCTCTGTCCCCCAGGGCCGCCACGCCTCCGTGGATGAAATCACTGCCTGTGCTCTCAATGCCATCGAGCTGGACAAGAAATACGGGGATGAGGCCGTGCAGGTGCGAGTGACAATGGGCAAGGAGCCCAGGCACTTCCTGGCCATCTTCAAGGGCAAGCTGGTCATCTACGAGGTAACGTGGTGTCTTGGTTTAAAAGA
>VYXC01001266.1:24912-34925 GCA_013397175.1 Platysteira castanea
GGGGGGGCAGCATCCTCTCCCCATGTCCTCCCCCCGTCCCGGCGTCAAGCCCCGACTTGTAGGGGCCGGTGAGTCACCGCAGCCGGGAGGGGCCGGGCGGGGGGTTGTGGCATCGCTGGGGGCACCGGGACAACCGGGAGGGGCCATCGGGACCCCCGGGACAGAGCACAGGGACCATCGGGACCCCCGGGACCGCCACGATGGGATAACAGGACCACCACGGCGGCGGCGGCGCTGGGATGGCCCGGGGATGAAGCGGCGGCGCGGATGTGCCCCCGTGTGCCACCGCAGGTCCGACGAATGGCTCTACCGGACCCCCGCCTTCCCGTGCCTCAGTTTCCCCGCTCACATCGTGCCAGACCGTGCCGTGCCACGAAGCCCCTGCGATCCCCAGCTGTCTCGAGGGGAGGCTGCCGCCTTGGCTGGGGTCTGGTGGAGGGAACAAGGGACTCCCCTCTCCCAGACCCTCCCGACCACCCCGAGCCCCCCGGCCCAGCTCGCAGGGGTTAAACGCGGCTACCGCCCCTTTAAGGGGCGGGGCTGAACGGGGTGGGGTGTGGCCGGCGGAGCTGGCGGCCAATCAGCGCCGAGGAGGCGGTGTGTGCGGCCAATGGGCGGGGCCTCCGGACTGAGCTGAGCCTCCCCTTCCCCGTCAGAGCCGGGGGACAGCTCGGGATCCCTGGGGACACCTGGGGACACTCCAGCCACACCTAGGGGTCTCACAGTTTCCCCAGCCCCGGGGCGTCCCGGGACCAGAGCCGATTTGGGGTCAAATCCGGGGGAATTGGGGTTCAGCTGGTCAGTGACGGCCCCCCTGACCCCCCGGTTTATTCCCTTTTCCCCATTACTCACTTCCGAAGGGGCTACGGTGCTTCCTGGGAATGTGTTGGGATTCACTTAATGCTGGGATTTGGTGTGGCGTGAATTAGCCTTGGATTCGGTGCCTCGTTAGGGAGGGATCCTGGCCGGATTCCCGAGGGATCCCGGGGGGAGGGAATGCCAGGAGCAGGGTCGGATCCCGCCGGGAGATGGAGAACAGGTCTGGATTGCTGGTCCCGCTGGGTGAGGAGGGATGGAGGGATGAGGCGGGATCCCCACAGGATGGACAACAGGGAGAGATCCTGGATCCGGCCGGAGAACAGGGGATGAGACCGGATCCCAGATTCCAGTGGCGGATGGAGGGCAGACCCCGGGTCCTGAAGGCAGGTGGGGGATGAGGCTGGATCTTGGTGGATGGAGGACGATTGGATGGAGGATCCACCAGGGGATGGGGGACAGTGTCAGATCCCAGACCCTGCCAGCGAATCCCAGTGCCGTAGAGGCTGTCGGTGAGTTTGGGGTAAATCCTGTGGCCCCCTGGAGCATCCCGAGGATCCTGGTGATCACTAGGGAGGCATTTCCCAAACCCCTGGATTTCCCCCGGCAGGAGGTGCCAGTGTCCCTCAGGTGCGGAGCTTTTGAAGTACCGAAAATCCCTGATCTCCCCCTAAAATCCAGGTGCTCCGGGATTCCTGGTGTCAGGAAAGTTAATCCACAAACACCAGAGGTTTATGTCCAAAAAGGAGACAGAGGACTCCTGTTACCTTATTCGAATAAAGGGAGAGGCCATGGGGCATTCCCCTGGGGTCTCTCAAAATTGTTAAGAGGACGCAGCCTCCTTTTTATCCCAATTTCCCGGCTGCATTTCCCTCTCTCTTTCCCTGTTGGCTGAGGTGCTTGAGATGTACAGAATTCCCGAATCGCTTCATACAGACCCTCTTCTAAAGTATACTCCCCCCTTTTTTCTTTTCCTATGGAATTTACGGTTCCCCGCTTTGCTTCTTTCGCCTCTCAGTGTCCAGCTTTTACATATCCGCAGACCCACAGTTGGTTTGTGAAGACAAATCTATCTCATTCCTTCCCCGGGAAGCCCCGGGGCGGGGTGCGGAGGTTTTTAGTCACAGTGATTTACCCAAATGGCGGTCATTAACTTCAGTCCCGGCGATTTACCCAAATCCCGGCGATTTACCCAAACCTCGGCGCCTTCCCGTCGGGAAGGGGACGGCGCAGACTACCCCGGGAACCGAGTCTGGGTGGTTCCTTCAGCCGCACTGGGCACGTGCAGCGGCCTGGGAAAACCGGGAGCACTGGTACCGAGCACGTGGGGCTCTGTCCAGCCGCAAACCGCGGACACCAGGAGTAGCGGCGGCACCGGGTACAAGGAGGTTGGGAGCACTGGGAGAGAGCACTGTGGTGTCCCGCCCCACAACACCAGCAACACTGGCAGAACCAGCTGCACGTCACACCAGGAGCACCAGGAGCAAGGAGCCACATCCAGCTGCGCGTGTGGGAAGCATCAGTGGACCGAGAAGTGGCATCTGTCCCCACGCCACACCGGGAGCACTGCAACACTGCGGTGCCCAGCCTCACGCTGGAAGCACGAGAACCCTGTGGTATCCCACCCCACACCGCACTGGGAGCACTGGGATCCCATCCCGCTGCAACGCATGGAACCCATGGGCCAGTTTGACATGTGGCGGGACTACCTGGGGCTGTCGGCCATGGTGGCCACGCTCCATGACCCGGCAGGCCTTGGGGACCCCTTGGCGTCACTGGAGCCCCTGGCTCCGTGTGCTGGGCCGGCTCTGTATGCAGGGGCAGCTCCATGTGCTGGGCCGACTCCGTGTGTGGGGCCAGCTCCGTGTGCCGAGACAGCTCTGCGTGCCAAGACAGCTCCGCGTGCTGAGACAGCTCCGCGTGCTGGGCTAGCCCCGTGCTCGTTCTGCCAGCACAACGGGGAGGCCCCGGGTGTGTACTGGAGCCACAGCCTGCGGGACACCCACGGCCGCCTGCAGTGCCCCGTGCTGCGCAACTACGTCTGTCCCCAGTGCGGGGCCACGCAGGACCAGGCCCACACGCGCCGCTTCTGTCCACGCACGCACCGTGGCTACACCTCCGTCTACTCCCGCCCGGCGCGCGCCAGGAGCGCTGGGAGGAGGCAGGGGAACACCAGGATGTAGCTGAGAGATGGAGGATCCCGTGTCACTGCACAGGTACCGGCAGGGTGTGGTATGCTGGTGATGCCATGGCGGATGTGGCACATCCAAGCCTGAGTTCATCCCGGGGTGGGATTCCCATGAGGAATCTCATGGTGGAATTGGCACTGATGGAGGGAAGGGGGCACACCAGGGAGTAGCTGAGAGATGGAGGATGCCACATCCCCTTGCAGGTACAGGGTTTGTGGTGTCCTGGTGATGCCACAGTGATTATGCTGCATCCAAACCTGGTTTGGTCAGATTCCCATGAGGAATCTCATCAGGGAATCAGAGCTACCGAAGGGAGGGCACCAGGAAACAAGTGACACTGGGAAGTAGCCGAGGGGTGGAAGATCCCATGTCCCCATGCAGGTACTGAAGGGTTTGTGGATCCAAGCCTGGATTTAGCCAGGAACAGGATTCCCATGAGGGAATCTCACTGGGGAGTCAGCTAAAGGAAGGAGGGGGCACTGGGAAACAGGTGACTAAGGAAGGAGACATGCTTTGTGCCTGGGTTTATCCAGGATGGGATTCCTGCAGGGAATCCCATCAGGGATTTGGCACTAGTCATGGGGTGCATGCTGATGCTTCCCAGTGCTTCCATCTCTCCTGGCTTCTCTTCTAGGGACTTCCTCAGAGGATGAGACCGTGGCTCAGCACTTCCCACTGGGACTGCCTCCCCAGCTTGTGTGACTTTGTGCCGCCTCCCGACGCTGTGGGATCCCGGAAAAGTCGCTCTGGCCGGATTCGGGTGCTGCCAGCAGGGCCAGTTCTGTTTTGTGCTGTGTTTGAATTTTTAGTTCTGAGTTCTGAGTTTTGGTTAATCCCAAATCGGCTGGGGAAAGGGCTGGCGCTCCGGGTGCTGGAGCCGTTACCGGATGCTCTGGGTTGGATTGTTGAGTTTTGGTTAATCCCAGGCCAGAAAGGGACTGGGAGGGGGTCGGTGCTCCAAGTGTTGGGGCCTTTATCTAAGCACTGGAGTCGTTACTGAGAGTTCTGGATGGATTTGGTGGGATTTGTTCACCCATGACAGCAGGAAGAGCCTGGCACTCAGTGCTGGAGCCGTTCTCCAGTGGGAGGGTGGTTTATTCCTGTTGTTTCCATCAATAAATGGTTATTCCTCATGTCCCTACCCCTCTTTCCAGCGGCTTCCACTGGGCACTGGCCTCCGGCCACGCCGTGGCTTTGGCCTCTGGAGCAGCTCCAGTCCCCGGCGGGCACCCATGGCCAGGCGGCTGTGGGGAGACATGGGCATCACCCAGGGGTGCTGGACCCCTTATCCCAGGGAAATCCAGGCGGATTTGGGACTTACTTGAGGTCCGAGAGTTCGCGGATCAGCCCACAGATGACATCACTCGCGTCCGCTGGCTCCATGGCCCCTGCACTGCTGGGAGAAGGAGAACGAGGACCTTCCTACTCCCCAAACCAGGAATTTTAGTCAAAATCAGGATTTTATTCCCCTAGTAGGGTCTGGATCCACCCACCTTTCCCATGGCTGTACCGGGCTGTTCCCCGTGGATCCGGTGTGGATCTGGCCTGTGGTGTCCCATGGCTGCTGCCCAGCAGCATCCGGGAATGGCTGCAGGGAAAGAAAGGAGCTGAAGACAGAGCCCAGGGGGATGGGGAGGGTCCCAGGTGAGGTGGGGAGGGGTCTCTCGGTGCCAGTTTAGGATGGGGAGGAGCCACTTGATCCCAGTTTCAGTGGGAGGGGTCCCTGGATCCCAGCTTGGGGGGGTGTGTCCCTGGGTCTCAGTTTGGGTGGGGAGGGGTCATCCCAGTTGTACCTTTTCCATTGGGAGCTCTGCGCTGGTCCCTTCCCGGTGGTCCTGGAGCTCGGTGCTGGTGGCTGCTGGATCCAGTCCTGGTGTTGCCATACTGGAATTCCCACTCTCAGCATTCCCACTCTTGCAATTCCTGCTCTCTGTGTCCCCTCCACCGCTCTGGGGATCTCTCGGACAATCCGGCGACCCCATGTCCATGCTCAGGGCAATCCCAGTGCCACATCCCTCCTCCAGGGCACCTTCTTCCCCCTCTCCTGTTGCATCTGGCACCTCTGAACTCTCTGCAGGGGCCGTGACCCTCACCGTGTCCTCAGGGCTGGATCCCTGTGCTCCAGAATCCCCTTGTTTCGGTGATTCCAGCCGGTTCTCCCCTGCCCCATCCCAAATTCCCTGTTTCAGTGGCTCCAGCTGCTCTTCTCTTGCCCCATCTACCTCTGAAATTCCTGGTTTCACTGACTCCAGATGCGCCTCTCCTGCCCCATCCAAAATTCCATGTGTTGGTGTTTCCAGCTGCTCCTCTGCTGCCCCACCCAGTTCAGAAATTCCTGGTTTTGGTGATTCCAGCTGATCCTCTCCTATTCCATCCAAAATTCCCACGTTCAGTGACTCCAACTGCTCTTCTCTTGCCCCATCTGCCTCTGGAATTCTCAGTTGGGGTGACTCCAGCTGCTTGTCTCCTGCTCCATCCCCCTCCAAAATTTCAAGCTGGGATGATACCAGATGATTCTGTCCCATTCCATCCAAAATTACATGTTTCACTGACTCTGCAGGCTCCTCTCCTGCCCTATCCACCTCCAAGATTGCCGGTTTTGGTGATTCTGGACAATTCTCTCCTGCCCCATCCAAAGTTCCTGGTTTTGGTGACTCCAGCTCATCCTCTCCTGTCCCATCTGCTTCCAAAATTCCCAGCTGGGGCAATTCCAGATGATTCTCTCCCATCCCATGTGAAATTCCCTGTTTCGGTGATCCTGGTGCTCTGCCACCTCCGATTCCCTTGTCTGTCCCTTCCTGAAAAAACACGTTAAAAATCCCAGTCTGGGGAGTTTTTCCCTTTGCTGGGCATGAACACCATGCTGGAAGTTTTCCATACCTGCATGGATCCGGCTCCATGCTCTCCAACATGGATTCCCTCTGGATCCACCTCGCCACCGCTGTTCTTGCTGTTGGACCCAGCAAATCCCACTGGACTGGACCCGGAGGGATCCAGCCCAGGTCACTCCCCCCCAGTCCCCTCCCGCTACCTCGCCTGGGGGTCCATCCTGGCAGGATCTTCATCAGGATCATTACTCTGGGAGGGAATGGGCATGGCCGAGCCAGCAGCTCCTGGCGCTTCCTGAAGGATCCGCTTGGCTTTCGGAGCGTGGAATTTCCTGTTGCCTGTTGTGGGGAGGAAAGGGAGTCCCAGTTTGGATGTGGGGAGGTCCCAGCTGGGTGGGGAAGCGTCATTTTGGGCCCAAACTGGGACATTTGGGGGTTTCCCAGTTACCTGGGAGTGGGTGGGTCCTGCGCTTCCCCATCCTGGCGCTACCTGGGAGGAACATGGAGCAGCCCCAAATTACCCCAGCTCCTCATTACTCCCACCCCTCTCATATCCCCCGTATTTCCCCTCACATCCCAGCAGCCATTTTCCCCCCGAGCCCTCTACCCCTCAGCCCAATCAATATCCCCCAGTCCCCCCGAAGCCACAACCACAACAGAAAGCCCTAAACCCTCCAGGCCTGAGGTTAAAATCGTGGAATTTCCGCCGTTTCCCCCCATTTTCCCTCGATTTCCACCCGATTTCCCACCTCCCCACCGGCCCCCTCACGCTTTTCCCGCCTTTCCCCTTCGAGGGGGCACGCCGGGAGTTGTAGTTCTCCGCCCGCGCCGCCAAGCGAGACGCAGGGGTTTTTGCGACAGCGGCTTTTGCGATGGCGGTGCCGTAAAGCGCGGGGTGTTGACAGCAGCCGGCGGAGCAGGAAGTGAGTGGGGAAAACCGGGATCAGCGGGGATAAACCGGGATCAACCGGGATCGCCGGGATCGCCGGGATCACCGGGATCGGGGGGTGAGGGGCGGCGGAGCGCCGGCGGAGAGATGGGGGGTGACGGCACATTGTGGGGTGCTCTGGGAACGGGGAAAAGGGGCGACTGGGCCTTGTGGGGCGCGACCGGCGGTGTGGCGGCGGGGCCTTGTGGGGAGCGGGGGGGACACCAGTATCTTCTGGGGGCTCTGAGGCGGGTTGGGACATTCAAGGGGGCTCGGAGCGGCTCGCGGGAGACTGTGGGGGGGCCGGGGCTCAGCTCAGGGCCGGGGTCCCCACGTGTTCCCCCCCAGCTCGGCCCTACGGGACGCGGAGCCATGAGCCGAGCGCGGAGGGTCCCGGGCAGGGGGGCCGCTATGGCCAGGCAGGTGCGTGTGACCCCCGGGATCCCCGTCCTCCCCTCTATGGGCTCCTGGAAATCCCCGCTCCGCTCCCTCACTTTCGGGGATCCCCTGCCCTGGATCTGGAGGGGATCCCCTCGCTCCCCCCTCAGCACTGTCGCCCCGCTTCAGATGGGACTGCTGGCGGATCCAGGCGCGGGGGAAAGCCCGGGGGATCCCAGCGGGGACGAGGCGCTGGAAGCTGAGCTACTGCTGCTGCTGGGGGGCCAGGAGGCGCCGGAGCGGGGGGAACCGTCCCCGCCCCCCCAGCAAGGTAAATCCTCCTCCCCTCGCCTGGAGCCCCCAAACGGGGATCAGCTTCCCCCCGAGTGGGTTTGTGACCCCCTCTGTGCCCCCCCAGCTCTGGCAGCAGTCGAGGCCCTGGCCCAGCTCTGCCTTCAGGACCCTCCAGAGGAGGAGGAAGAGGAGGAAGGGGAAGAAGATCTGGAGAACGAGGAGGAGCTGCTGGTGAGGGGGGACCGGGGGGAGGTCCCGAGCCTGGAAAAGGGGATCCCTGCCCCAACCAAGGGCTGATTCCAGGATCTCTGAGCAGGCAGAGCTGCAGGAGGTGCTGGAGGAGGGGTCTGGGAGTGTGGCCACAGCAGAGACCCCACAGGTATGGCCTGGGTGACCCCAGCCCCAATCCTGGGGTGGATCCCAGCAGGGGGATCCCGGTGATCTGATGTTCCTGCAGGAGCCTGCAGATGCCGGGGCGCTGCTGGTGGAGCTGTCGGAGCGTGCAGAGCTCTACCGGGCGGCCCTCACGAACGCCGCAACGGAAAATGGGAACGGGGCCCGGCTCCGGCGCCTCCAGCGCGGCCTCAAGGTGAGTCCAAATCTCTGAAGTTGAGGCTTTGGCCATTTAGGCCAGACCCGATCCCTCTGCCCTTGAAACCCTTAGAATAACCTTAGGTTCATGCCATTTTTCCTAGTATTGCGCAGCTTGTCCCAATTCTGAACCCTGTTTTACCCAGTTTTTCCTGAATCTGAGCAGCTTTATCCTTTTTTTTCCAGTTTTGAGCCCAGTTTTATTTAACTTTTCCCAGTTCTGACCAGTTTCATTCCAATGAAATTCTATTTTGTTCAATCCATTTATTTCATTCTCTTCTATCTGTTCTCTTCCATTCGATTCTGAGCCCTGTTTTATCCCATTTTATGACAGCAGATCCCTATTTTATCCCCTTCTTCCCAGCTCTTCCCCCACTTCACTCCATTCCTCCAGATTTTCACTGTTTCCCCCATTCCCCTTTGCCCCTAGACCCTGGAGCACATGCTGGAATCAGTCCGGAGTGGGAAGCGGATCAACGAGGCCGAGATTCCACCCCCAGTGGCTGTGGGGAAGGGTGGAGGGGCCCCCGCGCTGCCGCTCCCTGTGAGCCCTGAGCCCCAAGTGCAGCCCCCTGCCCCTCCGCAGCCCCCCCCAGCCCCCGATCCCTGCCCGGATCCCTGCCCCGATCCCAGCTCAGTGCCAGCGCTCCGGGTGCGGCTCCAGGAGCTGCAGAAGGAAGCGCTGGCGGCCAAACGCTGCGGGGACACAGCCACAGCCCTCAGGCACTACCGGGTGGCCAAGGTATGCCCAGGATTCCCGGAATCTCCCCAAATCCCTCTGTTTCTGGGCCCTGCTGCCATGCCCGAATTCCTGTTTTCCCGTGGTGTTCCAGAGGCTGGAGGCACAGCTGGAGGCGCTGGGGCAAGGCCAAGTTCCGCCAGCCCCTGGTGAGACCCCAATCCCGACGGAAAGAGTTTGAGCCCCTGTTTTGGGGGATAAACTCCCCAGGGGTTCTGCTGGTCCTGGTGGGAACCGGCCGCTCTCTTCCCGCAGATCCGCAGCCAGAGGAGCTGAAGGCTCTGCTCCCAAAGGAGTCGCCGACAAGGGATCCACCGGACACCAGCCCGGCCCCTCCCACCGCAGGTCAGCCCCAGTCACTCCCCGGGGAGGGGGAACGGGGAAGAAAAGGGGGATTTTTTTTGATTTTCCCGTTTTTCCCACCCCAGAGCCACCCCAGGCACCACGGGACGTGCGGGAGGCGCTGGAGCAGCGCATGGAGCGGTACCGGGTGGCTGCAGCCCAGGCCAAGGACAGCGGGGACGGGAGGAAGGCGCGGATGCACGAGAGGATCGTCAAGGTGGGAGAGCCCAGTCCCAGAACAGTGATCCCAATCCCAGAGCAGTGATCCCAATCATTGAACAGCAAACCCAATCCCAGAACAGTGACCCCAGTCCAAGCACAGCGATCTGAGTCCTGCCCTGGGGGGAACCCTGTCCTTGTCTGGGTGCTTCCGATCCCAGAACAGTCATCCAGGTGCCACCATAATGATCTTGGTCCCGGTCTCCCCACAATGACACCAGTTCCTCTGTGGTGCTCCCAGTCTGGTCCCGGTGCTCCCAGTTCCCCTCTGGGTGCCCCCTGACACCCCTGTGCTCCTGCCAGCAATACCAGGCCGCCATCCGAGCTCACAGCGCCGGCAAAGCTGTGGATCTCTCAGAGCTGCCAGTTCCTCCAGGTACGTTTCTGCTTCCTAACCTGCGATGGGGGTGACAATGGGGCCAGGAACCTCCCATTCCCACCAGGATTCCCCCCTTTTCCAGGCTTCCCCCCCATCCAAGGCACAGAGATCCCATCGGAGCCGAGCATTTCTGGGATGCTGGAGGCGGCCTTGAGGCTGGCGGGGCCGGAGGAGGAGGAAAAGGAGGAGCAGGAAGAGGAAGAGGGGGGCACTAAGGGGGCCAAGGTGGGATTTGGGGGTCTGGGGAATTTGTGGGGGGCAGGGCTCCGAGTGGGACATTCCCAATAATTCTTACCAACACCATCATTTT
>VYXC01001267.1:0-15470 GCA_013397175.1 Platysteira castanea
GAGGCGGGGAGGGGGCGCGGGCGCCGCGGGCTGGGTCTGAGGGTCGGGCTGAGTGCTCTGGGGGCTCCGGGTGGTCTAGAAGGGATCCAGGTGCTCTGTGGGATCCGAGTGTCCTGGGAGGACCGGGTGTTCTTGTGGGGAGCGGATGCTCTTGAGGGTCTGGGTGCTCTGGGGGGAACCGGGCGCCCTGGGGAGAGCGGATGCCCTCAGGGAGCGCGGGTGTTCCTGAGGGAGCCCGGGTGCTCTGGGGGGTCTGGATGCCCTGGAGGAAATCCTGGTGCCCTGGGGGGATCGGGAGCTCTGGAGGGTCTGGGTGTCCTGGGCGGCCCTGGTGGCCTGTGGGGCCGGGGTTCGGCCCCCAAAACAGATGCAAAAACACCAAAACCATCTGATGCTGAATAAATCCCTCGGCTCGTCCCAGCGCTGCTGGATGCTGTGCATTTCTGACCCCGATTCCAAAAAGTTCAGAGTCAGGTTCACGTAATGTGCTTTTAACTAAATATGGGGGGTTTTTTCTCAACTTCTGCATCTTGCACATGAGTTTCCTTGCTCTGTTCCTCTTTCTTGTTTGTCACTGTAAAGACTTTGCCCAGCTCTTCTCCATCCTAACATGGAAAAGGATAAGGCAGTGATTGTGAAATACTGTCAGATTAACATAATGGACAAAGGAGAAAGTATTATTGCTTATATTTTACTTATATTCTCTTCATGTTTTTCTGTAGCTGTACAAAAAATAGAGTATTTTCAGGCAGAAATTCAGCTTTCCATTTGATGTTAATTTTTACTTACAAATACTCTTTTTTTAAAGTTACTGGAGGAGTTTTAAGTTATTGGACACTAAAGAGTCCTCCAAAGGAAGAGTTTTTATACAGAATTCTTGCAGGGTTTTAAGTAAGACTTTGGGCTAGACAGGCTGCTTTTGTTGGCAGATTTGTTATCCTTTTTTTTACTCTGTGACTTCAGAGAAATCCAAACAATGAGAGGAAAAATAACTGGGGTTAGGGGAAAGTTTGTGAAAAAAAAAAAAGACCTGGATAAAGTGACCTACAGTCCTAGTCTGAATTCAGTAAAACCTGAGAGAACCTAGGAGTAAAAAAACAACCAAAAAAGGAGTAAGTAGACTATCTTCCATCTTCAGGTGCAGACAGATCTCTCCACTGGACACTCCTCTGATTGTTTTAGGATTAGTGTTATGGTCCTTGTATTACCTACAGGACGAGAGAGGAGGCCTCCCCTCTACAAACACAGATAAAGAGAAAACCTTGTCCCCAAAACCTCGGAGAGTGTAATCATCACGGAGCAAGGGGGGCTGGTGACAGGGATGTCTGAAGTAACTTGTCACACAGTGAGTGGCAGAGACAAGGAATATCACTCCTTTGAAAAGGGCAAACTATCCTTGATGCTTCAAGTGATTTCCAGACTTGGATCTTTCAAGTTCCCAGAGGAAATAATAGGGCTGTGGAAGCCCCAAGTTTATCCCCCTAACTGACCTTAAATTCAACAAAGCACGCAGACAATAAAAAGAATGCCCGGATCACATGGAAACTGTTGGTTTCGGGACTTAGGCACTCAGCTGGAGATACGTGAGCCCTGATCTTTAACCTCAGGGAAGACATCGGGGACATCAAAGCATTCCCCATTTTTTTCCCGAGCTGATCATAACTTAATTCAGGCAACAAGGATGGTCTCTCTCAAGTCACCGAAGCTTACTCATCCCTGGAAACTTAAAACTTTTTTTTTTAAGTTTGCATCACTTTCTAGAAGGGAATACTGAAAAACTGGATCTGGAGGGCTAACTAATATCTAAAAACTTGGCTGGGAAAATTCAGTGGGGGGAGGAGAAGGCTGCTGTGGTGTGGGGACAGCTTCAGCAAATGGAGCAGAGAGACTTCACCAAGACAAAACTAGACTGAAAAATCTCCTCTTCCCTTGTTTTGGAAACATTGGCCAAAAATAAGAGCTGCTCACCAAGGTTACATGTAGTCTCTTATCAACTCCTTGGCTCTGCAAAGCCTCATAAATTTTAGAGCTGTAAACCCACTTTGTTTCTCTGCTCTTCAGAATAGGTGTGAGACCACAGGGAGGGGTCTTGCTGTCATCTGTATCCTGTTTACGGATTTTGTAGCTCTGGCTTTGCTCTGCCTATGTTTGCTCTTCCCTTACGGAAAAAAAAAACCAAAAGCCCTGGATGCCTGATTTAAGAATCAAAGGAAAAAAAGCACAGTCACTGAAAATAAGCCTGAGGAACTGTAGCTGCCCTCAGCTACTCAGTTAAGAAAAGATGGTGTAGGTGGGACTTAGAGGCAACAGGAAAAGATCCGTGGAAGTGTTCAGGAGCAGGAGGGAAGTGCCACAGATGGAGGTCATAGATAGAACAAAGTCCTACATTTTTGGGATGGCAAGTTCCATGGCAATCTAAGTAGCAGACTGTCAATGTGTCCTTAAAAAGATGGTATAAAAAGGAGAACAAATTTGGGCATTTATATATCTGTGCAGTTTTTTTCTCCCATGTTGGTGTGCAAGCATGGCTCTGAGTGCAAACAAACGTCTGAGAACATCCGCTACAAGATGATCCATAAAGTGATTTAGCTTTGTGTGTGTGACCTGTGATGGGCACTTTGAGAGTCTGTGGATCCTCAAAACTAACAGAATCCACAAAACAGAATGTAGGAAAGCCAGGCTGCTAGCAAACTTCATGTAAGAGACACTCAGGGGAATCTGCAGTTCCAAAGCAGGGCAAAAGCAGTGCATTGGGAAGTAATAATTTTTCTTTTCTCAGCTATTTATTAAAAGACAACTCTTCAGTTCCTCTTCATGGATTTAGGTCAGCTTGAGAAGAAATTCATCCCATTCCCCTTTAAAAAACAATACTGCTGCAGGACAAAATATCCCAGATATAGTTTTAAACAGTTCATATGATATTTCTGAAATATTATCTCTAGAAAATTTGAGATGAAATATATATATTGGTTTAACATAGCAATTCTAAACTGTACAGAACCTCTGTCCACGACATTATCATTACATCTTAAATACTTGATAAAATGCAATGATGAAAAAATCATACAAGCTTGGAATCATATATTTGAATCATATATTGCATGTGCAGTGTGGAATTATTATTAGTATTATTATTAGTATTATTATTACCATTACAGCAAAGCTGTAGCAGTAGTATACTCTGGGTAAAAAGCTGCTGTAGTTTCATTTTATTGCATGGAACATCTGTTTCCTTAAATATCTGAGAATTTGTCTTCATTGTGATCTCACCTCTTAGAAATATTTTGAAGTTCTGCACTGGTGGCAGTCACTCCTTAGTGTTGTACAAGCATCCTGTACCTTTGTGTGACAGCCAGCATAGATGGACAGATTCACATTTTATTTTTAAAAGTAGGTATTTATTCATGAAAATGTATTTACTCAAAGTTTAGACTTTCTAGAAAGAATCCTAACTACTCATGGAATGGCTTTATTGACAGTGGTTTAGGTTCTGATCCCACCACTGTTTCTATCAAGCTGCTGCTGGCTTCCACATACACAGGGTTATTTTTAGGACCAGTGGGTTTGGGGGATTTTTTTGAATAATGAAGTGAAACCCAGTATCAATAACCCAAAGATTTTCATAATGCTTTTGCAGCCACAGGAGGGCTGGGGTGGCTGTGCTCCTGGAAGCTGTGTTGGGATGATATTTTGGGTGGGACAGAGGCGTGTGGCACTGAGCTGCTCTGATTCCCTCCCCACAGACGTTACCCCACGGTTGAGCTGCGCGCCGAGACCTTCAATGGCTCCACACACATCCCTGTCCCCTCGGACAGCGCCTTCCTCAAGGCCCTGCTCTTCGAGCTGAGGCTGGTGGATGACCACGTTTTCGTGGAGCAGCGGGACACCTGCACCCGGATCAACCACTCCTCCGTGTATTCCGTGTCCACCGCCGCGGGGGAGCTCTGGCCCGTGCTGGCCTTCCACAAGAGCGGCCTCATCTACGCCTGTGTCCCGCTGGTGGAGGGGACCTTGGAGCCACGGCCACCGCTCCTCACCGTCAGCGGGCTCTCCCAGGGACTGGCTCTGTTGTTAGGAATTATGGACTACATCTCTCCCAGCCGGAAAAACGAGGCTGAGATGAACGCAAAGATAGGGCAGCTCCGAAATCTGCTGATCCAGGCCTGTCCCCTGGGCACCCCCCTGAACACCAACATCCGCAGTCTGAACAGCTCCTTCGAGGACATCCAGGAGATGCCTGCGGATAAGGATCAGCCAGCTTGGAGATCCAGCACCTACAAGGGCAAACCTCAGGTTAATGTCTGCATCACTGAGAAGGTCAAGTGTATGCAGTATGACCAGAGGGATGTGGTGGACACGTGGCAAGTTTATGGAGCTGTGAACTGCAAGGTGAGAGCCTTTGATGTGCAAAGTAGTTTTTGTGCAAATAAATACTCATTTGAGGTAAAATGACATATCGAGTTGAAAGTTTTCCCAATTTTGTTGTCTGAGGCACGTTCAGGAGTTACTGGTGCCTTTGACTGTTTGGCCACGCTGCCCTTACCTTAAATGAACCACTGAAATGCCTGAATTCGACAAAATACATCCTGAGATGGGGCTGAGATGTACCCCCAAATCTCTGTATCACAAGCAGCCTGAAGAGCTTGGTACAGTCCGTAAGTAAAACGTGTTTGTGGGTTTTTAATGTACTTCAACAATTAAAGTGACATATTTATTTACTCACCAAAAAGTAAAGTTGAGAAATGCCTCAGTGAGTTTTTAATACTGCAATATTTCAAAGTGGAACTAATATTACATATTAGTTTGATGCATTAGTGGGTTTTATTTTGATTTTTTCTGGTTTTTTTCCCCCATGGCAGAGTGGACTGGACTAGATGGTCTTTAAGTTCCCTTCCAGTCCAAATAACTCTAAGATTCATGCATTTTTTTTTCAGTAACTACATGACTTAAATCTCCAGCAGTAGCTGCATTGCATGTATTTTCCCAATTTTTTCTTCTTTTAAAGGAAATAGGGAAAAAACCATTTCATATAGTATTTGCATGTAAAGACTAAGAAATTATGATGCTAACACCAAGTTGATTTTCAGCTATCTAATTAGCAATGTGTTAAATAATGGCAGAAGCACCTTCCACTAGACCAGGTTACTCCCAGCCCTGTCCAACCAGGCCTTGAACACTTCCAGGGATGGGGCATCCACAGCTTCCCTGGGCATTGTTTAATATTAAAATATCTCATTGTTTAATCTTAAAAATTGGGGACTATTGACTAAATACACCCATAAAAATCATGAAATATATTGAAACTTGTAACTATAATTTATACTATAATTCATTCTTTGCTCTGAATTATGCTTAGGAAGCACACAATATTATCTTGGTACACTCTATTTGTAACTGCCAGTGTTTTAAGAGGAGAGAGACCTGCTAATAAAATGGTGATTTAATTATTTGCATGAGCTGGGATACTCATCTCCAAAGGAGGCCAACCTAAATGCTGCATTTCCAAAGCCTGTGTTATTTCCCACCTGCCATGCTGGTAGGGATTGCGTGGGTGAGCAGCTTCCTGCTCTCAGAGGGACAATTCCCAGGTCGTCTTGCAGGGTGGGTGGATGGCCTTGTGCAAGAAGAAAGCCCAGGAGTGATCATGGCCTGCTGAGCTGGCACAGGAAGGGACGAGACAAGGGACACACTGCCTGTGGCTGCTGTGACAGAGCTGGCATGGAACCACAGAGGCCATCCAGAGCATGCTGGAATCCATTAAGTGGATGTTGTAAAAGCAACCTAATTAATTAAACTGTCAGCAAGCATGTGAGGCTGATGTCTTAGTATTGGTGGTTAGTACTAGTGACTGAAGCCAGCTGAAAATTTTTATTTTTAATGCTAAAAATGTGTTTTATTTTTGAACATCTCATTCTGCCTTGATTCAGATATTTTAGAATAATATCTTGACTCCCTTTTCCCAAGTGTGACATAGAGGGATCTGCCCCAAACGTCACCCTCAGCCTGAACCTCCCGACGAACGCGCCCCCTCTCCAAGACATCGTGGTCCATCACTGCGTGACTTCCGTGGACCCTGCCATGCTGATGTCCACCAGTGCTGAGCCTCTGCATGATTCCGTGTACAATGGACCGTACAAATTCCCTTTCATTCCTCCTTCAGATTCCTTCAACCTGTGTTACTACACCTCCCAGGTAACAAAAACCCTGACCCTCACTGGTTTTGAGTGTTCAAAAGGGAATAAAAACACGTGTGTTGCTGGGTATGTTGGAATGAGTTTGAGTCCAAGATAAGTAGTAAAATATTATATAAAATGGTTCTTATGTAATAAACTGCTTGGAAGGCACCTAAGGACTTGAGTTGTCTGAGTCATGTTCAGGAGTTACTTTTGGTACCTTTGCTTGGCAACGCTGCTCTTACTTTAAGTGAACCACTTAAATGGCTGAATTAGACAAAATATATCCAGGCTTAGATGTACCCCCAAATCTCTGTATCACAAGCAGCCTGAAAACTGTGGCACAGTCAGTAATTAGTATGTGTTTGTTTGGTTTTTTTAAAGTACTTTAGCAATGAAAACAGTATATAACTGATCCTCTGATGATGGTGTTAATATATCTTGAGAATGAATATAGTTTTTTCCAGGTTCCTGTTCCACCAATTTTGGGATGTTACCAACTCATTGAAGAGGGATCACAGATAAAAATAACAGTTAATTTAAAGCTCCATGAAAGCGTAAAGAATTCTTTTGAGTACTGTGAAGCTCGTATACCTTTCCTCAACAGGTAAGAATAAAGAAAGCCTAAATAAATTTCTTCCATTTCTCTGTTATCTTCCCAAAATAAACCTGTCAGGAGTCAGTATAACAGATTTTGCTCCATCAGGGTGCTACCAGTGGACACCAACCTTGCCAATGTTGGGGTGCTCCCTTGGAATTCCTGTAATTCCCAGGATACAGAATTATACCAGAATATTTGGTAATATTCCAAACACTTCAGTTGCTCATCCTGTTTCCCTGTGGTATTTTCTCAGGTGAAGCACTGCCACAATCCCCCAGGTGGATTAAACTGGAGATCACTTCCAACCCAGGTTTACCTGTTCCTTAAGACTGCTAATCCTAGCTACAGATCAGCTTATCAAAAATATAGTTATTTCAAATTAAAACGATAGTTTTCATCTGAGCCTCTCTGACAGCTGCCACGACCACGCTGCCATGTAATTATCATGAAAATTCAAAGATAGAATGATACAAAGTTGCTGATGCTGATCACAGTGTTAGTAAAACACTATCAGTGAACTAAAACATCAACAGCTCCTTTGTGATTACTGGGTTGAGAGCACGGTGATTTCCTCCCGCTCTGTAATTTCTTCTCATGAATTAGCAGTGTGCTCAGATAGGTGTGATTTCTCTGTATACGCATGAATAATGTCTGTCAGCATTTCCTCGCTTTCTGTAACAAAACAGGCATTAACAAATGCTGATTGGTAGTCATTCCAGTGGTTGTATTTCTCCTCTCTCGCATGTAGGGGCCCAATTGCTCAGTTGGAGTACAAAGTTAGTTACGGCCAACTGGATTTGTCCCGGGAGAAGAACCTCCTGGTTTGGGTCATTGGTAAGGAACTCACCCCTGTGACTGCCCTTCCTCCCCCAGCCCTTTCTCTTCAGCCTGGGCACAGCTGTGTGACTTCTGATAGATGCTGTCTCTGCCTTTAGGACAGAAGTTCCCCAAATCTTTGGAAGTTTCCCTGACTGGAACTGTGTCTTTCGGCACCGCAGGCAAAGAGCACCCTGATTTGTGTGCACTGGATTATGTGTGCACTGGGAACACTGCTTATGTAAAAGTAAGTCACAGCCTCTGGGAAAAGAGGCCTTAGTAGTCAAATTTTTATTGTCTTCAGTTGAAGATACATTGATTTAAAATCTCTTATTCTCAGCATGGATTTTTGTTTTCCTGCCTAGAGGATTTGACATCCTGTCTCTTTGGAGTACCCTTGTATACCCAGAGCTTGTGACACAGATGGCCAGGATTTGCACAGCGAGGGTGACAATGTGCATCTGATCGTGTTTTCCCTCTCTTTTTGTAGCTGTATTTTAGGATCCCAGACTTTACACTTACCGGATGTTATGTAGACCAGCATTCTGTTCAGATCTTTGTCCCAGGGAAGCCCAAAATTACTGCATGTGAGTTGCTAAAAATGTCATTTACAGAAACTGTGAACTGAAATTATGAACTGGTTATCAGTGACTAAAATTGCATAGCTAAAGTTGGACTTCTGTTCTCTGATTTTTAGTTGGGTTTTTTTTTGGTGATGCTTAAAGCATCCCTGGAGTAGGGACTGGCCTCTCCCTTTGGGATGAGAGCTCTTACACCCAGTTACAAAGTCAGTCTCTGTCTGGGGCTCTCTCCCCTCTGCCCTGTGCTGGTTCCTGTGCTCTCCATAATGGCAGGACTTTTTGGGGGGGCACATGGAATGATCCTCCATAGTCTGTCCCCTTGTTTAGGACACCTCTGTCAGAGTCATTATGGGTGGGTTGGTGGTACCCAGGTACAGAACTCAGCTCCTGCATGCAAGGTGAGACTGCTGCTGTCGGTGTCACCACACCAGCAACCCTTGGTGAATGTGGCTCTACAATGAACATGTGAAGCAGAACCCAAATCTGCTTTTAGGTTAACACAAGCACTGCCAAGCCTGCACCAAAAATACCCTAAATGGCACATACAGAGCACTCGTTAAACCTGAGCAGCTCTGCCTAATAGAAGCATTTTTATTTGTAGCTGCCTGTCTGTTGCAACTTCTGCCAGTCATGGCAGCAGAAGTGTGTAAATGCCTTTTGCAAAGCATGGTCTACACTGTTAATTTTGTGACAGGTCACACTCAGCCTTAAATTGTAACACAGAAAAAGCAGCATTTTCATGTTTTATATCGAGCATGCAATTTATATTCATTGAACAAAATCCAAGCCATCCACCTGCTTTTGACTTAACCTCTGTTTGAATTTTAAGCTCATGACTGATACATTAGTAAAGGTAATTGAAGCTGAGACTTTAAATGTCTCATTATCGGAAACGATTTTCAAATAATAGTAAGAGTCTTACAGTTTAAAGAGGCCATTATACCTTTTCTGTAAACTGGTAAGGATGGATTAGTAGTCACTTAACTTGGATGAAGGAATGTCTGATTGTAAGGCACCCTGTAATGCTTATTTTTCTTGCCTGTTTTTTTCCTTTAGCCCGGGAACTGATTTCTTCCAATTACTACATCTGGAATTCCAAAGCACCAGCACCTATGGTGTACAAACCCTTACTTGACTAATGTACTTGGGAATAGTTTTTATATTTAAACAAAGCACAGTGTTAATGAGATTTATTTCCTGATGCAGTAAAATAAATATTCTTCAGCACTTTTGCTTTCTATGTGTTCTTAAAAATTTCTGTTGATGGAAAACAAGAGGTCACTTGTCTTAAAAACATGAGTTGGTTTTAAATTGCTGAGTCCTGGCTGACAGCCTAGAGAAGACAATTTGAAACGTGCTTGCTGTGGCTGGTTTTACTTTCCCTTCTAACATTAACTGGTACAAAACATGTCCCTGGTGTAACAGGTACAGACATTGAGATTCCCAGTTACTCCCAGTTACTTCACTGGTTTCCCATTGCAGGATGGGACGGTTTCAGCATCTTACTCCTGTCCTGAAGTCACAAGAATCTCATGAGACCCAGATTCAGAGAACAGTTCAAAGCAGGAGTTTTGTTATTTTCACAAGAAGTGGACATAATACGCACCAGTCAGTAATTTACCTGAATTTTCAAGAGGAGGAGTATGGCATGAGCAGCAATTCTGAAAGTTGAGGCAATTTTTATTAAGGAATCTTTATTGCCTCTGCCAGAAGTGGTGAGTTCCCTTTCACACATGCCCATGAACTCCTTACTCTGAAAGCAGAGGTGTGAACTGGGTTTTTCAGCTCACAAGACTGGTTCTGAGGAGGCAAAATCAGCTAAGTTTGCCGGAGGTTCAAAAAACCATCACTGAGCTGTTTCTCCTGGGAAAGTAGGTGGAAAAAAACTCCGTTTACAGAGGCAAACCTCTGGTTTTGAGATCTGCAGGAGCACGGGAAATGGACTTTAAGAGAGTTATCAGGAAATGTGCAGATTCCGAAGGGCTGGTGAGGAGCTGTCAGAACCTGGAAAGCAGCACAAAAGCAGAGGATGCTGAGTCCTAGCAGAGCTGCTCCTGCCCTGCCTTGTGTTCCACTGTGCCCTGTGAGATAAATCAGATCAGGGATTGTGCAAGGAAGGAAATTTCAATATAGAATTTGAAAAACACTTAGACTGAGAGAGTAATCGAATGGGTTGCTTAAATGTTCCAGAGGGTGGATTCGTTCTGGTGAAACGCTGTTGAGCTGAAACTGCAGTGCAAACTTAGAGCCATGCTCTGTGATCTGTGTCACACAGGTGATGTGTCTGTTTTGTTTGGCAGCAAAAGGTGAATTAGTGATTTTGCCCAGGACCCAGCCCCTCCCTGCTGGAGTTGTCCCCATACCTGGACACCATGGTGGGAGTGGGAAGAGGAGCTCTCTGCTGGAAGGGTTTAGAGCCTGTTCTGGACACCAGGTCACACTGTTGGCTTCCACCTACCCCATGAGAAAGGTGGAAGCTCTGCTCTGCACAGCAGCACTGTGCAGGAATGGTTTTTCTTACTCAAATACTCCTCAGTAAATGCTGGGAAGCAGTGGCACTGCCCAAATTCATGGTATGTTAGAAAAGGAGACCCTTTGCCCTTAATAGGAGGGGATTCTTCTGAATCCTGTTCCTTTGTGTCTCCCTCTTGCCCGTGTCTCTGACTCTCTCCTGGTTAGGGCAGTTGTGCTCAGGAATGGAGGGCTCTGGCTTTGGGTTGCTTTGCACACACCCAGTAGGGCAGTTTTGGAGGGCGGGAGGGAGGGAGGGAGGGAGGGGGCAGGTGATGTTTCCCTTCTAGCCCTGAGCAGTTTTTCACAACCTCACATCAGCCATCGCCTGTTTTGATTTGTTATCAGGGCTTGCTCCATAAGCCTCTGGATTTTAACTCCAGCACAACTGCTGCAGTGCTCTGCCCCTGCTCAGGGACAGCTCTGTAGTGAGAGAAGTGGGGAAAGGAGCCCTGTCTGCCTTTTCCAAGAGTGGCTGAGGTGTCCCTGCAGATGTGAGTGTGCAGCACACCCTGTTCTTTGGAAAGCACCAGGAACGGGGCAGGCAGCAAAGCACACCAGGTTAAAGGCACACAGCTTCACTGTGCAACCCCTGTGGGACACCCAGGGGGGAGAAGCCAGAGGGAGAGCTGCTCCTGGTCTTTGGGAAAGGGCCCATTCTCATGGAAACTGCATAAATATTAATAAGGTAGGAAAGTAGTAAGCTTGGACACTGGGTAGATAGCACTGGAAGGGTTCAAGGAGTTACAAATGACTAAACCTTTCTGTGTTTCTCTATCCTTGGTAGTTGCTCAGACAATTTCACTGTTTATGTGCTCTGACCACTTGTCCTGTGTAAAGAAAGGAAAAACACCCTTCAAAACCTAAATCAGGAAGATCGGACGGAGACTTCACATGAGCCTGAGGACTCCCAGAGCAGAGCTGGTACCTAAAAGAGGTTCCGGTGGGCTCTAAAGGTGATCAAGTTCAGTGCCATTCATTTAGGTCTTTAATAAAATTTTTAATGCAATAGTTTCTTTAAAAATGTCTTAAAGGGAAAAAATAAAAAATTTATTTTGGTACAGAGTGCTGTTTCTTCTACCAGAGTGTTTGCTGCTTGAAGTGCTTGTATTTATAATTTTGTCATAGGTGTAGAATGTATCAGATCTTTGTGCAGGTATCTTTGCACAAAGACTTTCCAAAAGAAGTGGCCAAAGAGTTCTCCAGACTTTGTATTGTATTTCAGAGGGCCAGAAGAAAACTCAGATGCAAAGAATTGAAAACAATTAATGACATAAATAGTGGGTTGCAAACCTGACATTTTCCCCCCCAAAAATATGGGGTATAAATATTAAGGAGTTAATATGGAACACACTTCATTGGTGAAATTATTTTGTTTCCTTTCATTAAAATGTGGGAATTATGTAAGAAACAGCAATTAAAATTAATTTAAAGCAAATGCACACTGTAAAATCTTTTTAGGTGAGACTGAACATTTAGTTGGCAATGCGAATTGATGTAACAGACCTCTAAGAAATTAAAGTAACGCAAAATCCATGTATAACCAACTAAACACAGTAAAAATGGCTGAGATTTCCAAATCCAGTGGCGTTGGGGAGCCCTCATCAAACATGTTTTAGAGCCCAACTGTTTCACTTAACCCCTGTGGAAGGTGTGGAAGGAAATGGGGGATTTGCACTGAGGTTCCCAGAGACTGAGAAGCTGCAAGTGCTGTTCCTCTCCCCAAGGAAAGGAATGGGTCCCCCTAACACGGATCCATGTTGTCAAATCTGTCACTGAGCACTACTCAGTAATTTGATGGTTTTCCCATTTTCTGGGAGCCCTTTCCTCCCACCAGAGTCCCAAGGTATTTGGTGACAGCTCGAAGATGGTTGTGCCAGTTCCTCGAGAACTTTGGGGTAAATCCTGTTCCTTCAGATAATTTGGAAGTAGTCACTTTTTTCACAGAATTCAGCCGTTCCCACCTCGGCATTTTTTTTTGCTGATTTTACCAGCGTTAGCTGCCGTGGCCATTTGTTACCAGTCAGCACTGAAACAACGAGGCATTAAACATTCCATGGTTGCCCCCTGGTTATTCACGCTGTCCTAGGAATTGGCCACACTTTGTCCTGTTTGTACAAGCCCTGCTGAGATTTAAGCCCAAAGAGCGTTTGGAAGTCCATGTTTGTCCCTCACTACTTTTGCTGACTCCCTCGCCACCACCTCCTTGTTCTCTCATCCTTAGGCAGCAGACAAAATGAAAGGTGCTACCAACATCTTTTACAGCGGGGGAAGCCAAGCCCACCCAAAGCTAAGTGCATCCTGAGAGCACCACGGCAGGAAATCCCTGCAGCCCTCAATCCTGAAGGAGACAGTAAATGAGAATTTTGTGGATCCCAGTCTGAGAAGTGCAAGTTTCCCTGGAAGAGCTGCTATAGCTCTCCATGGCTGTCAGTGGGAATCCCACAGGGGCACTTTGGGATTGTTTCTGAATTTCATTCCCATGCCTGTATTCCCCACTTGCTACCAAACTCTTGCCACACAAACCCAATACACCAATTCAGGTGCAGGGAACAGAGTTTTAACTCTGAGTGACTCCCACTGGCACGAGTAGGACCCTGTATGGACCTAGCATGGAAACAGGTGCCACTAACTGACCACCTAAAATTACTCTTTCTACAAATCTCATGTTGCCCCAAAATGCACCAATCTGCTGATTTTTGCAGGAATGAGGTGGTAATTCAATAAGGTGGCAATTCCCCCCGCAGGGGAGCAGGATCTGAGAGAAAAAAGGCTCTTTTCCCCTAAAAATGGGAGTTCTCTCTCTTGTGAGCAGGCTGGCATTGAAGCCCTGTCTCTCTTCACACACACCCAGATCCAAAGGACTACGGGGTCGTTGCTTACTGCAGCCCTGCAGGAGACAGGACACCCAGCGAGTATTCCCAAGCAGCTCTCCAAGGAAACTGGAGTGGAAACTGGAAACATCCTTGGATCTGGAGTGCTGCCTGGGTGGGAGGACAGGCAGTGCCACCAGCTTATCCCAAGTCAAGGGGGCCAGGGAGGAGCTGGAAAGCAGAGGAGCTGTGCTTCTCCCAGGGATTGGGATGGCCCATTGTGTCCCCAGCCAAACCTCACTGTCCCCAGAGGGGCCGGAGGGCTCTCCCAAAGGCTTCCCATGAAAGATGCACCTGTCCCCCAGGGTGCCACGCCCTCCACAAATCAAGCCTGACACTACAGGGAGCTCTCGACCCTCAGGGATGCTTTTTTCTAAGGACTCATGACCACAATGCAACTGAAAATCAGACATTTAAAGGCACTGGCCTACCCCCTTTTCTCCTTCTTGCTTTCATGAGGCCTCCAAGAAACCTGGTCAAGCTCTAGATGATTTTTTGGAAGCCTGATGCCATTTGTAGAGACACGTAACAGCAAAGAACTAAACCAAACCCATTTTCTCCCCAATGAGATCAGCTGGTCGCTTTTGATTTTCTCTAGAAACCTATCTCTTCAGGACCTTTCTTTTTCCTTTTTCTTTATTTTTTTGAAGTCAAAGTCTGTTTCCCGTTTGGTAGGTGACCTGTTTAATGTTTTCCCTGTGTCTGGGAACTCCTTAGTGTAATTAGCGACCTTTGAACTCCACAACTAATCCTGAGCTATTTTGTATTCCTTACTCATCTTTAAGGCTGGACCTTTCTTTTCTTTTGAGTCCGCTGCCACAATTAAAGAAGAAACAGCTGCATTTCAAAGGGATTCCAATTCCAGAAGCTTAATCGTGATTGACATGTTCTTATTCTAAGCTATAAGAAACTCTAAGAGTCCTTTCTTGGGTTAAAACTTCAATCATTTTCTAAAAAATTATCTCAATATGGATTTTATTCATTTTCTTTGATAACCATTCTTTGTGATTTTTTTAACTTGAAAGATGCTTTGAGTTTGTGATGAATATGAACTGCACCCACCGAAAGAATGAATGGTGTCGGGCTTGGGCTGGATACAGAAGTGCCTAAATTCCATTTATTGTCAGAATCTGATTATGAAACCTGACGTCCTCCCTGTAGCTTGACATCATTCCACATGCCCCAAAGGTAGGAGAGGTGGAAGTATTTGCAAATGAACCCCAGGAAGGCTGGGGAAGGAGATGGCATAAATCATTCTCCAGAAATAGATGTCTTTTTTAACATTTTTCCCCAATTTTTATAGTACAGATTATAAAGCCATTGCCTTCCAGCCCTGGAAGGGCCCCTCTTCACTCTTGGAGAAATGAATTCCCCATGAAAAGTCACAGCCAAAAGCAACTGCCATAAAACAGGGATAATTTGCGAGGTTTAAAATTATTGCCACAACCCCACAACAAACCCTGAGCGAGGCTGTGGTGCTTAAATCCCCTGCAAGGGCTGATCCTAGAAAATGATGGGAGCCTATCAGGTCCCGTTATTTAATTATCTCCCTCTAACTTACACTCGAATTCAGCGTGACCTCCGAAAGATGGGCTTAGAAAGGAAAAAAAAAAAAAAAGACGCAAAAAGCCTGAAAATCTGTTTGTGTGTTTGCCCAGATCCACCTGATGTCTGGCACACGGATCCGTGGGCATCACTGCCCGTCTAAATCTGCCCAAAATGATCCCAAAGAACCCCAGGAAGGGCAGCAGGCGAAACCTGGTGTTCCTAAGACAAAGGTCAAATAAAAAAAGGATGTTAATAAACAGCCCTCCAGTTTAAAGGGACTATTTTTTTGCTTTTCCTTTCTTTTTTTTTTTTTTTTTTTTTTTTTTTTCACCCTCCCCTTAAGCTGCTAAGTGGAACTGAACAGATG
>VYXC01001267.1:15757-46687 GCA_013397175.1 Platysteira castanea
TCTTGCTTTTTGCTAAAAAAGTCCTTTTGCACTTCTCCAGCAAGTATATATATTTATTCATATACTATATATATAATATATTAATAAATATTACATATATTATAAATGCATATATTTTAAAATCTAGTAATACAGCTAACCACCCAGATGATGTCACAACAAGGAAGTATCCCAAAGTTTTGCTGAGGGATGGATCAACCTCACTTGCAGCAACTCCTAAATCTGATTTGTTGATATTTTAGATGTAATCCTTAAAAAAACCCAAAAAATCTCCTATTTAACTGCAGGGCTATTTATTAGCATCCCTTCATTATTTGACCTTTGTCTTAGGAGCACCAGGTCTTACCTGCTGCCCTTCCCGGGGCTCTTTGGGATCATTTGGGGATGGTTTTTATACGGCTTGATACATATTTATACCTCCAGCAGGCACAGTGTAAAATTTTTGTGCCAAAACCTATTAATGAAGGAAAATACACCACTACAGATGACAGAATCATCCCCTAAAATAAAAAAATTCAGGCAACCGCTCCGTGGCCGCCTGACATGTGAAATAAAGCATTTTCTACTCTGCTTATTCATTCGCCGATATGTTTTCCTTTTTTGCTGAATNTTTTTTTTTAAGGATTACATCTTAAATTCCAACAAATCAGATTTAGGAGTTACTGAAAGTGAAATTGATCCATCCCTCAGCCAAACTTTGTGATACTTTCCTGTTCTGACATCATTTAGATAGTTAGCTGCATTATCAGATTAAAAACCATTGTACAGGGCCGCTGAAAGGAAAAGGAGCCAAAAAGCTAAACACTGCCTGAATTCTGAACCTTTTAACCTGGCTGAAGTACGGTGGGGTCCCTGTTATGCAAATACCTTCAATCCTCTGCTAAGTTCAGTGGAAATAATTTTCTTGAATGACAGGTTTATTCAGCAAGGATTCAGTTGGCGATTAATCCCCCTTTGATCTAAGGTATTTCACTTAACTACCAGTTACCTCGTCCTGACAAAGTGCAACCGAGATTAGGGAGATCACTCGAACACGGCCAGGGTGTGCGTTTATTCTCCCCAGCCGTTCAAAGGGAAGGGCCAGGAATGCAATCTATTCCCAGTATTTGAAGATGGAAAGTCCTGTCTCCCGAGTTAGAAAGTCAATTGAATGCCAAGCGGAGCTTGGTCCTGACCGAACGGCGGCTCCCAACCCGAGATGTTCCCACTCCTCTGGGATATTTTTGCTCTGACCCCGCTTTCAGCCAGGTTTTCACCCTTCCAAAGCTGCCTCTTTATTTCAGATCAACGCGTGGCACTGTGCAAAAGACCTCTGCTTTTGGGAGATGCAGATGAGGGGGGATATTTCCCAGTTCTGAGCTATTATTTCTTGCTTTTTGCTAAAAAAGTCCTTTTGCACTTCTCCAGCAANGCACCAGGTCTTACCTGCTGCCCTTCCCGGGGCTCTTTGGGATCATTTGGGGATGGTTTTTATACGGCTTGATACATATTTATACCTCCAGCAGGCACAGTGTAAAATTTTTGTGCCAAAACCTATTAATGAAGGAAAATACACCACTACAGATGACAGAATCATCCCCTAAAATAAAAAAATTCAGGCAACCGCTCCGTGGCCGCCTGACATGTGAAATAAAGCATTTTCTACTCTGCTTATTCATTCGCCGATATGTTTTCCTTTTTTGCTGAATTATGACATCATTTTGTAGCAGCATCAGCTCCAGAAACGCTGCAGCGACCCAGCCGGCACCACGGGAGCGCGGTCCTGATCCGGGGCTTAGCTGGGTCAGCCCGTGAGAAGCTGATTACGGGATTGGGCACAAAGCTGCGTTTCCCCATTGCGAGGGGAAAGGCGGAACAATTTCATCGGCGGGATTCCCCCCGTGGTGAAAGTGGCTGCCGGGATTTCCACTCAGAACTCGCTGATTTTAGGGGGGTTGTTTGCATGTAAATAGGGCTGAGAGAGGGGAGGAAAATTATCTTATTCCACTTTTAGGACTTTACCCATCCTGAGGTATCAGGGATTGCTTAAACAAACTCCTTGTCCGTGGAATCTGTTAAAATCGACCTCCTAAAGCGTAACTGTGCTCGTAAGTCCTTGCAGAATCGGGGCTGTATTTGGGTATTTCTACGTTCCACAGGCAAACTGTAAACCATCCTCCATCTCTGTTGCTGGTTTTTTTACTCCCTTATGTTAAATAATTTGAATTTTTAAAATGCTGCTCTGCAGGGTGAGCACTTCCACACGGAGGGGCTGGAACCCTCCCTGGGGTCCCCCCATCCCGGCAGCATCCCCTCCTCGTTTGCTCACATTTTATAGAATCATAGAATCTTTGAATGGTTTGGGTTGGAAGAGACCTTAAAGATCAGCCAGTTCCAACCCCCCGCCGGCCACGGGCAGGGAAATTTTAATTTCCAATGAAAATTTCCTTGTGGGATTCCACAGCCGCAGAATTCCCCCGAAGGCTCATCGAAGGCCCCCATCACACTTGATCAGGTCAATAATACACAAACTAAGAAGGATTTGCACTCGAGACAGTAACAGCTTCTCAAGAGCCATTACAGTGTAGTGGCTTTAAGAAAGAAATCCCTTTTAAGAAATGCCAGGCTCTGGAGTAACGTGATAGTCCATAAGGCTTCAGGGTCTTTCTAGCAAATATAATGTTACACGTGCTTTCCAAGGGAAGTTTACCCACTTACAAGCCAGGAAAAAATAAGATGAGAGGGCTTTAAATATTTTCTGTATTTGCTTTATTGACTATATGAACTTCGCAATGAGCCAGTAAGGGAGGAAATTTATATTTGAAAGTAAGCCCAAATTGTTGTCTACATAATGAATACAGGGGGAGTGAGAGCAGTCAAAGCAGAGACCTACAAGCCCCATGCTGGTCTCAGTAGTGCCTTATTAGTGATAGATAACTGATGACTTTTAGTTAAATTAAATTACTTAGAAAATAATTTTAGAAAACTTAATTTACATCAAAATATTTAGAAAATTGGGTTGTATCTGTACAAGATACAGAAAATGCCTCGACTGCCTCACTCCTGTTTTGAGCAAAAAGAAAAGTGAGGAGGGGGTGTTGCTGCTTTCTGATATTTGTGGGAGTCTGTGTTCGAGTGTATACAATAAATACATATATAAGTACATAAATAAGGTGGGAAATATCTCAAGGCAAAGCAGCTGACTGGCATTTATCAGTTTTGTTGGCTGTTTTCTCCAAATTGAGCAATAACAAATTTTCATCAAATACGTAATATAGGATGATAGCCTATGCTGATTACATTAAAAACTATTTACTAATTAACTATCATAACCTGACATTTAATTGCCTAATAAATAGGGTTTTGTTCAAAACCAGAAGGCACCTCCAGCATCCCTGAAACGTGGGTAATTCCTATTTTTCAGCCCTCAGCAGTATCCTAGAGGACAAACACCCCAGGCCAGGGCACAGAGCTGTGCTTTAAACGCGATGTGCAGTAGGTCCCCCTCCGGGTTCCGGCCCAGGGCAGGGTGTAGCGGTGAAGGCGGAGGTTTCCCCGGGCAGGGCCGGGCTCTCCGCAGCCCGCTCCTGCCCCCGCGCGGTGCCACCGAACCAGCGCCGCAGCCCCGAGCGCCGCGGGTTCGAGCCCCGACCCGGCCCGGCGGGGCCCACGGAGCGGGACCGGGCATCGCCTCCCGTGGGGCCTGCGCTGTCTGAGCACTTTTATGTCTGTGGTCACTTTATTTTGAAAGGGGGGGAACTTTCGCAAAGGGCCCGGAGAGACAGGATAAGAGGGAATGGATTCAAACTGCCGGAGGGCCGGGTTAGATGGGATATTGGGAAGAAATTCTTCCCTGGGAGGGTGGTGAGGCCCTGGCACAGGGTGCCCAGGGAAGCTGTGGCTGTCCCATCCCTGGGAGTGTTCCAGGCCAGGTTGGATGGGGCTTGGAGCACCCTGGGATAGTGGAAGGTGTCCCTGCCCATGGCAGGGGCTTGGAATGAGATGAACTTTAAAGTCCCTCCCAAACAAAACCATTCTGTGGTTCACTGGTGTGACTGGTTTGCTGCAGCCTTCCCTGGTGTGAGCACTGCAAATATCTCTCTGCTCCTTCAACTCAGCCACCCTCATCCTCACCCATTTTTATTTTATGCTGTCATGTATTTCTCATCCAGGCAGGCATTTCCTCAGAGTCTGGCTTAATTTTGGGGATGGGAGAGGGTTGGGAATGACTTTGCTAACAAAGTCTTTGCAAACATTTAGGGTCATTCTCAGCTTTGTGCCACAGCAGCTCCTGGCCCCTCTGAGCCTGGAGCAGATCCAGCCTCATCCCAGGCCACGGCAGCTCCCCGGGATGGTCCAGGTGAGCAGAGGTGCCTCACTCTGGGAAAACCTCTAGTGGCTACAACATTCTGAACAAAGCTTTGAAATGGACCCAGGAGTATATTCACAAATTTCTGTGGAATTGCTTTGCTACTGGCAGGACTTGTCCAAGGTTTCTTCCAGTTTTCAGAACAATTTTCCCAATTTCAAGACTCGGGAGTGTAGTATGATGCACCTTTCACCCCTAAACCTCACTAAAAGTGCAACAGCAATCATGAACTGATTTTGCTTTCATTTTTCCACTTCCCAGCAGAAAAAGTGCACCCACACTTATCCCTGAGCTTTACTGAGTGCCAGTAGAATCATTGTCAGGCTGCTTGTATTTATTGATACCAGAGAGTGAGCTGGGATTGCAGACTGGGCAATTGGGAAAAATAACATTTTGCACTGCTAAAACAGACACATTTGGCTTCGAGCCACAGAGAGAACAAGCAGAACGAAGCGGCATCAACCCATTCCCACAAAATCACCGCGATCCCAATCCCTGCTCTAACGCATCCATCCGCTCCTCAGCCTCCTTGTGCTTGCCCAAGGATCTGGTGGAGAATGAGTGATGCCAGATGAAGGGAGTTGTATTGTCTGACCGGTCTGAGAGGAGAACTGGGGGCTATTGCCACGGGAATAAGTCATCTCCAGACATTTCTTCACCTCCTCAACAGGTGCCCGTATCTGTTTCCGCGGCCGGCGGGAGCCGCTTTTCCTACATGAAACCGTAGATCCGCCGGCCAGCGCCTGGTGGCACTTCCAATTCAATTAACTTACTCACTGGAACTCCCAGAGAAACTGAATATGACGAGAACAAGAGGGGAAGCTGGGCCAAATTAATAGGACGAGATCCTTTTACAGCCCTGGCCAGCAATCCTGAGCAGCAGCCCTGAAAAGCAAATTGGAACAAGCAAATTGCTGTTGAAAAATTCTTTCAGCACTCGGCTGTTGCTACTCAGCCGGTCACTGCCGGGAGTCAGAGGTTGAAAAATCCCGGGATGGTGCTGACAATGGAGGCATTCTTATGACAAACATTTACATTTTATTTATTGGAGTGTTGGAGGTAGATTAGTCTCATCTTCGGCCGCTCGGGACGGGCTGCACCGTTTGGAGAGGAGAGGAGTGGGAACAAGCATTTTATTGTGGGGGCAAAAACCAATAAAATCATATTTCCCACTCCCAGCCTAATGAAAGGAAAGTCAGATTTTGAAGATTACCCTCAGGAGAAAGCTTTCATCTCTGAGGACTCTTTTTAAGGAAAAAGAACATTATGAGGGATTTTTTCTGATTCCAAAAAGCTCTCTTCAAAAATAATGTCATTTTATGTATATGCCCGACTTGCCATTTGCTTTATGCAAAAGTCCTGCTGCTTTCCTTCATGGAGACCATGGCACACAGCAAATAATTCATGCAGTGTCCAATCAATGCTCTGTACAGATGCAAACTTGTGTGTGGGCATTGTTTAATTGTGTGTGGTGATGTAACCCCATATTGATGGGAAACCCATTAGTTTGTAAAAAGAATAATTCCATGTTCACAGCTGCAATTTCCACTGAACCTTTTTGACTTTCAGTGAGCTGTGGAGAAGGAGAGGGAGAGGAATCTGTGCTGGGGGAATGGACACGAGCAGGAAATCATAAGCACATCATGAGACATCTTTCTTTTTACTTACGCCCCTGATGCCTTAGGTTTTTATTTCTATATTTTTCAAATCCTGTACTGCCTAGCGTGTAGCTCTAAAGTTTCTTGTACCTTGTTAGCTGCTCTCTTAGGCCAGACAGACACAACAAAGCCTCTCTGAGCTGTTCAAGGACACTCGGGCTGTCCTAGGCCCAACAGGTGTAAACTAGGACCGTGAAAGAGGTGGAGAAATTGAAAAGAGCTAAAGTTTTAATTGGTGAATTTATGCTGATATGCAAATGGCCCAAGCCTATAACAGTGTAAAGAACTCGTGACTCGTTGTCCATCCTGGGGTCCATTTTATGGAAGCAGCCTCTGGCTCCCCAGGGTGTGCCTTGAAGGCCTTCAAATAAATCCCTGCCTTTATTCCCTTACTCCTGTCTAGTCTCTGTTTCTAGGTGGCTGGGAAAAGGCATCACCCCAGACTTTATTTTATAGATAATAAAGCACCTGTGTACCTGGAGGATAAAATGTTGGGGAAAGGAAAAGGGAAAATGCCCAGCTGGGACTCAAGTGAATGGTTTGAACTGGAAGAACAATCACAGTCATCAAATTCCTCTCGTGGCAGTGCTGGTCCCATGGAGGCTCCTGTGTCTGGGGAGACCTCAGATGTCCCAGTGGCATGCACCATCTCCAGGACTCTGCCCTAAAAACCATGGGACAGCTGCTACAGAGGGACAATCCCCTTTGCCACCCTCCTCCCTGGCTCTCGCGTGACAGGCACACAGCTGAGAGCAGGGCTGGTGTTGATGCTTTTTGCAGTGACGACCTCAAATCCAGCTCTGTCCTTGTCAATTATTTGGGAAAGCTAAGCCCCAAATCCCTTTACTCTCTCCTGCTGCTCATGCCTGCTGGCCCACGGACAAGAGCTGAGGGAGTGCTGTTCACAGAAAGAATTCTTCTATTTTTCTGTGTTCTCCTTCTCTTCTTGACATCTGGGGGCAGAGTGGAAGGAAAGACAAGACACCATCAGCAAGGAGAGCGTTGGCCCCAGGGGTAGGATTTGGGTGCTGGCTGCTCTTGGCCACCTCTCTCTAGAAAAGCAAGAACTTTTGGGGGGTGATCTTCTGCCTGTAGATCCCAAACTGGAGCCCTCCATGGGCCACAAAATCTCTCCTGCCCCACACTCCTGAAGCAGCAGGAGAGCAGATCCCAAGGCAAGGCAGCAAGGAGAGCCCTGCAGCAAACACTGGGCGTTCACTGCAGCTCTTCCCAGGAAGCAAAGAACGAGCCATAACAACTCCAGCCCGTGCTGGGGGGTCGATGCCACACTCAGCCAGCCCTTGGATGATGACCAAGGTCTGTTTGATCTCCAAAGCTGCACCAGACTGAGTTGCAATGAGGCCAGTCTGGCCAGCAAAGCTTCTGCTGCCAGACTCACGTGCCTACAAGATGTTGCAGTTGCTTTGTTTTCCTTCTGAAAGCCCAAAACTTCCATGAAGCCTCCTTTCTGTCTTTCCCCTCCAATGTTCCCTCTTTCCCTCCTGTTCTGGGAGATGATGCAGCCCCAAAGCAAGGACTGTCTTTGCTTTGTGTCTGGCACAACGCTGCCCTCAAATTCCACAAAAGCCCCACCTAAACAGCTTGCTCAAGCAAAAATCTACTCCTGTCCCTTCCCAGCTACACTGGATTCTGCAGGAAAACTTGGAGCATCATCATGCACTAAGAAAGGATGGAGGGGAAAGGTGTCCCCCTGGTTTTCTTTTATTCACGACCATGTATGGAACCAAATGAGCTCACTGGAGAGGGACTCTTGCCAGGAACTGTAGTGATAGGACAAGGAGAAACAGGTTAAAATTGAAAGAGGGGAAATTTAGGTCAGATATGCAGAAGAAATTGTTCCCTGTGAGGGAGGTGAGGCCCTGGCACAGATTGCCCAGAGAAGCTGTGGCTGCCCCATCCCTGGCAGTGTCCCAGGCCAGGCTGGATGGGGCCTGAAGCAATTTGGGATAGTAGAAGGTGTCCCTGCCCACAGCAGGGGGTGGAACTGGAAGGGTTTTAAGGTGCCTTCCAACCCAAACCATTCTGTGATTCTACACCTGTTCAGTTCTAGGTGGGATTAACAATAAATCTTCCCTTATCCCCAGAGAAGGGCTGCAGGATCCCTTTACACACCCTTGTAAACCCAAAGCAACCCAGCACTCTGAGTAGTGGCACTCCTGATATCTGATCCAAAGAGCAAGGCCACCAAATTAAGTATTTTGCACCTTTTTAATTCCAGTGGCCTTATTTCAAGCATTTAATATTTTCTCTCTTTTTTGTTTCAACTTATTTTTAGCTTTTTTTTCCACTGTCAAATGTATTGAAGCTGACATAATTATCGCTCTGCCTCCCCCAAAGGCATGTATTTACCTACTTGTTAAAAGGCTTTTTCCATGCTGCCACGCTGTTGCTGTGACAAGATGACTTTGAAGGCACAGTAGGTAAAATAATATTGTATATTGCACAGCAACCCCAACAACGAAATGTTAATTTAACCAATAAAGTAACCACATCGTAATTATAATAATCACTGTTCCTTATCTCTTAACAGGGCTAAAAGTGGAATTCAGATTTGCCACGTAGTGCGTGTCAGCTCTGAAATTACTACACAAATCACTCAGAGCAGTGAAGTTTTTAGCCCCACCACCTCTAACTCACGGAAAGGATTCTCTGGAGAGTCCAGTGTTGTCTCAGAGCCATCATCCTCCTCTTCCAGCTCCCTCCTGACCCCAGCATCACTGTGGCAACAAATCACCCAGGGGCTGTGCTGGGACACCCTCTCTGAGCAGGTAATTAGGATTTAGCCATCATTCTTTTGTGCTTCTAAACCTCTCTGCTGGCTCTGAGACTCCCACCCTGCTTCTCATTCCCAATGTCACACGAATAAATGGATGCCAAGTTCTCTTTGAGACTCAGAAACGAGTCACCAAAAATAAAGTAAATCTGCGGCAGTGACGGGCGTCTCGGAAGGCAGAGAGCTCACAGCAGGAAAGAAAGGGAAGGAGAGGGATGGAGAGCCTTTTTGTGTTTGTGGGCATGGCAAAAGCTGCTTTCTGCCCTTCTGCTGAGCAGCAAGTCAGGAAAGTGTGGTCCAGTGCAGCTCGAGGGAGGATGATCTGAAGCTGTACAAGGGAATTAGCATGGCTCACTCCACGGCTGCTCCCCAAAATGGCAAGGCAGGAGCACCTCAGGGTGGGTACCTCAGCCCCGCAGAGGAAGAGGCTGGAGCTGCAGATCCCACTGCCTGGATGGCAGTGAAGGGGCCCCAGCCTGTGCCAGGGTCCCACAGGGACACTCTGGGGATCCAGGGCTGCTTGGGAACCATGCCCAGCTCAAGCACAAGGGGCTCCTTTTCCTGCCCTTACAACCCCTCCCATGGCAGAGATGGGATGGTCCAGCTGACCCTCCCAGCTCAAAAATCCGTGCTGGGAAGGTGCCACAAACCTTCCCGGGATGTGGGGCAAGACCTTTAGTGCACATAGCCCTGCACCATGGGGGACAGAGCCAGTTGCAGGCAGGAGACCCCACAGGTCTGTCAACACCACGGGCTAATTCCTGCTCCTGCTCCTGCTCCTGCTCCTGCTCCTGCTCCTGCTCCAGGATGTGGCTGCCAGACCAAAGCTGCCTGGCCAGGAGCCCCTTGGTAAAGGCGTGGTTGTTGTTCCCCTGAGGGGACGGATCTGTGAGTGATCCCAAGGAGGTCCTGACATCCTCCACAGAGGAGCTTTCTGAGGATAAATCTGCTACAGCCCCAGCAGCATCGAGATACTCCAGCACCACGAGTCTGTGTGAGGTCCGAAAACAGATTTTTCCCTTCTCACATCTTATGGGGTGTGGAAATAAAGCCAATTCCCATCCCAGGCCAAATCCCCCAGCCAGATGCCAATCTGGCTCCCGACTGTGATCCTCAAGCTAATATTAACTTGACACAGAGGCAACAGCAGAAATGAGGAATTTGAACAGCACGCCTGGGTCCATGCTAGAGTAGGTTTGGAATTTTACTCCAGAACTTTTGATCTGAAAATTGATCTGTGGCTTTGCAGCACACCTCAGGAGTCACCATCAAACATCAGAATACCTAATGTGTGCTCTGGGCATGTTTTCAAGATGTCAGAGCCTTTCTCTTCCCTTAAAAAGTCCTGGAAACAGCAATATTTCAGGAAACCATGGTAAATACTGGGTTGCACTGACCAAATCACCCCATGAGAAATGAAACAGCTCTCGGTGTGGCCAGTGGGTGTTGTCAGCCAGGGCTCAGGTTGCCCTTTTGCCAATATCAATCCAGCAATGTATTTCCTGTATTTCCCATTGCTATTCCCAAAGTTGATCTTTCTTTCTTTTTTCTCTTCTGGGGATATTGCAGGGGCTGGACACCAGAGAATTCCCCACAGTGACTCCATCCTTTCCTCGGGCTAATGAGGAAATTCAGCACTAACTCTTCCCTCTGTGTTAAATAGAGGGGGTTTAAGACATCTCCACATGGCTTCTCCTCACCCCGGCGCTCCCAAGAGGATTTTATCCCAAATCTGCAGCGCCCGTGGCACTTCCCAGGCCTCAGTGGTGACAAACCTTCATTGTCACCTGCAAATGCCACTTTGTGCATTCTGGGGACTAACGGTGAGAAAATGTAACCGTGCCTCTTTTTAATTCTCTCATCAGATTAGAGGCATGCACGTGGCAGGGGTTAATTGCCAGCAACTTTAATTGTTACCCTATGACTCCTGCTTCCCTCGTGTGTTAGTGGCACACAGTCAGGGCTAATAGTGAGAAAATTTGACTGTAGCTCCACCACTCTCTCTTCATTAGGCTAATGGAACATTTTCCTCTCATTTTCTCCCCGGGGTAGCTGTAGGAGTGCTACCTTATAATTGTTGCTCTTACTGTAATTGGCAGTAGTAGGAGGATGTATAATCTCATTGTCTTTCCTGTGCAGCGCTAGATTTATTTATGACCTATTGACAATCCCCAGCCAGCAGCTGTAGCACAGTGAGGGCTGCATTAGCCTTCCCCCCAGCAAAGGGGAGACTGCACAAAGGCTGTGATTACCCACAAAGAGCAGGAACCCAGGATGTCCCACAGGACCAAATGTTAACATCAGGAACGGCGAACAAAGGCGCCGCTGACCCTGAGGGGACGTTGGTGTCCGGGAATCAGACCAGCCTTTGTGGGTTCTCGTGGCATGTTCTCCTCTCACTGCTAAAACACAAAGGGTTAAATTCATCTTCAGAGCTGCCTCAGCACACTGACGCCAAAAATGGACCAGGCTGGCTTCCACACTACCTTCCACTACAGCTGGGTGAGAAAATGAGGTCATCAAAGCCTTGTAGGTGAGGGGGGATATTCCAGCCCCACTCAGCAAAGCACCTCAAGTTGTGCCTAATTTTCTGTTCTTGCTTTGGGGTTTTCCTGCGCAGGGCCCTAAACTAGTTTGGCACCAACAAACCTGACCCTTCCTCCCAAACACGACTGCTGGACCCAGAAGCAGCTTGCAGGTCACGGCTGCTGCTGCCAGGTGGCTGAAGAACACAATTGTTCCATGGATGACACCCTGCAAGCAGCTACTTCAGTCTGAGGCTGGCAGAGATCGTATTTATGTCTCCATGTCTTTTCTCCCTAGAAGCTGCTGCTCCTCTGTCTCCTGCTCCAGAGGAAAGCTCTCTGCTTTTAGTCACAGAGCAGTATTTTCTTAGCAGCAGCCTCAGACCTTCAGAAATTTGGGGTCAGGGCAAGCCATGAAGCTCTCCAGGCTGGAGGAACACTGTCCCGTGAACAGGCACTTACCCAGTGGTCCCACCAGAACCAGGATCAGGCCCTGAGACCCTGATAACTCTGGGTTATCCTGCTGCTCCTCAGGTGGAGAAAATAAATAGAGGTGAGTCAGGATCAGAGCTGGGATGAAGCTCATGCAGAACCCTCCCATTACGTTTTTCCAGTGGCTGAAATGATGCTCTTTTTTCCACCTCTCATCCTCAAGGCTGAATCAATCAATGCAGTGCTTGGAAAATCCCTGTGTCTCCAAAACAGGGAGCACATGAAAAGCAAATCTCTGTCCTCCACACTGTTAGCTTTATTTATTTATTTATTTTCCCATCTTCTTGCTGCTTTAAAAAAAAAAAAAAGGGAAAAAGTAAAGAAGATAAGAGAACAAATAAACAAACAAATAAATAAATCAAGAGGGAAGCAAATATAAAAATACTGACCCAAATCCACTGGCAAAGCAAAAAAAAAACCAAAAGAAAGAGGGAGAGCACCACAAGATGCATCCTGGCTCTGTGCTCAAGCTCATGACAAGGGTCCTGCTCACCTCCCTGCTGCTCAGCCGGGTCTGTCTGTGCTCCCATCTCTTCCCAGCCCAGGAAAAGCAGGTTTAGGCCTGGCCAAGGGCATTCCATAGCAGGCAGGATTTTCTCCCACAAAGGAATTTGCCAGCTACGCCCCAGAACGTGACCCAGGTAATGAGCTTTGTCATTCGCCGCGTCGCGTGCGGGAGCTATTCTGGGAGCCAAACCAGCTTTTCTGCACTGCTGAAATGCTTTGAACTCGGGGGGTTGTCTCAGGGATGCCTCTGACAACGAGAGCCGTAACACCCACCCTGACATATCTAGCACAGTTCGTGGGGGAAGCTTTCCCAAGAAAGGCTGGGATTTTCCAAGGGAACATCGTATCTTTGGGTAGGAGAGGAGATCCAGGCTCTCCAGCGAAGTGGTCCAGGCACCAAGTCAGCCAGAGTTCAAGGAGGATTTGGACAACGCTCTCAGGCACAGGGTGGGATTCTTGGGGCTGTGCAGGGCCAGGAGTTGGATGTGATGATCCTTATGGGTCCCTTCCAACCCAGAATATTCTGTGATTCTCTGATGCTGCCCGTCCAGAGGCAGAGATGCTGGAGAGGGGGCTGCCCGTGCTCAGCTGCAGCCTGGTGGGAAGCACAAGCACGAAGATGCTCTGCAGGAGCAAGAGCCTGGGTTGTCCCACGGGCGCAGAAACCTTGGGAGGCCCCATGGTGGCCCTGGGGAGTTGTACCATGAAAATAAAGTTTTCAAAGAGAAACATTCATGGCTTACCCAGGAGGAGACGGACACAAACCCCCTCTTGAGCCCTGTGTATCCCAACACGGGGAACAAGCTGACAAATTTTTCAATCCCACCCTTGGTTCCACTCCTTGCTCTTTGTCCATGCCCAGGCCCTGAAGGTGACTGCTCGGCCTTCCCACCCCTGTAACGGGGTCAAGTCACAGAATCCCAGAATGGTTTTGGTTGGAAGGAACCTTCAAAAACATCCAGTCCAAACCCCCCGCCACGGGCAGGGACAACTTCCACTATCCCAGGTTGCTCCAAACGCCATCCAACCTGGACTGGAACACTTCCAGGGATGGGGCAGCCACAGCTTCTCTGGGCACCCTGTGCCAGGGCTTCCCATGTCTGAGCCTCACTGGATGCCAGTGGAAGTTCTGCTTCCATGAGAGGCAAAACCAGCCCTTATCAGGCCAGGATCAGCCCCAGCCCCAGCAGCACACACGTGTTGATAGACAGGATGGATTTTCGTGTCAGAAGAGTGGTTTTGCTTATCTTCCACTGCACACAGATGAGCTTATTAAAGCAAAGTAGGTCAGGCACATGATATAACAGTGTGATCTATGTGAAAGGCACTGGGAGGTGTTCATTGTGCTGAGACACTCCACTCCTGATAGATTTATTCCACTTCATACAAAAAGACTCGGCCAGAGCCAAATCCCCCCAACAAAGCCAGGAGCAAGCCCCCCACTAACTTCAGTGAGACCAAGATTTCAGCATCAGTCACTGGTTTCTGCAGAGAATATTTAAAGGAGTCCACAAAAGGAATTACTACCCCTGGATACTATCAGAAAAAAAAGACTAATAAAAATAAATAAAAGAGTACAGTGCTGACTTCAGAAGAATGACTTTACTTCTCCAAGCTGTATCACTTTGTGTCGTCCTTGAACACAATCACAGAGTCACAGGATGGTTTGGGGTGGAAGGGACCTTAAAGCTCATCCAGTTCCACCCCCTGCCATGGGCAGGGACACCTTCCACTATCCCAGGCTGCCCAAGCCCCATCCAGCCTGGCCTGGAACACTTTCACAACACTTGTAGCTCTGCAGGGACGTGAGCAGCCACATCTGTGCCTTCATCCAGCTGAAAATTAACCAGGTTTTTCCTCCTTCATTCCCAGTTTCCTCCTCTCCCTGACCTGGCTGGCTGCAGCACAGATGCTGCTACAGGCCTGAAGGCTGGACTCAGCCCAGGACTTCATCTCACCTCCCAGACAGAAGATTATTCTCATTTAGGCATTAGCAAGCCCTGACTCCTCACTGGTGGGCAGCTGGAAGTGGCACCCCGTTTCAAGAGGTGTCAGATCCAGCAGAAGATGCCTGCCCTGGGCTGCCAGAGATAATCTCTCCCTCCCTGGTGACAGGCACCATCCAACGTTATCAAATCCAGCTGGTCTGCGTGACTGGCTCGTGCTCAATCAGCAGCTTATTTAGAGAAGTCAGTTTGATAATTGAGAAAAGTTTAATGAATTTTTGGTGTATGGGAAAAAAAAAAAAGATTACTTTATATTACCGATGTGTTCATTTGAAAAATTCATTACATTTATGTATTGTGTTTTCATGTAAATACCTCAGCCAAAATGTATTAGCAAAGAATACAATATTATGGTTCATGGTTCATGTGGTATCTGAAAGGAATAATTGTATAACTAATCAGTGAAAACAAAGTAAATGTTCCTCTTGAGCTTGTACAATAAAAAAATGGAATTAAAACTATTCAGGCTCAAAAATGCAAATATGCCATGTTTCCCATCAGCAAGAAAATAAAAAAAAATTAATATTTAGAAACCCACCTGCAGTACTGGGTTCAGGTCTGAGGGCCCCAGCTTGAGAAGGATGTGGGGATTTCGGAGCAAATCCAGAGGAGGCCACAAACGTTCTCCAAGGGCTGGAGAACCCTCTGCTCTGGAGCCAGGCTGGGAGAGCTGGGGGTATTCAGAAAAGGTTCTGGGGAGACCTTAAAGCCCCTTCTAGGGCTCAAAGGGGATCCAAGAGAGCTGTAGAAGGACTGGGGATAAGGGCCTGGAGTGACAGGACAAGGGGGCATGGCTTCAAATTGAAAAAGGACAGGGTTAGATGGGATATTGGAAAGAAATTCTTCCCTGTGAGGGTGGTGAGGCCCTGGCACAGGGTGCCCAGAGAAGCTGTGGCTGCCCCATCCCTGGAATTGTTCCAGGCCAGGCTGGACGGGGCTTGGAGCAACCTGGGAGAGTGGAAGGTGTCCCTGCCCATGGCAGGGGGTGGGAGGAGATGAGATTTAAGGTCCCTTCCTACCCAAACTGTTCTGGGATTCTGTAATTCAGGGATCCGGGGTCTCTGGCACCAATCCAGTGTTTGCTCAAACCACTTCCCTGTAACATTGTCCTACAGCCCCACCAAACAGCTCAGGGTGGAATTTGGGCAGTTTATTTTTTGGGGGTGGTTTTTAAATGCAACTTCCTCAAATGATCTCTCCAGTGTTAGGGCAGAACTGGAACAAGGTGATTAACACAGGGGAACAACCCCAGGATCTCTCAGAGAACAACCTGCTGTTGAAGTATATATTTTAATATCTCCACAGCAGACAACTGATNATGGGGAGACCTTAAAGGCCCTTCTAGGGCTCAAAGGGGATCCAAGAGAGCTTAGAAGGACTGGGGATAAGGGCCTGGAGTGACAGGACAAGGAGGAATGGCTTCAAATTGACAAAGGACAGGGTTAGATGGGATATTGGGAAGAAATTCTTCCCTGTGAGGGTGGTGAGGCCCTGGCACAGGGTGCCCAGAGGAGCTGTGGCTGCCCCATCCCTGGAATTGTTCCAGGCCAGGCTGGACGGGGCTTGGAGCAACCTGGGATAGTGGAAGGTGTCCCTGCCCATGGCAGGGGGTGGGAGGAGATGAGATTTAAGGTCCCTTCCTACCCAAACTGTTCTGGGATTCTGTAATTCAGGGATCCGGGGTCTCTGGCACCAATCCAGTGTTTGCTCAAACCACTTCCCTGTAACATTGTCCTACAGCCCCACCAAACAGCTCAGGGTGGAATTTGGGCAGTTTATTTTTTGGGGGTGGTTTTTAAATGCAACTTTCTCAAATGATCTCTCCAGTGTTAGGGCAGAACTGGAACAAGGTGATTAACACAGGGGAACAACCCCAGGATCTCTCAGAGAACAACCTGCTGTTGAAGTATATATTTTAATATCTCCACAGCAGACAACTGATGCTGGCATTTTTAATTCCACTTCAATCCCAGTTATTTCCCATCCATATATCTCTTTTCAAGTACATACATAGCTCAGACTGGCAGCATGAGAGCTTTTCTCAGGGATCTCTTAGGGATCCCTGTCCTTACCCAGGCTGCTCTGAACCCCCACAGATCAGAGGTCACCAAGATGATTTTTGGGAAGGAGACAGTCTGGATGAGCAGCACAGCCCACGGAGCTGGTACAGCAGGGCCACAGCCTCTGTGTCTTCCAGAGGGCAGGGAGATGCTGCAAGCAGGTGAGAAGGAGGGGAAAAAAACAAGGGGAATCCTCCTGAGTCTGGGCACTCCCAAAATTAGGGGAAAAGGAGGTTTTGCTCAGACTACAAAGAACTCAGCAGGGTCACTGATGCTGTGTCTCTGACGGACCCCAGGGCCTCAGACAATGCACAGTGTGGAGCTTCCTGGATGAGATCTGCATGTCCTGACAGCAAAGGAGAGGGAAAAAAAAAAGGAAAAGGAAACAGAAAAAAAATCCACTTTCAGCTTTCTGAAAAAAAACCCAAAACATCCACTTTGTGACTTTCTGATTTTCACAGCCAAGTGCCAACAGCTTTTTCCTCACTCAGGTATGAGCAGGGATGATGGGCTTCACTCAGGCTGCCAGCAAGGAAGGTTCTGCTGCTCCTTCAGCAAAACCCCAAAGAGCAGAAGCAGAGGGGCTCCAGCACCCCAACCAATTTCCTGCAGGGCGTGAGATGGAGAGCATCCAAAGCTGCTCACCTGGGCAGGATGAGGAGGCAGTTCCCAGGATAGATAAAAGCCTCTTTCCAGGATAAATTAAGTCATACAGGATGCCCTCTGTGGGGTGATATGAATCCCATGACTCTTAATGGACTGGGGACCCCAAACCCCCACCCCCAGCCCAGCAGCTGGGGTGTCCCTTTTCCCAGAAGCAGGCTCATTCCCGCGGCAGAGCGTTAATATCCGCAGTGCTAAATTATTCACTGCCTCAGGGCACACACCCTGCTCTGAGCCAGAGCTGGATAAAAGCACTCGGGCAGGCTCTTAACATCATCCTGGGTGCTGCCACAATATCCTGGATCACTGTGGATGCAGTGGCTGGAAGGTAGGAGCTGGTGCCTCCTCGGAGGGTCAGGACGAGAGGATACAGTCTCAAGCTGCGCTCAGGGAGGTGTAGGTTGGATATTAGGAAAAATTTTTTCACAGAGAGGATAATAAAGCACTGGAACGGACCGCCTGGGGAGGTGGTGGAGTCATCATCCCTGGATGTATTTTAAAAAAGTCTGGACAGGGCACTCGGTGCCATGGTCTAGCTGAGGTGTTAGGGCGTGGGTTGGACTCGATGACCTTGGAGGTCCCTTCCAACCCAGACACTCTGTGAATTCTGTGATACCGTGAGGAGCCGCGAAGCCTCGGGCTCCTGCGGGCTGCGGGGCGCGGAGCTGGCCTCGAGCAGCGTGCACTGGCTCTGTGCAGCCACAAGAGTGTGCCTGCACCACAGCCTTGGGAAACGGGAGCGCTCTGCTGTGATGTTAAAACCTCTCCTCCTCTCCAAGAGAAAGGTCCTGGCTCTGCCCTCCTACCCACACGGGATCCTCCTCTCTTCAAGGACCAGCCATGACTCTTGGCTGGAGAGAAAGATTAGGATTTTGGAGCAGGCACTGTTTTGTTGCATGTCTGGGTAGGGATTTCTTGCCTCAAGGAAGTTTTTATTTTCAGGCTCCTTAAAGCTGTAAACCCCAGAGATGGGTCCCTGCATCTGCAGGGTGAGTTTCTTCTCCCAAATCTTTAAGAGCTGTCCTAACTTCATCCTTGGCAGTGCTGGCTTAATTGTTGGACTTGATGGCCTTAGAAGTCTTTTTCAACCCTAATGATTCTATATTTCCATGATCTGAGCTGTTTACTCGGGTTCTTTATTACGAATATGCATTTCTAGGGCAAGTCCATCCACACTGCTTCACTCGGTGACTGTAGGATGAACACAGACTGCAGGATTTAAAAGTGTCTTTCAGTGCAAGTAAAGGGAGCCAAGGGTGCCTAGTCGAACTCTAGGGGTTGGTGCTTTCAGACATTGTGTTTGGTCAGCCAAGCTGATCTGAAAATTCACTCCTGCTGAGTGAGACCTGCTTTCACAGAATCACAAAATCACAGAAACATTAAGGCTGGAAAAGACCTACGAGATCATTGGCCTTTGACTGATCAGCACTTTGTCAACCAGACCCCAGAGCACTGAGTGCCATGTTCCGTCCTTTGTTGAGCACCCTCAGGGATGGGGACTCCATCACTTCCCTGGGCAGCCCACTCCAACACTTGACAACCTTTTTGGGAAGAAATTCCTCCTGATGTCCCACCTGAAGCTCCTCTGACGCAGCTTGAAGCCGTTTCCTCTTGTCCTGTCCCTTGTTCCCTGGGAGCAGAGCCCAAACCCCCCTGGCTGCACCCAGGGAGCTGTGGAGAGCCAGAAGGTTCCCCCTGAGCCTCCTTCTCTCCAGGCTGAGTCCCCCCAGCTCCCTCAGCCACTCCTGGTGCTCCAGACCCTTCCCCAGCTCCATTCCCTGGACTCGCTCCAGCCCTTCAATGTCTTTCTTGTCTTGTGGGACCCAGAACTGACCCCAGGATTGGAGGTGTGGCCTCACCAGTGCTCAGCACAAGGGGAGAGGCACTGCCCTGGTTCTGTGCCCACTGTGTTGCTGGTACAGGCCAGGTACCATTGACCTCTTGCCCACCTGGGCACACCTGGGCTCCTGTCCAGCCACGGTCACCAGCACCCCCAGGTCCTTTCCTGCTGGCCAGCTTTCCAGCCACTCTGCCCCAGCCTGGAGCGCTCCATGGGGTTGTTGTGAGCCATGGGCAGGACCCAGCCCTCGGCCTTGTTGAACCTCACACTGTTGGTCTTGGCCCATGGATCCAGCCCGTGCAGATCCCTCTCAGAGCCTTCCTGCCCTCCAGCAGATCATCTGACAGAGGGTACATGCAGTGAGTCCCTGAGCCCACGCAGTGATTCCATGAGTCCATGCAGGACCATGTACCCCACTCACTCACCTGGCAGTGCCTGCTCTGAGCATGGTTTGATGTCACATCCCTTCAGCATCAACCCCGACCCCTCACTGCAAGTGCTCTGTTCTGCCAGGGTCCTCTGAGTCTGCTTGTGCTGGTTTCTGCCAAAAGTAGGAGGTGGTGGAGCAGTGAGTCAGTGCTGATGGCTTCTCCCTCTGCACAGATGGGCAGCCTTCTGCAGCCAGCAGCAGCTGCAAGGCCCAACACAGAGGGTTTTGTCTGCAGGGGCTTGGGAGCAAAGCTCTGAGCCTTTAAATTCATGTACAGACCAATATCAGTGACTGCTGACCTCCACAGGGCTGGGAATTTCCACAGCACCCAGCTCCATCTGGAGGGCTCCCAGCGAGGAGCCGAGGTCTGGTTTGGAGCTGAGCACTCCCACGTCCATGGGTATTTGGACGGAGCTGTTTGGGAGCCACTGCAGGAATCAAGCCGAGCTGCCAAGCCTTGGGCTTGGTGTGAAGCTGATCTCCCTCCCCACAAAGGTGATGGGGAAGATGGATCCGGGCTGGCAGCAGCTCCCTGTCATCTTCCATTTGCGAATGAAGACCTAACTCTGCCGGCAGCTGCCATCTGTACCAGCCTGCTTGGACACAGCCATGGCTCTGCACGGCATCCAGGAAAAACAAGACAGCCAAGACAAACACTTGCTTCCAAAAGTGCTCACAGCTGACACATTGCTCATCTGAAGGCCAAGGCACCTCCTGGTCACTGCTGGCCGCTCCAAAACAGGACCAGTGACCTGCCCTATCTCTCCACTGTTCTTGACATCACGTTTTCTTGCACAAATACATGGTGGGGTTGGAACATGTGAATATTCATGTTATGAGAATGTGAGAGCAGAGAACATTTTGGAAGCTACCTGGGTACTTAAAGCCTATTGGTAATTCTAATGGTGCTTTTAAAAGAAAAAAAAAAATGATTGTGAGGATACATTCTGCCTTCTCTGTCTCTGCCTTGTGGTTTATTTATCTTCTTGTGTTTTGCAGGGAATTGAATTCTTGTCTCCATGGAGTTATCAATACTACCACCCAGATTTCTTTCCTGAGCAGGTAATACCCATCAGAGTCTATGATTACATAATAGAGTTAATTACTCTTTCCCATGCTTATTATTTGGGACTTACGAACACATAATTTCCCTGGAGTTTACCCTACAGTGACCAGGAGCTGGGATCCATTCTCTTCCCTTGACACAAATCTCTAGGTTAAACCATCCCATGTAATTGTGTGATACCAGCAAGCTGTGGCACCTCAGAAATCCCCTTCTATTCTGGTCAGTTCCTGGCGAGTTTATCTAGACCTTTAGGGGATCCTGCTTGATAACCTCTCTGTAGTGAAAAATTACCACTGTTTCTGTATTTTCTTTCCCTTTTTTAAACAATTAGGAATCCCTGACAGGGCTTTCATCTTACACCATAATAAAGTAATTTCTTTTTAAAATGATTGCAATAAAACCGCTAAAAATTTTTCTGCAGTGACTGATCTTCCACAGTCTCCAATATATCCAAGTATCCCAGATGATCCCTGCCGATTTGCCTGCTACACAAAGAAGAGCTGCCAGGCTGTGGTTTCCAGGGCACCTCCTGCCTCTCCCAGCTTCACAACCACACTGATCCAGACTCATCCAACCCACACTCGCTTTTTGTCTTGTCCCCAGCACTGGCCAAAGTGAACATCTAGGAAAAGTACAGGAGCGGGATGAGCATAAAGGGATGTTTCCTCTGATACTCCCTCAGCCTCTAATAATTTTCCTCTTGGGAACTTCCTGAGCCAAATACTTGCAGATAGTTGGAAAACCTCAGTTGATGCTTCCCTCTGGTTGTCTTGAACACACACAAACTGTTGTCATTCCCAATTCCACTTTATCTACAGCCTTTTGCCACCCCCCTGTATGTATATATGTATATATACCCCCTCTATATCCATAAAGAAACCAAAACTGGGGTACCCAAGAGGGATTTATGAGTTATGGGTTTCCATCATGACACAACAGTGTTAAACTTTCCATTCCTCTGCTAAGTATCATCATATCCAGGAGATTTCTTGGTTACACTCCTGATGCTTATTTTTTCTCTTTAAAAGATTCAAATTCGAGCAGTTTGACATTTTCTACCCTGAATGTTTCAGAGGATGCTGGAAAGCATCCAGTACTCATTTTATCACTTTACTTTTTGGCCAGATTTCAGTAGCCTTCTTTCTTTTGCACAGAATTAAAAGATCATACAACAGGTTAGTTTTCCATATGTTTCATTTGTTTAAATAATTAGCTTAATTTAGGCTCCTTTTGTGCTCCCCTTTCACGGACTTTGCAATCAACGTGTTTACTAGCAAGTGAAGACATCATGAATGTATGTGTGTATTAGAGGGTAAACGCAGAGATGACATTCTGAATTCACTGACACCAGCAGTCACCCCTACAACACGGTTCTGAGAGTTTAATCAAGAAATAAAAACTTGTGAGCCCAAACAAAACATCTTGACTTTCTCATTTCAATTGCTAAACACTCACCCAGGCTGCATGTGAATGAATTACCGACCCGAAATTATGTGCATACATTATTTGGCAAACAAGTCTGAGTAATGAACAAATGTGGGTGAATTGCTGTGTTGGGGAAGAGAAAGTGAGGCATGATTCATTCAATCACCCACTCGTTATGGCTGAGTCCCCGGGCTCAAATTAGGCAATAATCAAGGATCCTTCAGTGCAGGGGCTGGAGTGAGCTCAGCGGGGCTGTGAGCCTGCAGACACGGGATTTGGGAGCTCTGTGTGCCTGGAGCTGGTGTCTGCAGCATCCAACACTCGCCCATAGTGCTGAAGTGCCCAGCCAGTCCTGATGCAGGCACTTGGACAGCCCCCCATGCACCAGGAAATTGCAGTTCCTGATCTCACTGCAAAATCACACATCTCTGGGCCAAATAATAGTCAATACATGGCCTAGGCCAGACTGACTGTTGTCATGTAGTGTAAGCAGGGCTTCAGACTGGCAGAGAGTGGGTTTAGATGGGCTATCAGGAAAAAATTCTTCCCTGTGAGGGTGGTGAGGCCATGGCACAGGCTGCCCAGAGAAGCTGTGGCTGCCCCATCCCTGGCAGTGCTCCAGGCCAAGTTGGATGGGAATTGAAGCAACCTGGGATAGTGGGAATTGTCCCTGCCCATGGCAGGGGGTTGGAACTGGATGGGCTTTAAGGTTCCCTCCAACCCAGGCCACCCTACAGTTCTCTGATCACACAGGCACAAGAAAAGCTCACCTTGTGCCATCCCTGATTTTCAGTACTCACACTGGATACCACTACCTGAAAATGTGGAAATTATGCACAGACTGAGTGGGATCCAAACCTGTATTCCCAGCTATAATGACAGAAGGGGTTTGAGCTCTCTACCTCTTGAATTAGGCTGTCTTCTAACCATTTCTCCTTTTCCATGCACAATTTCTTGCTCACTTGGGTTTCGAGGTTTGCATGGGATATCTGGAAACCTCGTTCTTGAAGGATTTGACAAACTTGTGCCCAGCTCAAACGTTAAGTGTGACCAATACATAACATCTGCTGCCAATGCAACCATGCCCTCAGCCCCACCTCCTGCCCTCTGAGCCAACAAAACACACAAAGTTCAGCTTCCCAGCTGCCCTTTGCCCTCACCAGGCTCGTGTTCCAGACCTCTGATGCTTTGGGAGAAGCATTGCACTGCCTGTGCTAGATGGTCACTCTGTGCACGCACAGAGCAGAACCAACATCCAAAAATTATCCTGGAACCAAGGATCAACAAAACGCCCTCTGTCCTGAAGCTTTGTGGTTAAAACCTCCCCAGTCAGACTTTTGAAAGAAAGAACAGAGTAAAAGCATTCAGAGCAAAAAGTGTCTTGTTATTTTTCTTTGGCTTTGCTGAGCATCAAAACAAGTGCAAAGGTGATGTTCCTGGGGAACTTTTATTCCAACCATCCTCCTTCAGCCACTCCTGACTTCCAGAGTATCAGTAGCAGGTGGTGCAGAAGACACTGCCAAGGCTCACTGGGAGGATATTTCTGAAAGCATAAAAAAAAATTTCCTTGAACTATTCCGAGCACTGCAGGCAGCTCTTTTCTGCCTCAGAAGGGAATGTGGAAACTTGGGTTTCCTCCCCAAAAGCAAAATACCTCTGCCTATCCCTGGCCCTGCAGGAGCCAACTGAGCCTCAGTGTAGAATAGGAAGCAGGAGCTGAATTCCTCCCCTGGGGAAACCAGAGCTGAGTTATTGTTCAGTGGCATCAGGAATTGATTCAGTGTGAATGGGAGAATAAAAAATCCAGGCAAAACTATGAGATCCCAGCCAGCAATACACTTAAACCCACATCCAAGCTCATGAATAGTCCCAAGTAAAATACCAGGACTGGATGTACTGGCCTTAAGTGCATAAAAATGGGTTTATGCATGCACAGTGATAAATTTCAGCAAGGATGGTGTCTTAAGTTGCCTAATTCCCTGCAGCACTTTGGAGTTTCTGTTTCTAATTACATCAAACATCTCTGCCGCGGTGAAGGGAGAGTGACAGGCCCAGCACTGCTGCAGTGGTGTGGAGCAAGCAGGAGTTTCACTTCCCAGGCCAGCTATTTTCCCTCTGCTCCCTGAGGGAATCCTGTTGAAGGGAAAATTTGCGCCTGTAGTGTCATATAAGAGAAGAAAGTGACAGTTTCCTACATCACTTTACACTGGAACACTGATTAATACTCAGGTAATGTAATTTTTACTAAAACTAGATTGGCAGTCACAAAATGCTTTGCTAATTCTGTTTTCAGTGACATTAATATGAGTGATATGGCCCGAGCTTCCTGTTGGACTCATGAGTCTGTGGTGTAAAATCCACTTTTGACAATCAAAGATTATTATATGGCTGGAATTTTAATAAAAGCAAAGTACAAAAGACCTCAAGAACCTTCTCTATTCTGTTCCTGTGTAACAAGGCAGGATCAGCTGAGTGATTTTTGTTCTGGAGAGCTTTCCATGATAACCCTCTCTAGGAGTTTATTACTTCACTGCCCACACAGGTCACATTTTTCAGAATTCTCCTGGTCACTACGCATCTCTTACTCCTTCCTGGTGAATCTCTGAACCACTTTGCACTCAGCTCTTTATACCTCCATATATACAATATTTCCTTGTCTTGCTCATGTCTTTCCCAGTGTAAGTCTAACTAATGTCAAGGCTCACAACTTGAATGTTTCCCCCTCTGTCCCAGAGCCTGTTACTCTGCCATGCAAGCAAATGAGGTTGACTTGACACGAGGTGTTCTTGACAAATCCATGCTGACTGTCTCTAATCTCCTCGTCTTCTCTTACATGCTTACAAATTGTTTGATTATTTGTCCCAGGATTTCTCAGGAAATTGAAGGTAAGCTGATGTGTCTGTAGTTCCCTAACTCCTTTCAACCCTTGCCTTTTTTACTAAGTTTCCATCCTCACCTTCATTTTTTTAAGGTACTTACTCATCAAATATTTCATACCTTAGGGAATCTATCAGCAAATCAGCAACTAGCAGAAGACATTCTAAAAAGATGATCATATTTTAATGACCTAAATTGCTACATGATATTTTAAACTATTTTAGGCAGATTATTGCCAGGCTTGGGGTTTGGGTTTGGTTTGGGTTTTTTCCAAAACACTACAGTTTTGGTCCATCTCTATTGTACAGCTTTCAGCAAGCTCATTTATAGCATCACATGATTTTTTAATATGCTGTAACTGTTCTCCTTGACAGCTATAAACCAAATCCAGCCGAAGTGGTCAAACTGAGCCTGACACTATTGACGGGTGTTACTGCAAGAAAGAAGGCCTGAATTTCCTGCCAGTGTGCTCCTTTCACACAATGAAATGGGATGGGTCAGAGTGTGTGGGTGAGCAGCTCATGCAAGGAGATCAACATATTGGCTTGCCCAAGTGCAAATCCCTCCTTGTGCAACACTGGGAGCAGGGAACAATGATGGATGAGAAAGCCAGACATGCCTGATTCTCACAGCACCCTCTCTGCTGTGCCAGGGCCTGCTCCCAGTGGAGCTGGGTCCATGCACACCAGCTGAGATCAGCTGCCAACATCAGCTCTGCAGCCACGCATTGAGCTTTCCAGGATGTCACACCTGCACCTTCCCCCAAACTCTTCCTTCTTTCCCCGTTCTCAACAAAGGTTTGGGAAGAGGAGAGCTGTTTCCAGCTATTCTCGGAGCAGTGCATCATTTGAAATTAATCATCCCCCATTAGCTTCCCAGGCCAGATGCCAGGCACAGTGGAGTCAATCCTCTTCCATGAAATCATCTCTGAAGCAGCATCTCTGCTTTTAAGTGCATTTTCACTGGGTTTCTAAGCACACATCAAACGCAGGTTCAACAGAAAGAGATTTTCTCTGCTCTTTCCATTGTTTTTTCCAATACTACTGAAGGGCATTGTGTTCTCAGGAGACAGGGAGAACTAAAAGGAGTCTTGGCAGGGTAGCAGACAGAGGGAAAATCTTCCTGAAAAGCTTAAGAGCACCTTATTAGAAGGAGAATGAGGTTATGGACACACCTTTTCCTCCTGCTGAGTCATGATTTCTTCCTGCCACTGACAGTAGGCATGGGAAAGAGAAGCCAGCTCCCAGTCAGTGATCAAAGACTCACACGATTTCATCTATAGTATGAAAAAAGAGGTAAGACCAAGAAATGAAATAAATATTGTCATGATTGACTCATCCTTCACAGATCTCTGTTGTGTATTCCCTTTTTTTTAACCTGTCAAACCTCTCTCACTGTCATTTCACACTTGGTTTCAACACAGCTACAGAGGTGGAGATGGCAATTCTCCTGCTTATTGATCTTGACATGACAAATCCTTGTCTCACATGGAGAAAAACGTTACTGCTGTCAAAAGAGATGCAGGCAGTGACTTTTGTATCTTCCTCTGGTAAAATAAACTTGGATTGTGGCACGGGGTCACTGCTGTGGGAATTGCAGACGCCGGAGTGCTGTACAACACTCCCCTCTTGTGATTTCTCTCGTTACAGCACTTTCCAAACCGCAGCCTTTCCCCATTAACCACTTCTACATGGAAGATTCTCCCTCTGAGCACGAACCCTGCCCTTAAACAGCCACTTTGCTCGGTCGGAACTGAACAACGTTATCGGACGCATACACATATATTTTGGTTTTACTGATTTCCTCTTTCCCTGTGCCTATAACTTTGTATTACCTTTTATATTATTCTCTATTTGCTGCTTCAGGAACTTGTACAGACCTGGTATTCCCACCTCTGCCAGCACATGTTGCATTTCCTCTCTAAATGCAGAGCTCAGTGCTGAAATTTCAGACCTGCAGCTATATCTTTGCTATCCTCTTGTATTTATTGGAGCTGCAGAGGACCAAAGCCAGGCTGCTTCACTGGAATGACAGCAGCTTTGCCCACACAGTGCCTGTCTCTAAATTTTGAAAGCATCACCAAAAAAAAGGGAATCAGTGCAGGATTCCTGCTCACCATGTGGAGGTGCGGGCTTGCTCTCAGGAAATGGCAGAGTTGGACACTGGTCCAGAAGAGAAGGGAAGCTGGGGACAGAGCATGGCAGCGAGGTGGGATGGGTAGAAGGGATGAGGACACCAGGGTGGCCTGGTTATCACAGGCACAGCCCAACACACCTGAGCAAAGCAAGCAGAGACACTTTAGTGACAGTGACCAGCTGAGAGCCCAGATGGCCCAGCAAGTCCATGGGGAAGCACAGGGTGAAGCAGGAATGGTTGTGCTGGACCTATCTCAAAGCTGACCCTGTCCCCAAATGGGCAAATCCCCAGGAAGGGGGACACCTTCAGGGCCATAGCACTGACAAGGCCCATGAAAAACCTCTACTTGCCCACATGAAAAAGCAGATCCAAAAATATACCACTTATTTATGACTTGGACAGGTGGAAGAAAAAAAGAGAGGTAATTACTTCTTTGCTGGTGTGCTCAGAGCTGAAGTAACACAGTCACTCTTACGAGTAATTTTAAAGAATCATTGTTAGTAAGTGAAGACCAACAGAGAACTTTACAGTTCTATTTCCATGTCATACACTCATGTCAAACTACTTTCCCTTCTTTGAGGAAAAACCCAAAAATTTCTTTGTTAAGCAGTAACACCTGCTCCTACATTTTATTACCCAGATTAATTACAGCTCAATACTTTGCCCCCAGCATCCTTATTTCTGGTGCAGCTGGGATGTCACTTTGTTACCACAGGGAACAAAGGCATGTTCAGATGTCCATTTTCTACTCTAATACCTTGAGAGCAACTGTGAAACTAAATCAAAGTGTAGGTACTTGCCTTAAATACTGAAGGGAAGAGGAAGGCCATCAGCAACTCCCTTTCTTTTCACAGATGATGGAACTAAGTTTCCAAAGTTTGCTAAGCTACTGTTTTCTAACAAATTAACCATAGATACCTCCAAGGTCACAGAGTTACTGAACAAAGAATGACAAACAACAAGGCCTGTGTTTGAGCCCCATCCTTGCTTCAGGTGGAGAGTGGTTTGTGATGGCACGAGTGTGCTCAGGGCTGAGCGATGTTCGAAAAGCAGTGAGGGGAAGACTAAGGAATAAAATGCACCCAAAGTTAAGGGGGGGAAAAAAGTGTGGCTTCTGGTTGAGAATATACATTTAAAAAGCAGCTGTTGTCATAACAGAGACAAGAAATAAGACAAGCTTAAGCATAGTAGGAACTTAGACTGAGAATGTCTCAGCAGTAGCCCCAGAATCAGAGAACTGTGGAATGGTTTGGGTTGGAAGGGGCCTTAAAGATCGTCTCATTCCAACCCCCTGGAATGGACAGGAACACCTTCCACGAGACCAGGCTTTCGTGATAATTTAGATCATCTTCCCCCTCTCTAGCAATGTTTCCTGGCCTGGATTGTCTTCTTCACACAGACATCACCCTAACGCATGGCTCTGACACTCTCAATCCCAGTGCTGCAACATGGCAAGTGAGAGAAGTATTTGGGCCAGCCCTGCACTGACATTTGTTTGCTCTTTCTGTTTAAACTACCCCAGGCCAGTGAACTTGTGCCAGAGCGATTTCATCGGGCCCACAAGGGTCCTTTGGTGCCTAATAACACACAAAAATAAAAACGAAACCTTTGAACACAGTTTTGTACGTGAACATCTCTGTGGAGCAGACAGGAGTGTTTAAAAACAGATTTGCAGAGCAGCGGCAGGACACAAAGCCAGCATGGATAGGGATAATATGCATTAGGCTTTCTGAATCATAGAATAATCACAGAATGGTTTGGGTAGGAAAGGACCTTAAAAATAATTTTGTTTCAACCCCCCTGCCATCGACAGGGACACCTTCCACTAGAGCAGGCTGCTCCAAACCCCATCCAACCTGTCCCCGGACACTTCCAGGGATAGGGCAATGGGAGACTTGGAAAAGAATAAATAAATCTAAAAGGATTCAGATGCCCATTTCTTTCTCAGAATTTCAGTATTTCCATCATTAATTACTTTGAATAAAAGCCTTATAATTCCCTCAACTTCCAACAGGTTTCTTACTCTTTGTCCACTTTATTTCAGCACTCAGCTGTTCATAAACAGGAGCCTGTAACTCCACACTATTTATTCTTCCTAATTAAAGAATCTTGCTAGGACATGTAGAGCAGTTCCTGGATTTTACTTTTAAGCCCAGACCTGTCACTTCCTTGAAAAATAACTGTAGCAAACAAAAACGAGCAAGTCTTACAAGGGCCCCGCAAAGCTTCATGTGAGAAAAGGAGAACAACCCACTATTTCTCTGCATTTTGAGGGGCCTTGTATGCACATTAATATAATATTCACATCTAAAGGACTTGTTCGTAGCTGTGGTATCTAGCAGCACTCTTAAAAGAGATTATTTGAGGCAGAAGAGCAGCAGAGATGGCTTGAGACTTCAGCCTTACTGAATTTCCACTGTTATCAGTCACACAACGCAACCCAGGGCTTATCCAGGCAGGAATGACGTCCCTCACGCAGCTTTTGGAAGGAAAAGCAACAACTCCCGCGCTCTGATCTGCAACAGAGTGTCACCAAAACACCTCTGGCGCCTGTCCCCAGAATAAACACAGCTGGAAACGTCCCTGTGGGCAGCACCTGTGCCCGGTCAGGCTCTGGCTTGTGCTGATCAAACAAAACCCAGAGCAGACAGTGACTGTCCCTTGTGCTGGGCACTGCCCCTGGGCTGGGCACTACTGAGGCCACACTGCCAGCCCCGGGTCTGGTTCTCGGTCCCTCAATTCAGGAAGGACATTTAGGGCCTGGCGTGCGTCCAGGGAAGGGAAGGGAGCTGGGAAAGGGTGTGGAGCACAAGTTTGATAAGGAGCAGCTGAGGGAGCTCAGCCTGCAGAAAAGGAGGCTCAGGAGGGACCTTCTGGCTCTGCACAACTCCCTGACAGGAGGGAGCAGCCGGGGTGGGGGGTCGGGCTCTGCTCCCGAGTAACAAGTGACAGCACAACAAGACATACTCCTAAGATGTGCCGGAGGAGGTTAGGTTGGGCATTAGGAAGAATTACTTCACAGAAAGGGTGATTAGACATTGGAATGGGATGCCCAGGGGGATGGTGGAGTCACCGTCCCTGGAGTCGTTGAAGGAAAAAGACACTAAGCTATTCCAGAGCATGCAGAGGAGGCCGCGGGGATGGGGAAGGGTCTGAGGGGGCCTCATGAGGAGCAGCTGAGGACACTCAGTCTGTTCAGCCCGGAGGGGAGGTCAGACCTCAGAGCAGCCAAAGCTTCCTCAGCAGAGGCAGTGCAGGGGCAGGGTCTGATCTGCTCACTCTCAGTGACAGGACCCAAAGAACAGCAGGACGCTGTGCCAGGGGAGGTTTGGGTTGGACATGAGGAAAAGGTTCTTCCCCCAGAGGGTAGTGGGGCACTGAACAGGCTCCCCAGGGAATGGGCACAGTCCCAAGCTTGACAGAATTCAGAGAGTTTGGACAACGCTCTTAGCGATGCACAGTGTGGGACTGTTGGGGTGTTCTGTGCAGGGCCAGGAGCTGGACTCCATGATCCCCGTGGGTCCTGCCAGCTCAGGATACCCTATGAAACACTGGATGTGTTCATGGGCTGGACTCGACGATCTCAGAGGTNGGCCCGGGCACCGTGCGTGCCTTTGTTCGCGCCCCCCCGCTCCCCGCCGAGCGCGGCCCGTGAGGCCGCCGCGCCTCTCCTCCACCTTCCCGTCGCCCCTGTTCGGTTTGGCGCCCTCCTCCTCCTCCCCNCTGTCCCTACCCCGGCCCTGCCCCTGTCCGAGGCCCGCGCTCTCCGCACCCGGACCAGTCTGAGGGCGCCGGCCCCGCCCCGCCCCGCCGTCGCCAGGCGCCGCCGCCAAGGGAGGAAGTGTCGTGAGGGCCGACAGGAACTGGCCGCGGGTTTTACGGCCGCGGCGGCCGCGCTTGGCGGNTTTGTGTCGGTCTCTCCCGTAGGATATGGCCGAGGTACCGCCGGGGCCTAGCAGCGTCCTGTCCCCGCAGGGGGACACGCTCTCCCCCTTCCCCGGAGGAGGAGGAGGAGGGGGGGCTGCTTCCTCCTCCTCCTCCTCTGCCACCTCCTATGCCGCCGCCGCCGCCGCCTGCACCGGTGCCCAGGACGAGGAGGCCGA